>WACJ01000238.1:0-567581 GCA_008973525.1 Stenopsyche tienmushanensis | reverse complement strand
TACGTACTTTGTGCAAGATAATTATATTTGTAGAATAAATTGTTGTTGTTTGTATATCGGACATGAACAGACAGTTAAATGGACAAAATGCTTGTTATAAGGTTTGGTGGGTTTCTGTATACATTTCATCAAACTGTGTTTTAGAACGCTTTGTTGTTGATGACGTTAAATCTGACATAATAGCAAATTTTGTAATGATTGTAACTTAAACTATTATATAGATACAACCTATTATAGATTCGAAAGACAATGCGAGTTCGTATGGTTGCTCTTTAATACTGAAAATTTAGTACCTTTCAAAAGTTAGAGTCGTGGCTTACATTTCGCTTTCTTGTTGTAAGGAGGTCATGAAAGTCTGGCAACGATTTAAAACGACCCAAGTTAATAGTGGAAATATTATACGGAATAGGTGAGAAAATTGTGTCAGGCCTTCGAGCGAAATGACGTGAGAAATACGAAATGTGGTTTACTGCTTCATCAAGACAATAGGCTTGATTACAAACCCACGACTGTAATGTATGGCATTAGTGATGCATAAATCAAGCGAGCCGACTTCTTCTCTTCATCAAACGTCCATTTTGTCATTTATTTTATTTTATCGGCACGTATAATTAGTGCCCTACGAATCCATAATTTGACGTTGACAGAAAAATAAGGACCTTAATATCCGTTCATGTATCACGTCGTGTTTTGGCCAAATAAATGTACCAGCACTTGACGTCAGCTATTTAACAACCGTCAATTAGCGAATGTAATTGTCTGACAAAATCTAAATTTGCCTACATACATACACCCTGTAATGTGGTCCACTGTTCATTTTGAAAAATCAATGGGTAATTGCTGGAATTGCTTTGAATTTTCAATGAAACTTTGATAAGTACGCACGAACTTAATATTCAAACCGGTTCGATAGTTCGAATAATAATTCGGGTCCATTAACTGTTTTGGTACGCATCTGGAACTAGCTTTGTGATATTCTTAGTTATGATTAATGACAACCGCTGAAGATCAAAATTATTATTTATGATGACTGCTTGTAATTGCTCTATTTTTCATATAATATATTTATTGAGCAATTGAAATTGTTATTTTAATGTTTATCTTAAAGTTAATTTTTATTTTTTTGAGACCATATACTTACTTACTCATGGTGGCGTTTATAGCCCTATAAGAAGAAAAAAAAACTTCATTTACATAAAGTTTTTTTTTTATAAAAATGCCTTAAATATTATTGGATATATGCGATGTCATATTTGTGGATTTTCCAGGAATTTCATATGATAGTTTTTTATTATCTTCCAAATGTATTCAAACTATAATAAGGTGACTATGATCAGATAATCTACAAGTAAGTTGAATAATTATCATCATTATTAAATGGCATTTTAAATATATTTACAAATTGTTTTATAATTAAGTATCCAAAATGTATTGATGTACCGATATTTTTGCATAATTTGGATTTGAGTATTAATCATATCAAAGTTCGTTCTTGAAATGAAATTATATTTCAAACATTTTTGTTTGTCCTTCGACGACTGAAATATGCTTTTTTTTCTACATATTATTTTCTCCCGGGGGAATGAAAAAGGGAAAACGAAAGATTGTCCAAATATAAATCGAGGGACGTAAATCTGTCCTAAGTGGTCGATTCTTCATGTCATCATTATCGGCACGTCAAGACAAAAGACTTAAACTTTGTTGGATCCGCGACGTGCGTACAAACAGAAGCGCGGCTTTCCCTCGCGGGGGACGTTTGGGGCCCCCATCCTGGGGTGTTTGGTTATTTCAAATATGTTCCTTGTATCCCATGTATTTATTTTGCGCGAATAATAACGCGGAGTTAATTAATTATCGCTTCCCTACGAATTGGGTTACATTAGTAGCGTGCTTACACAAGTCGGTAACGATTCGGCTAAGGCAAATATCTAATGTTATGATTGTGGTGCGCCAAGGTGCGTGATAATAAAATTAGCGTTTCCTCGATTAATTTGCAAAGCGTGTATGGCCTCATTTGGAGGCAATTCATTCTGTACTGGCGGCGTTGAGGATGTTGAAAATGAAAAATGATGGCGGCATCCGAGTCAATGAGCCAATGTACGGTTTGTATAAACAGGCTTGTGATTATAATCGGGATATTAAACATATTTATATTATAGTTTAAGCTGTTTAATCCCATTCTACGCTTAAGGGAAACAGGAAGACGGGATAGTCAAATATAACGGTTAATAATTACGCGTCTGCATGAGCTTCGCTCAAACACACATGGTATAGCGTTATATATACTCAGTAGCATAAATTTGGATGAAATTATGAAGCAAACTTCTTATTTTATTTTAACTTGTTAATATATTGATCTCAAAATAATTTGCAAGTTAAATATATCAATAGCTTTTAACAAAATAAACAAAATATTGTTTTTTCAAAATGCTGTAATTTCAATCATTTCCAATATTTTTGATTAAGACCAGGGGTTCCCAGCCTTTTTTCTCCATGAAAACCTTTTTTCTCTATAATATACATAAAACAACATAAAAATACCAATAATTCACATATAAAATCTTAAAAATAACAGTTTGATTAAGAATATGAATTAAAAAAATTGTGTTTTGATTTATATTTTAATATTTTTTACTGTTTTTATTTTTCAATTTACAGATATAAAATATTTCAAAAGCACGGATTTTAATAGTACAATAGTTCAATTTAATTTAACCACTTCATGCTTTAGAACGAACGGTGCTCGCGCGCAGCGCATGTGCCGTATCGCACCAACCCGAGCGCTGCTCGCTTGTTTCGCATTACATACGATAAACATAAAGTGACATTCGCCAGTTTTTTTTTGAACTGAGAAATTTTAAAAATATGTATACTTATTAAATAAAGAATAAAATAACCTGATGTTTTTAATTACATTTTTGTCAAAAAAAACCCGAGCATGAAGCGGTTAAAATTGCTTATCGTTGTAGTCACTATAATAACATATTATCAATTTCTAAAAGGAACCCAATCACAGAGTTATAGATTTCAATTAAACGGATATAATTAAATTCCTTAAAAATAAAATTCAATTTTGAAGTAAAAATACTCCCAATAGACCCTTGGAATACTATATACTGACAAGGGGCCCGCTTGGATCACGTTGGGAACCCCTGATTTAGACACATGCACACTAAATATTGACCGTTCGTAAAATACATATACCATAAAATCTTTGCTCCTCCGCGGGCTGCTTCTTGTTCCCATGTGTTCTTTAATATGGTCGTATGTGCACGCGGGTTCGTTCCGCCGTCGGGTCGTGATGGAGCCGAGCGATGGGATGGAGGTGGTGGGGTGCGAATAGAAATACTCTCGTCTTAACTGTTTTCTTTATCTTTATTTATGTATGAAACCATGCTGCATGATTCAATTTGTCGTCCTAGCATATTAACGACCCGCCGTTTCTGACACCAGTGTATTGAAGGATGTGTTATATTAATTGCACTTTTAAGCATATCTCTATTGATATTATTCTTATTCTTTCTCAAAGGACACGATTTTATTTGAAGATGTTGCCATTCAACTTATAGTTTTTTGATATCTTTTATATATGGAAAAAAGTTTTACGAAATTGATCCATCAATAAAAAACATAATATTTTGCTGATTGATGTTTTCTTCATTATGATTCTTAAAATTTTGTGAAGCATTTTTTATAATTGTATTTGATTTTATCTTTTTAAAAAAGGAAAAAACAAACACATCACCTAATTATATAACAGTCTTTCAAAAAATCTATTGAGGTCAAGTAATTTAGCGCCAAATATAAATTTAAATGAAGATTTTTAAACATGCATTTTGTCCACATCAATAGAAAAAGTGTTAATAATAAATATTTAATTCTATTTGTTTTAATTATATTTTGTTAAATTTTTCTATATGTTCATGAATGTCTGTTTATAATTAGCTAAAAATGGTCATATTCTTTCCCTATATTAAAATATGTAAGCTTGTGTAAATATGAAATTATAAAAAGTGGAAGTATGTTCTCAATTTATGTAAGAAAAAATCTGAAAAGCTGAAATTTTTCGCTGTTATATATTAAAAATAAAATGAACGTTCTGTACACGTTTCGCAACACCCTATGAGAGAGCACATACATAAAAAGCTCATTCTTTAAATGTTATTCCTGCAGAAGCGGAAGTTGCGAAAGCTCGTTTCGGCTTGTTTAATAATTATATATGAAAATCTGCGAAAGAATGTTCCCATATTTTTCGCTCGGCGAATAATAAAAGTTTATCCATTAAAAACCCAAACACACACTCTGAAAAAAAAAACACTCATACACTCATACAGATTTATGCAAATTTCCATATGGGTGTAGGCTGAATTTTTATGTAGGTTTCCCTCCTATGACAATGAAATAATCCTATTCGGACCACTCCAGACCTGCACATACACATCAGGATCATCGTCGGCATAATTTCATTCAAAAATTATATCAGGCAGTTCCCGTATGAAATTAAAATTCCTCCGCATTCAATCCGCATAGGTTTTACGACGTCCGCTTTGCAAATTCCAAAATTTCAACGTAATTAATCTGCAGATTTGTATAAGGCTTTATTATTGTTCCTCTCAATTAGACTGAATCATCCCTAATTCATGGGATGTTCCAAGATCTGCTACACACCCGTGTATCAGTACTCTATATTTTAATAATTCACACTCAGTTTAAACGATGTTGACAAGTACTAATGTACGAATAAATATATTATTACAAATCCCGTAAATAATACAGTAGCTCTCGTATTAGACAATCAAAATAAAAACACCCATTTCTACATCATCAAAGCGTTATTCTGGCGTACGGTCTATTTTTATTATTTCATCAGTAATAATGGAAGGGTTTTGAAATTGCAGTCATAAGATTTTTTTTTGGAAATTGCGAATATTATGTGGGGAAGACGATTTTTGTGTTAACGATATCGAGGTGCTTATATTAGTTAATTATAGTCCAAGTTGGCGTGCATTGTGGTCATAAAAGTCGTGTTCGGAACACGTAATAACACACATGTGCTGTATGAAACTTATATAGGTATATTTATGAAAATATAACATACATATTTATTCACTTATTTGGGGTCGCAAAATCATGCAACATGAGAGATTTCAATTAAAATCGTGACGTAACATTCGGACATTTTCATATATTAATATCAAAAAATAGTTCAAATATCAGGTCAGTCCTAAAGTTCGTGCGCATTTTTGGCAATTTTTTTAAATAGTGTAAATAAAACATAATTTAACATTTTAATCAATAATATATTTTCCTTCACCATCTACAATTTCTCGCCATCACACAGGTAGATTTTTAATACCATTGCTGTAGAAAAGACACTGGTTTTGAGTAAAAAAAACGTGAAAGCCAATTTTGTACATCCTGTTAAGAATTTAAATTTTTCCTAGTATTTTTTTTTAATTACTTGGTGCAATATCCTAGGAGTGAGTAGGATACACGCACGGACTTTTGGACTGACCTGATATATGTTAATATTAGGGGGACCCATAAGTAATCAATTATTTCGAATTAAAACGAAAAAAAAATTGTTACGATTTTGTTTTAATTATTCAATCAATTATATAATTTCCATTATTACTTACAACTCTTTGCCATCTATCAGGCAAAGTTTCAATTTCTCTTTTATAAAAAGAGGCTGACATTGACGAAAAATTCTAGGTGAATTTAGGTGAATTTAAACTTCATTTACATTTCAAAACGTCTTATTTTCAATGGAATGCCTAGAAGTTTGATTAAATAATATTCAGAGGGGGCAATACTGGCGAATATGGTAAATGAGGTAGCAGTTCTCAATTGAATTCCCTAATTTTTTCTGGGTTACTTTAGCTGCATGGGGTCTGGTATTATCTTGATGCAATATCACGCCTTTTCGGTTGACGAAATTTGTATGTTTTTCTAAAAACTTTGCATTTACTCTGTCTAATTAATTAACAATAAATTTGTGTATTTATAGTTTCTCCTAGATTTATAAACTCAAAGTGTATTATCCCACCACAATCCGACCATATGCTCAAGATGACCTTTTTTTTATAGTCAAAGAAGGTTTAGGAGTTGGTACAGCCGGTTGATTAGTTGAAAGCTACTGATTAGTTATTTTAACATTGTCGTATAATATCTATTTTTCATCACAAGTTATAATCTGGTGTAGAAATTGCTCGTTAAGGTTTGTGTCGGACAATTGGTGAAGAATCCAAACGCCCTCTCTATAACTTTTGCCAATTGCGTGCAAGTATATTTGCACTGTTTATCAAGTAGCCCCGAGTCTTGAAGTTATTTCTGTCATACTTAATTTTCGATCTGAATCCACTAGTGATTTCAGCAGCTCGGTATCGAACTCAGTAGGTCTCCTGCTTCGGTGGTCATCAACTAGGCTAAAATTGTCACTTGAGAATCTTCGAAACCATCGTTGACACTTGTTGACTTTAAGAATTTTGCCGTAAACACCACAAATTTTCTTAGATGTCTATGTTGCGTTACAATCCATTTTAGAGTGAAAGAGCATAAGATGACGAATATGTTCTTCTGACTGCTGTATATCTGACATGGTGTAGATAACGAGTTTACTTTTAACTGTTGGTGAATAAATGACGTTTAGAGTCTACTCAATAAGATACAACCTCTCTAGTCGACGCCTCAGCGATAACTGACATGTAACGACACGCTCTCAAAATAATTGATTACTTATGGGTCCTCCTAATATAAGATCTTCGAACCATTATGTTTTTCATTCCGGATTAGTTTAAAAGACTTATATCGGTTCGGTTACGATTTGTGATCCGAAAAAAATAGCGGTTTTTCCGGTTTTCGATTCAGCTTCAGGTTATACATTTAATCTATATTAAAAATGTTTTATTCCTTCTTTAAAAATAAGAATTCTACATTTATAACATTGTCGAAATTACTATCTTTAATTATTGATTATTCATGAGCATGATTATATTTTTGCTCTTACGTATTTTCGAACCGTTCAATTCCGGTAAAATAACGGTTTTACTTATCAATTTTTGGTTCAGTTTTTGTTCAAAGTCCTTATAAACGATAATATAATGTATAGTTACATTAAACTCTCAAAATCGATTTGGGTGAATAAGAACCCATAGTTAAATAGTTAAAGCGATCATCAGACAATAAGAGGTCGCTAATTATGACCAATAATATTGATATAAATGCTATGTTTTACTTGCAACTTTTTTTTTTACTTAAGTAAAGCCTTAGTCCATAGTACTACAAATCGATCAGTAAAGGATCATTGATTGAATAACAACGATGCTTAAATATCTTAACTTCTTAGCTTAAATACATATTTTCTATGTATATTTATTCGATTACGAAGGCAAGTAAGTGAAAAAATAATAGATATATTTATCAAAAAGATCACGGGAACCTCATAGGTATGCGCCATGAAGTGGATCATAGTGTGTACAATAATTATATTAACGAAATTCATAGAATTAGATCCTCGTCAAGCAATCAGGGATTTGTCAATCAAGCTTGGTTATCCATAGCTTACAATTTAGGAGCACTCTCATTGCATATGTAAATTAAATAAATAAGGAATTTGGGGTCGCTGTGAATTGTTGCTAATCGCATTAAAGTTTGTGATTTTTTTCCAGGTGTAAAATAAACTTGTTTTTGTAATGAATTGTAAATTTTAATTTCAAATCGACTATTTACAATAACTTTTCATTGAAAAAAAAAGTCTTTTTTTGTAAAATTTATTTCAACCCCTAATTAACTATATATTACATATATAGGTAACAATTGATGCGAATAAAATGCTCATGGTTTACTAATAATAGGAAAAAATATTACTTTCCAGTTTTTTAATATATTATGATATCATATAAAATTTGCATAGATAATAAATTGTTAAAAGCGAAAATATCTGAATGATTTCATAATATTTCATTAAAAAATGATTATGAAAATTATACATTTTTCGGCTTTCCTATTAAGGACATCCCCTTAACGTCTATATAATTAAGTTAAGCGTATTTGAGACCTCGATTCTTACAGGGCCATCTGGTGTTGGTGGAATAACTATAAATCACATAAATTGAAAATGAACTTAGTCTTATAATACGATAAAGTAGTGTTTTTAAAAATAGGTCTTATTCATATGCATCGATTAAATTATGCTCAATGAAAAATAAGGAACTATATGAACTCCATTATTCATATTATGGGGGCGAAAAAAACGAATAACTTCTGAATTTTATATGATGGCTTTTAAATGTGTGTAATTTCGACAGAATAATATATAATTGGGGTGCTTTTCATTCGGTGGTTAACAATAACAATTTTATACTACGAAAGTAGTTATGATATGAAACATATAAAATGCTAATATAACCATGAACATTTTATAAACATGGCCATAAATGTGACCCCTGCACGCAATTTTATTGAAAATAATATCAATAAAGGTAAATATATGGTATTTTAAGGAGCGGATTTAATATTTGGAATCGGAGCGTTTTGGACTCGTATGTGAAATATTGGATTGAATTTTTGATTTAAAATTATGCGGCGTTCATTGCCATATATTCATAATGAAATATGGCCGAAATAAATTTCGGTGGTCACGAAATTGATTTCGAGGCCCTATTCAATTTGCGAGAAAAAATTCAGCGATAAAAATTCCATTTAATAACTAAATTCACCTAAAATTTTGCGATGGGGAAAACTTTATATTTTGAGTTTTGTAGATGGATTATGGGACGGGGGTGGTTGTCAAAAACACGCAGACATCGTAATGAAATAATCCCCGTGGAGTTTATAAGTAAAGTGACTTCAGACACTACACTTCGACGAAAGCTCCCCAATTGCCGGAATATATCAACCCAGTTTCCCCAGAAATTAACTTGTATTTCCAATAGAGAGGGAGCCGACCGGAAGTTGGGAATTGGACCTGCGAGGACTGACGACTCCTAGCTGCTTCACTGAAGGTTTGTTCAATAAACTATCACAGTTATTAGCAAACTTGTCTTTGACAGACTCGGATATGGTCCGCATTATTCGCAAGGAGTGTCGCAAACAATGTCGTCGATATACGTGCTCCTCTATCCGGGTATGTAGTCGATAATTGATAACCCGAGTTCCGGTTAACTACCCAAATTGAATAACATACATCCGGCACTCCTTCAGATCCACTCTCCAGAATTCACCTTACCAACCTTAACTATTTCCAACTTGGTCTGGCGAAACATATTCTACGTTCAGCATCATCAATACCTCCTCACTTTAAGTCTTATAGACCCTGGTTAATTGCAAATTTACTTGCCAGGCACGTACGACGAAAATTCGATAATTGAAAGCTTAGTCATTCTAGAGACCAAGAAAAAAGCCGACATACTTAAGTCAATCGCGTTAGAGCTAACTCCGTTTTATAAATGCCTATCTAAAACTTTTACATTGACAAGTAAAAATGTATTCTTACGTATTAGAATTGCACAAATATTATCTTTTGAAATTAGCGACAAGAATTTTGGGCTTTTTCTTCGATGATTTTCAATACGGGCACAATGCTCAATGATCTAGATGCCTTAGCAACGATTAGATCAATGTGCTTATCAAAGAGCATTTTTCTATCATGGATAACACCCAAATCCTTCAAAGAATTTACTCTTGGGACAGCCTGATTATTGAGAAAATATACCGAACTTGAGAATATTTTTTTTGCGAAAAAAGGTAACCAGAGCGCATTATGCCTAATTTTTTGTATAAGAAATGACAGCATAATGCAGACGTATTCGCCAGAGCATTAAAAATATGGAGAATCGAGTTAAGCTGCAATTTAAAAATGAAATTGATATATTCAGAATTATTTCAAATTAATTTCAACATTCGAGATTAATCTAAGATTCATGTTAATATTTAGAACTATAAGCGTTCTCACGGAAACTTGACAATTGAACCAATAACAGATTTTGCTTTGGATTAATGATATTACTTTAAAATATGTTTTACTTTAAAAATACACAGACGTCATATCATAAAATGCTTTAATGTTGACATTATATTTTATTTAATTTTACTGCCATCTAGTGGTGAATTTTATAACTATTAAAATTTACCGAAAATTGTTCATATTTGATCGTTTGAATATGAACAAATTGAAAATGCGTTTTTAAATACGTTTTCAATATATAGTATAGTTATTTAGATTCAAAAGCTAATCAATTAATCAATAATTATAATATGTATTCATTTTTTTTGATCTTATCGATGATAAACACTCAATGGAAGCTGTGGTATGGCTATTCTATTTAGTGTATTTGACGCCGAGGAAATTAATTAAAAATGAATGCATTTCGAGTCGAAATTACAAAGTCTACCTATGTTTGGCGATTCGTGTATTTCGATCAGAAAGTTTTGTGTCTCTCGCCAAGATGAAAACTTGGGCACACAAAGTGAAGCATCTTTCTCAGCTATTTGGGAAATTCGGCTGAAAGTTTCCGCCGTGACTAGGTAGCGCCGGGTAAACCGTCATGAGCCCAATTCCAAACTTTGCCAGGGATTTTACATAAATAATTAAATGCGTGTGTAGTTTTAAGGCTTCCACGCTCACGCATTACACCCTGAGTTTCAGCCAAAAATACGAAGTAAATTAAAGGTCCCATGTTCTTAATTAAGTCTCATACTATCGCGGATCAGCGGCGATCAATGTCAAGCGCTCGCGAACGTGTACTGCCTTTGAATAATTTTTTTTTGACATTTCGCCGGATTAATTTGGCTCAAAACTCATAAATTTTCTTACTAACATAATTTATAAAAGTCCAAAGAAATTTTATCCTTAATAATTAGTTCATTTTCCCATAAAAATTCATTAAATTTCATTTTAAAATGATTTACATCCGAGCCTGGATGTTATATTATAGGTTTTTTTTTGCTAATGGATCCGTAAAATGATATGAAACAAGAAGATGTAAAATTTTAATATGAATTAGGATAATATATAGTGGGACTTTAAGAATAAAAAGAACAAAAAAGTACAACTACGTTTTTAATAATAAATTTAATTAAAATTGATTAAAACAGCTATAATAAAATTTAAAAAAATTAAAGGTAGTTGCAATAAAAAGAACATTAGATTAAGGGATGATTTTTTAAATTGAGATTTATACCTTAATACAATAACCATAAAAATGTGTTTTATATTGATGATAGTATATATTGGCTGGCTTAAATGTCTATGCCTTATTTTATGGCATTATGTTATTTTATTCCTATTTAAATCTAGTTTATCCAATCGAAGAAGAAAGCAATTGTCGGAAAAAAATCTTTACGTTAAAAAAAATGCCCACAAGAATTTTATTGCAAAAAGAAAATTCACGTGAATCGTTAACATGTCCCAATTGGGACCAAACCGCTTTTTTGTTGGACCTACAAGAATGGGTCCTCGAAGAAAAGAGCTTGGGATCCTTTCCACATCCTCTCAGTCCCCTGTGTTGATAATTTTACTTTGTATACAATTTGTGCTTACCATGCAAATAGAGGACCGCAGTAACGATTTGTTTGTATTGTGTCGGTTTAAAAAAAATCTCCTACAACGTTGAAAATAAATTCCCGTCAGGAGCGCTACATTATGACCGCCATACACAAATATTTATTTTTATAATTGTAAAAAGAAGCCCCGATGCTTGCTCGGGGGTCGTAAAACACATCAATTTTCCTTACGGGGAGCCTTTGTATAATGTCGAAATAAATTTCAATACGTATTGCCGTTACCGGGGAGGTGTTTCTGGATACATATAAATTATAAGTCGGCATTCTTCGGGGTTGATTTTAGGAATTCAATTTCAATTGCAAATGTGCCGCTCAATAAAAGTGCTCGTGGAAATAATGAAGAGTTCGAAATTAAACTTTTAGATTATGCGAATTTTAAATTAACGCAAAGGATGAGATTTTTGCGATTTAAAGGATATTGAGAGGACGCGTCCAGAAACTGGGTCGCACCCAAAAGCGATTTTCTTTTAATAATCATAATCAAAAATTTGACGAGGATTTAAGGAAAAATATACCAAATATAAAATTTAAGAAATGCGCCTGCGCAAACGTTGTTTTTATTTATAAAAACAACCATGATTTTATTGCATAAATTTATATTTTTTGTTATCTTGAATTTATACCTTTGTGATCACGTAGGGTGTTAATAATTTCGTCTGTAATGAATCAGGGATGTATATAAATACATGTGCATGAATAAATTAATATTAATCAAAAACTTATATAAATATTTATTAATAAATACACATTTATTTATGAATGAAGTTGTGCGTAAATTAGATTAACTAAGGTACGCATTTTGATTGATATCCTTATCTTAATATTAATAATGAATAGAAATCCTTTGACTGAGATTGATTCAATACGAGTTTCTGATTCAATCTCCATTAATTAGCCTTCAATCAAGAGCTAGGTCTTATTTTGAATACTTATATGAATAAATGGAACCGTATGCTGATAAATTTCTGCTTATTACATTAATGTCATTTGAATAATTTGTTTTGCAAGTCATTTGCGCGCAGAAATGCTATACATGAAATGACGTCGTATTTGATGAAAAGTTGCTTAAAAAGTTCTCGAAACTCATGAAGATATACATAAGAAAGTGGATGAATACGTACGCGCTGTTTAAAAGTTGATTAAATCCATTTCATTCAGGAAAAACACATCAAATTAAACACTTGTGAAAATATACGTTGCCTCAATAAGCTCACCACTTTTCACTTCATAATTAGGAACATTTATACTTTATATAGATGTGGCTCCAAGCACGTGTTGTTCTTCGTATTTTTTCTTCCTCTAATTAACGTTTTGATAAATTGATACGAAATGTGTTAAGCTTGCGCAGAACAAGCCCAACGATGTATTCAATTAGGGGCTGCACGGTTCAGTTCGCATCAAAGCGATCCCGTAGGATGGTTACCCCGGATTCACTCTTGCGTAAGGTTTTTTTTCATATTCATAAACACGTATAGTCGTCACCGGAAAGAAGTGACTTGACCACCCCTGGCGGCGTTTGACGCGGAACTGGAGCTGTAAGAGCAAAGCAGGGGTGGCCGCCCTGCTGACAAGATTCAGGGCGCATGCTCTCTCTTAAGAAATGTTTAATACTATTAAACAGAGTTCGATGGAGATGATCGCTTCTTTTACAGAATGTGACGATATATGGTAATTCGACGTCATTTTTAAATGCATTAAAAGTCCATTCTTGACCTACTTTTTAGCTTGGGTTCGAATGTTACGTGAAATTCGCGTTATGGAAAAAGTTTGCACGAACATGTCAAACAAGTCGATCTACGCATTACGAAGATTTACATAACAAGTTTTTACTCATGTAAACTTTTAAAACTAAAAACGTATGGATATTTGCTTTCATTCTGAATTTGGTAAACTTATGGTGAACATTATTATTTATTCAAAATGATTTTAATATACATCTAGATTTAACTTGTCTTTTATTGAGTCTAAAAAGAGAGGAGCAGTGTATTGTTAATGCTTCAAATCGGCTTTGCTGATATAAATCTATTCCTTGATCTTAACATTTTTGAAAATGAATGCTCACTAAAAAAATGTATGAGTTTTTATAATAAAAAAACTTTCCTATTACTGAAAACAATATTTGCTCACGAGCCAAATTGGTAGATTTTCACCAATTTTATCGTTAGGAATTTTTTTTAACAAAATTTACAAAATGACATGGCAAATAAGGTTTTAATATCATTACGTAGTCTCATTAAAGAGTTTTTTGCCCAAATTCTCTTAAATTTGACTGAAATGTGACTTGAATACAAAATATTCATTGTAAAAGTGAATGAGCCAAAAACGAAAATCCATATTCAAAAATGTACTCTGAAATATTTAGAGACTCATGGTATGTGAATGGCAGAATATGTTGATGGTAATGAGGATAATTAGATAAGGCCTTATTTATGTATCGTTAGTTAAAGCGGAAAGAAATGTCATTTTTTTGTTACTTGGAGAATTTTTTTTTAATAAAAGTTGTACAATATTACTCAATTAAATTATTTCCATTGTTATTTATAATTGCCTTCCACAGATTAGGTAGCTTTTTAATGCCTCTTTCGTAAAATTCATCCGGTTTTCCACTAAAGTAAGAATCCAAATGATTTTTCACTTGTTCTACAGAAGTGATTTTTTTATCGCGAAGCGAATGTTCTAATGACCTGAAAAGATGATAGTCTGAAGGTGCAATATCAGGAAAATATGGTGGATGTTGTAGAACTTCCAAATCCAGCTTCCTTGTTTGTTCTGCGTAATCCTTGCTGCGTGTGGTCTTGCATTATCATGCTGTAATATTCTTTTTTGGTTGTTAACTAGCACTGATCGCTTTTTGAGCATTTCCGCTTTTAGCCTATCTAATTGTGCACAGTTTAGCTCTGCTGTGACAGGTTGGCCAGGTTTTCTGGTAATATATATCAAAAAAGCCACTGTTTTTCCTTCTCGGACTATTGTAGAGGATCCACTTCTCATCCCCAGAAACGATTCTTTTTAAAAATGGATCGGTTTCATATCTGGACCGTTGATGACAGCTCGTGCGGTACCCAAATTCCCTGTCTATGTTTTTTCCCTAGTCTTTTCAAATGGTATTTTACTGTCGAGCAGGGACAGCCGATGTCTAGCGATAATTTCTTTATTGTTTTTCGAGGATCAGATTCTACCAGAGAATTTAATGTGTTATCATCGATTTTTAGAGGTTGTCCTGATTTTGGTTTATTTTTCAAATCTCTGTCGCCACTTTGGAAGTTTTTGGACCATCTATGGCATTTTCGAATATTCAATATGTTGCCATATATATTACAAATGCTCTGGGTAGCTTATTTTGCTTTTTTTTTAATTCTTTGTCGAATAAAAATAGTAAACGAGATCCCAAATAGGCCTCATCAATTTCTGACTTGGACATTTTTACTATGGCTAAAAAATATAATAATAATTGAAAAGTAAAACAAATAACAAAGCTTCAAAATGATACCAACCTTGACGTATTCACTCGACAGCAACCCGAGACAAACTGATGGCAAAGGACGCAACCAAAAAAATGACATTTCTTTCCGCTTTATCTAATATAAGTAAACAGAAAAATTCACTTCGTCTATATTTTTTTTAGATCCAAAAAGCATAGGAATACTCATAGTATTAGATAAACGATGCAGTAATTTATTATTTAACGTTTTAAGTATGTTTGATTGAAAAATCCGTCCGCGTTCATGTGTATTTAGCTTATTTTCGTATCTTCTTCTTAAGCAATACTTTCTACTCTTAATTAATAATAAAAAAAAACAAAATATCGTTACACATATTTATGTGAATTACTAGAAACGCTTCTTTCGGTAGCAATTGATTTCTAGATATAACTGTTGATAGTTTTTAGATTTATCTTCAATTGCAAATAGTTTAAAAGTATAATATCACCAACCAGATATGATTATTTATATGAAATTTAGTTACAATAGTACTGCAGGATGTTGCCAGTATGACAAACAGCTCAATTAAATTTCACGTTTAACATATCATTGGCAAAAACACGATTTGAAACATATGATGTTGATTCAAAATTATTTTCATTATTTCAATTGATAATAAAGTAAATAAGGTTCAAAAATGCATTTCAGAAATTCAATTGGCCGTGTATAGTAACTAAAGGCGAGAAGCGTTTCTATTACGTTGCCCTGAAGTACGATCCCCAAGGGAATACGACGAAGATGAAGTGATTTTGATTGTATGGAAATTCAAATATATTTACATCAAACTATATTATAAGGTAGTATTAATAATCATTTTATTTATTCTTCTTATCTTTTTGTATTTCGATCCATTATATCCATGGGATGTGAACGAATGTTTTGATGTCGTGAAAGTGGCGAAAGTGACGAGTCTAAATGGGGCAACCCAGATATGTCACGAGTAGATATATGGAGATTTCTGATTGCTGTCAACTTCAGAAATGGAAAGGAACATGATTGATAGTAAATGTGATAGTTCTTGCTTATTGATTGTCGTAAAAAGCTTCATTTTTTCTTCCTGGGGGTGAATTTCTCTCAAAGCTCAAAGCTCGAAACGTCCATTTACACCTGTAATTAAAGCGCGCACCCCCTCAAGATTAACGCGCGCTAAAATTGCGGACGAAAATTTATCTCGGAAATATGTGAACAAATAAGGAGAGCACTCCTCCAAGATGGATCGGGATATTGTTGAAGTATAAAGAGGCGCATATACCTACAAATTATGTTCTTCAGGTTTCCTTTGACCGCCCTGGGTCAAAAGGTTGGGTCAAATGTCTAGGGAATTCAAATCCTCAGCAGTTTATATACCGCCTGTGCACTAATGGCTTGAATTTGTGAAGCACTACGTACATTCACCTGTGATTTAAGGCGAATCTCTTACAAGAATAGTTTACAAAGGATATGCAGAATATTTATCGCCTGCTTAACCCATTTCCTTACGCGTAAGACTCGAACATATATCAAAGAGATTCTATTACAGCGGATATTTAGACTCGGGCATCCTTCGCTTTTCATCCCTGAATATCTTTTCAATCCTCAAATCGAATCGGAGATTCATTATGACTGCTGATTTTTCGCTTCAAATGGGTCGTTGTACTGGGGCATATATTCTTCGGGGCGTGTTTACATACGCGGCATTATGTCGTTAATCATGCAGAGTTATGTAATTTTTTTTCACCTTACCGAAGCGCTTTAAAGGGTCGACACCCCAGCATTAGGGGAAAAATATTTTTTCTCAATTTTTTTGCATAAATGACTTTTTACTTGTATCATTTATCACGGACGCAATCTCTATGATGAAAATACGAGAGAGTTTTCCGAATAAGTGGAATAACTTGCGGCGGAAGAACTTGACGGGCCAAAAGTTTTCCAATAAAATTGTGCTAAAAGATAATCCATCTAAAATAAAAAAATATATTTATGAAGCTTTGATACGTCAATCGTGCAATGAAAATTTATTCAGGTATAGGAAATCAAAAGCTTCCAAACTATTAAAAGTATTTCAACTTTATATCCAAGAAGATTTCAGAAAGATCTTCTGACAATCTTCTACATAATTTATATGCGCCTGATGATTGATATAAATGACACAAAATTAAAGATAAGGAAACGTTAAACAGTTGCTATCCTCAACACCTTACATTTCATGAGATACAAATAACGCTAACGCAAAACTCTAATTTAATGCATTACAGATCACAAAAACAGACGAAATGGGATCAAATTTCTTTCTAGCAGGGGAAGAAACCCTGTGCGGGGTAGCATGAGCATTAATCAAAACACATTTCATCTTATGATTTCATTATAATGTACATTTATTAAGATTTATCATCTGATGAGTCGTTGAAAGGGTGTTTGGCTATTAATAACGACGAAAGTTGAAATCGTTATTTTAGACTGCCAAATCATTTACATTGCCGTTCAAGGACTATTGAAATCGCAACTCACCTCTCGATTTGCATTTTTAATGAAGACTTCAATCAAAATTTGAAAATGGTTCAAGCGATAAAGCATCAAATTTGGATCAGACGCCTATTCATTTGTCTGCATTGAATATTCAGAGCTGCAGGCATGCTTTTTATTCAGAGGAGCAAGAACTAAAACAACACATAAAATATATATTTTTGAACTCTGACAACTTACAATTTTTCTCATATTAAAAAAAATCAAAAATAAACCTAAAAGCATTTGAGATTTTTTTACATTTTTAGCATCAGTGAATAAGTTTGATAAGTTAGACTCAAATGTTATATTGATCAAGTTGGGAAAAATCATTCATCATCAATCAAAATCAGTGTTCCAAGAACATATTAGATCAAAAATATACACATTTTGATTGAATTAATTAGAGTATAGGAGCTAGTTGAACCTTATTATATAAATATTATTGAGCATTTTCCACAGATAAACGGATTATAAATGAAAGACAATATTTATTCAAATTTGTTATAAACGGTCTTTCATATTATGGTAGAAAACTGTATAATTAAACATTGAAATTTAAATCGATTTATTGATTATTGGGTGGTTTTGTAATAGAAAATTTTACTATGGTTGATATTCTAGACGTTCAATAGAGTAAATATATTCAAAAGGAGGGTCTGAACATGAGCTTCTTAAAATTGAAAGAGTATAAAGCAAATGCCGTGTTCAAAAGGATATTTTGTATCCGTTTACTACGGAAGGGTTGTTTTGAAATTTTCATTTCCGCCTGAGATTTAAGATGATAAAATTGCCTTGTAAATCAGGAAGAAGTAAATTATCCTGGAAATGATATTCATAAATATGTACATCCATTGTGAAACGCTGCGCGGATCAAAATTCTATTACGACTTCGAAAATTTGGTACACAGAAAATTATCGAAGAACAAATATGAAACCAACGAGAGCGTAAAAATAATAGCATTTATGGCAAATATGTTTTCATCCCTTTTAAAGGGGAAATTAAAATAGGAATCGTATTCGGCCGTGACGCAGGAGAAGGAACGAAAAATGATTTAAAATCAACATGAATCTTTTATTCTGAGCGCAAAATGCAGCCTTTCGAGTTTTCCCGGCGCCAAGAAAAAAATAATATGTTAACTCTCTCGGGGCTAAAAAAGATGTTATCTTTAGTCTGTTGGTCTGGAAAATTGAACTTTCTCAAAAATTCCGATGAAGCCCCGAAACGACTTGTGTATCGTGAAATGCTTATTAAAAAGGGAAAACTTGTCGGAAAAATGATATTGCTCGCTATGCTAAATTACGAATTTATATTTGAAAAGCCATTTGGCACAAGTCAGTAGATTTACATGCGGTTTAAAGCTTTTTCAGCGCTCACCGTAGAAAAAAACGTGTCAAGATTTATTAAAAAAAGATGGAGCCATCCACCAAAAAAATCTCGCTCGTCCGTTTGCGTGGCAAATCCAGCCGAATTGCAGTGTTATGGGGTGATAAATAAAAAAGCATCCCTATCTGCGAATATTGTGGTGTTCTCTATTGGCATGAAACTCTCGTAAATATTATTTTAAAGATGTTTTTTGCACATCGGAGAAGAAATTTCGCCACCTGACGGAATCTTCCGTCATAAATATTCAATCGTAAACATCCACATTCCAGAGGCAGAGGCAACGGCACGGGCGTGGATAAGTTGACACAGTGCCAACTTTATGGCACTCTTGTCACTGCCGTTCACACTTTTTGTTTGCATCTGATGCCTCAGCATCTCTACACACATATGAGCGCTCAACGAGGTCTTTATGTCTACATTTATCCTGCTTAGGATTAGGGGAAGCCCCTTAGCACATTTTAATACGTGCCACGACGAAGAAAAACAGCGTGGATGAGCATCATGGATGTAATCACAATACATTTGATCAAGTACTTATATTATGATTATATTAAATCGAAGAAGCTGAAGCATTATATTAACATTTGAACTGCTTAATATTTTATCATTTAAGATGTGATATTTCGAAATTAAAAAATGTAAATTTATATCATGATTTGCAAAATCAAACGCTATTGCTATCAGATGCTTGATAACTAACTTGGTATGTTCAATTATTGTAACGGAGAAGAGGCATCGAAAGATGCATGATGATCAGAAGAAGCCATTATTATTTATTTTCAAATATTCAAAATTCCGATTTTTTCTGATGTTATGAGTACTATAGTGAAGGCAAATCGGTGCTGGAATGGTATGGTTATACAGTGGATCCTTATTCACTACTTAGCTCTATACCCCTGTACTACGAAACGAATAAAGAAATGAAAGTAGAAGGATATATCGACAGCCGTTCTTGTTTATAAATTCGTAAGTCTCAGATAGAAGGTACTTGAAGCGTTGGTATCGTTTCGACAGAGCGCCGGTTAGCATCAAGACGAGAGAAATCAGACAGCGACTGACTGGATTGGGGGTTCATTATCAATCGAACCCATTTCCTGCGTTGCTGTATGGTCTGTTCCGGGTTACCCTGGACTAGCCACACAAAGAGTGTCTTCCACTGATCCTTTAGCCACACGAAAAACTCTACGCGCGGAGCATCCAGGTGCCCATCCCTTTTGCTCCACGCCTTCCAGAGGAGCCGAGGTTTCCGCCGGAAAGACCAGCTTCAGATCATGTGCACCCGAAGGTGCGATGGAGGAGGAAGCTAAATTCAAGAGATTACTTCCACGTGTTCACAGTTACTACGAGTCCAACCTCAGTTTGAAGGGGGCTGCAGCAGATGACGGACTGCAGGAGCTACCCCTTCCCCATTGGTACTTCCACGGAAATCAACATAGTAAGAGCCAATCAAGATTTAGTAAAGATGCGTTTTCGTTTTTTTTGCTAGCAAGTGCCAGCAAAAAAGCTAAAACGCATGGAACGTAACCAGAAGTGAATTTTTCTCCATTTCACCCCGACCATCAGAAATAAATTCTTTCAATTTTTATAAGATTTGTCGAAGATGAATTACTGGAGAGATGTTTAGATGATCATATGCAAAATACAAACAAAAGTTTCAACTCGATGTTTGGCGATTGACTTTAAAACACCCACACTCTGGCCTATAAATAATAGATTTTGCAGCATTTTTGGCTTTTACCTTATTCAATTAAGGAAATTCAGCACTTGTAATGATTATGAACAAGCTTAAAGTAGTTGTTGGCTTGTAGAGCTTTAATTATGCACGGCAAATGGATAAGCGTCAACTGACAGAATAGACGCAGAGCAACGAAGATCAAAGAAGCTTGGAAAGCTCGAAAAGAGTAGATTCAAGCTCAAAATTATGCGTACAAAGAAGAAAAAAGGTTGCTATATGGTTCTGAAATAGATGATTAACCGATAGGTAGCTTATACCATTTGTTACTTCCTTAAATTTCTCGTTTTTTTTCAAAAAAACATTTTTCTCAAAAATATTTGTATAATGGTTTTATATTTAATTACAACTAAGATGAATCTAATTCTGGGATGAAATTATTGCTTAAAGTGTGTTAAAAAAATACGAAAAACGCTAAAAAATCTGCCTCCTGTACCGGTTTCTCCCCTTAAGGACTCCTGCAAACGTTTATCTTCATCGTTACCCCCCTAGGCTTGTAAATAATAGAATAATTTTATAAATTCGATCAAATTTTTTGAAATAACTATCTTAACCCAAATGATAGCATTGCATCTGGTAATGAACGTATTACACGTTGTTTGATCATGTTTTGTATAAATATATTCTCGATCCGTACAAAGGTCGCTTTTAATTCCCATTTAATGATTTGTAGTAAGCACATTGGAATCAAGGTTCTATACTATGCATTTTAAGGAATTTGATACTAAATTATTTACATGTTTACATATCTAAAAAAAGTTAATGTTAATTGGTAAGTTTTTACATCTTGATTAAAAAACAAGAACATAGAAAACAACCTGTGGCAAATATTTTGACGCAAATAAAAACTTTTGTCTTATCAGGTTATGCATTTTCATAGTCACTCCTTGCTAAAAATTAGATAGGAAGATTGATTGGAAGATGGATTAGATTAGAAGTAAAGATATTGTTAATAAATTAAAATTGGTCATTGAAAAAGAGGTCATTCTATATAAATCGGACGTAGGTGGATTTTTATAGAGAGTGGGCTAAATCCGAATGTTGCACTTGAAAGATGCACGACATTCCTTTGTACCACGCGTCTATTGAGTCAAATACGTGAAGCTAAAAATATGTTTTATTGAGACTTTGATGGCGTGGTTTAACATTGAAGATATATGTTTTCCACCTACACAATATAAATGTCGATCCTAATAATAACAACATATGATCAATTTATTTGATTGAATTGCTTCGATAAGATGGCAGAATTTTATTTTAGCTACGTTGTAATAATGGCCGACGTTGCTATGGATGCAAATAATCTTGTTGCTCTTTGAAAAAGTATCAGTTGTTAATTTATCGCCCAAATATCAAATTACAATTCATGTCTGTTTATCGATCATATGGCAATAAAAAAGCAATCACTTTATAATGCATGTATAATACCGTAATTTATCCTACCACATCGTAAAGAAATTATTTCAAAAAAAGCATGTGATTACGAATTAAAATGTAGGTAAAACACTAGAATGCGGTTGAAAAGATGTATAATTTTCGTATGAATTAGAAAAAATAAAGGGTACATAGCTTTTATGTCCAATTATTATTCTAAAACAATCATCAAGTCGCATCTAAAAATACACTTCCATGTTGAAAATACCTTTCGATCACTTCAAAAGATTACGAAAAACCCACCCCAGTACCAAATCAGAAATAATGGAGTATATTTAAACAGACAAATATTATTCGGTTGGACGATCACACGAAATGAGGTATTTTTGGTTGAAAAGAAATTGGGTCTATTCGGAATGCGAACCCAAGTCTTCTGTCACATAAAACTGTGGTGTCAACCACTTTTGTTTATCACTCTCGACCGTATGATGGAATGAAAATATGGATTATCGGCGAAAATGGATTGGGTCGCCCAGAGCCAGGGCCGTTTTGCGGAGGGGTCGGAAATCACTCACGCGCAAATTTACAAATTGTCTATTGTCTCACGGGATTGCCCTCAGCGAGCGGTCTGTGAGAAAAGTCCATGCGAAAGAATAAATAGCTTACATATTTGCCGGAATTTTATCGGAAAAAAGCAAAAAGAGACATTTTTCTCAAAGAAAATACCTATAAAATGTCGTCCTTTATATCCGTAATCCGTATTCTAAGGTTAACAAACAAAAGATTATAGACGGCTGGATATCACTTCGTTCGTTCTGTTGGGTTTTTCGAAATTCACAATCAAAAAGCTCCCTTTCGTGTATTTGCACAGGGATTATCTATAAATAACGATTTAATTAAATATGATTCTGAAAGACGACGCTGAAATATAAAGTAGATCTACGCTATTCGCTATGATAGTGATTGATGTAAATCATAAATAAATATTCATTTATAATAAGGTTTTATAAAGTAGCGACTCGGTAAAGAAATTTTGGATCATCTTTAAATAATGTTTACAGGATGGAAACGAACGCCAATTTGTTATAAATTTCAACCTTCCATTATGGAAATTTCTAAATTTTATATAAGGTATGATTTGCTTTAGATGTTCCAGCAATAATTCATTATATCAGCGATTAAACTAGGGACTATTTAAGATCCATAAGTGATAATCAAGTACAAAGATTATTTCAACATTTTCCAGTTTGGCGGTTATAAACCCGATGAAACAAGATCAAAATAGCCTCAAGAGTTCAATATTGGTATTTTTAAATAATAGTAGAACAAAATCTTATTGAAACGGTGGAATAACTAGTAATAAAAAAATCCAATCAATACATTTAATAATACCTGCGAGAAATTTGCATTTCTCATATTTGTAGCTAGGATTTTGTTTTTTAGAACTATTATCGATGATAAGAAATTAATTGTATGCAATGAAAATAGTCATAGAAGTCTATGATTAAATTGTAAGGAAACATCATTTTCACAATTGAAAGATAATGTTTTTTTTTTCGATATGGAAGGAATTAGCTATTGTCAATCAATTAAATTCTACACACAGGCTGTAAAAAAGAAATTCGTATGCATAATAACTGTGATTAAATAAATAGATTTTTTTATTTTTGTTGATGAATAGAATGATTATATTCATTAAAAATTGATCTTTTGTTAAAAAAAAAAAATTACTTCAGTTACGGATCTGGGTTCAACCCACTCATTGCGAATCCCTTAAAAGGTTAAATTTTGACAGTTGAACAATAACAAAAAGTCAATACAGTATCCTTATCGTAGACCGGATGAGCCAAAAAGAAGAAAGGGCCATCGGGAAATGAAAATGAAGTCCACACCCATTATTCCACCCCCTTCGTACCATTGTCAACCCAAACAGAGTCTGCCCAACTTTATATTCATTAAGTGTCTTTTTAGAAAATGACTGAATGTCACAGGTCGTTCGATGGGGTCGAAATATCAAGCTCCAATGATATTTGTAAACAACCACGTCTATTTGCATTCTTGTTTGTCACCGAAACTGAGGGTCTCCTGAGGCAATTTGTTTGGAAACTAGTTCCAACAAAATAGCTGATGTAATATACGAAAAGAGGTTTATGATGTACAACCACTTGCTATTCAACATTTACGATGTTCGGCCTGGAATGAGATAACTCGTACTGCAATAAATGTATACATTGGAATAAAAGGATGGGACGATTCGTTAAAAACTCAATGTTAGCATAAAAAATTGGGATAATAGAAATCATCAATAATAAGGACACATTGCTCTTTGTGCAAATTTGCTAGTGATATGAAATTTAAAAAATTCCGAAGGCATAATTTTGCTTTATTATGTATTGCCATCTATTGCCGACAAATTGAATTTATTAACAAGTTATTGTCCATGTTTTGTATAAATTTTATTTTTACAAAGAAATATTTTATAATGTGTAATTAAAAACATGAAAAATATACCATTAAATATCCATGTTGACCTTGTGCAATTAATTTTCGCATGCTAAAACTGTTTCAATTTTATTTTATTAAGTGTGAAATAAAAATTTGTTTGTTTTAATGAAAAACGTTAATTGCATCATTTATTTATTTAAGTAATAAATATGCAACCCCTAACTCAATAATGAGTTGGGGGCTCTGAAAATGATATATCCCTTGCGCTGCGTATCCAATACTAAGATCGCTCGGATTAAGCCCCTGAGGAAGCTTCATGGAAAGATTATTTGGATTATATAGTGATCAGTTTAACCAATGGACCGAAGAAAAGACGCTGTAAGAGAGGTCAAGACAACAGACATCAGACCCTTCCCCATGGTACTCGTATCGGTGCGGTCATTCTTAGTACCTAGCCACAGAGACGAGTCGCCATTCGAACAGCCTAAAACCATTTTCCCCTATTTTTTAGGCTGTCGAGAATAGTGGTGAGTCTTTGACATAGTCTCCACTAACTACCGTAATCGGCTGTTCCACACACCCCTTTATGGGTACGCAGTACAGGGAGACCTGCGCACCCAACTCATGTTGGCTGGGCTACCCCAGCAGTGTTTGATGAGCAAACCGACGAGATTACTTTCGCACACCTCTACTCCACATCATTACCCCAGGGGTTCAACCGTTGCCCACGGACGTATGGTTGGCTCCTCCCTGGGATTTTATGGGTGGGCATCGTGGAGTCTAACACCCATCCGGATGTAAGAGATGTCAGATAAAGATAATTATTCAAATAATAATTTATTCAAGAAAAAGAGGTGAGATTCAGCTGCGAGACTTCAACGACGGACCTCTATCTCAAGCATAGCCAAGATTAGTTTCTGGATGAGTGGGAAAAAGGGAGTTTTTCTCATCGAGCTCTAGGTCTATTATCTAGTTTTTAAGATTCTTAAAATACTCCTCCCAGTGCGGAGTGGCACCCTGCTGAACATTTGGGTGAGTGGAGTAGCCCATAAAACCCCAGAAGAGGAACTTACTGTATGTTCCTGGGCAACAGTCAAATTCTCAGGATAATAATAAAAAATAGATGCGCAAAAGTAACTTTATCAGTTGATTCAGTAAACGATGTTGGGGTAGCTCAGCTAACATGCGTCATGGTGAACAGGTCACCCTATGCCCTGTGAAGTCGAATATTGAACTACTGATTACATGAGGAGAAGGAGGATACTATACAAAAGGCGATACCACTATCTTCAACAACCAAAGAACACGAAAAATAGAGCAGTTTACTGTTCAAACGGTTACTTATCTTCGCAGTGAGGTAATACAAATTACCAAAACAATATAAGTACCATGCGAAAAGAGTGGCTCCAGTGGCTGTCATCTGCTGTAGACTCCTTCAAACTAAGATATTACCAATTTTACCTTTTTTTTCAAGCCTTCAGTTGCACGATACTTGAATCCAGTCTCCATCAGGTCCCTAGCATCCTATGGAAACTGCAGTGTGAATGGATTAAGCTCCTGAAAACACTGAGCGTCCGTAAATCAAAGGCTGTTGGACGGAACTATGTGTGGCTAGTTCCGGGCTTCCCGGGTGAGAGATTAGGGCATGAGTGCGTTTATAAGTGCCCGGTATACAAGAAAGATATCGTTGTTATTCCTCATTCTTATTGTCATATTTATCATCTACTGGGGGGTTTACATCAGCATTGTAGTCTATGCGCGGATGCCTGGACGTACAGAGCGAGCGGCCTGATCAACTCAGCGTCTAAATCCTTTAAAAAAAAATCACCTGAGATTTCGCTGGGTTGATCCAGATCTCTAGAAATCCTATTTCATCGCAGTTTTCTCAAAACATATGGACATGACTTGCGATAGTCTTAAAAACTTTAATAAATACAATATATATATAGCAAAGCTAGTCAATAATACTTTTAAAATATTAGATAGCCTTCTATTCACCTCACATCTATCAGGGTTTATATATTTATTTACAGAAGATATGTAATTCTGACCCTTCCGTTTTTCTTATCACAATACGTCTCTACTTCATATTATCGGTGTATCAATATTAAATATTTTATAGTCAAGATAAGTTTTAATGTGGATTCCATTCTGTTCTTAAGATCTCTGTGATACACCCTAATATTGTTCCCTGTCGTCAAATCTTGGTAAAATTTTATCGGATTCTCATTGAGCAGCTTCATAAATCTTTGATAGCACTTTTGTGAGATGAAAAAAGGCTGACATTCTTAGGACTTATCTTACTTAAGTTTGTTCAATATTTCATGAATTATGTTCTAAATGGATTTTTCTATGAAATCACTTTTACGGAACACACAATGTAATGGTGAGCTCTTATCAATCCTCTTTTTTGCTTACACTGCTTACTCTTTAATTTCATTTTATAGTATGAAGCGACAAACGCACAGATATCTGCATTTGGCTTCTTATTTTTTTTCACAAAGAAAAATATAGTTGATCTTTTTTGACCCAAATTTCATTCGACATCACTTGACATATGATCATATTGATAGTTACAATCGCAATAAAATGGGGTCGTGTATGTAACTTGCCAAAAGATAGACTTATTTCAACTCGCATTCTGAAGTAGATAAATTATTGAAAGCTCCTGGAATCGCGCAAAAACAAATGGTTTGGACCGTAATATGTTAAGCACGATAAATAACGAGTACTTTTATACAAACTTATTTATTAAAACGGTGCAGTATTTCTCTTCTGTATAATTGAATCACGTTTCATCATATAACAATTTAAAAAAATAATGTTTTATTTATTATGTTTGATATAAGACATACATTTTGTAATTGTAAACCTATTCTATACAGTAGTATCTAACAGTTCAATTTTAAAATTTAAATAAGAGTAACTGTTTTACACCAAGAACATAAGAATCCAGGAACCAAACCACTTAACAGATTGATCAATCGAAAATATCGATATATATTATAATCCTGATTTGTTAGTACGATGCCTTTAATGCTTATAATGAGAGTGGTTAATTATTTTTTTTTATTAAAGTAATTAATAATTTCAATTTTTACATACAAATTAAAAGTTGCTTTGTGCTTTCATATTTTTTTTTATTATAAACTATTTAATAATGTTTAAAAACTTTTCAATAGGCTTTTCTTCATTGACTAATTATAAGTAAATTTATCAAAAAACCCTTAGCGTACCTTACCAATTATCTGTTTTTTTTATAAACTTTATATAAGTTTTAGATTTTTTCTTGTTTTTGTATAAAAATTTCAATTGGCGTACTTTCAGCCGAAAAGGCCAACGCGCTACCAAAAGCTCCCGGAGCTTTTTCATTTTTTTCGCTAATTGAACGTCCCGACCATTGGTTATATAACCCGGGCGCACGTGATCCAGATACTTAATTTTATAATTTTGTGACAATCCGTAAGCGTGGCGATTTATTTCGGTTATAAAAGCAAAAGAATTAAAGAAAAATTTCATAGAGGGTTGAAATTTTTCCGGAAAGTTTTGGCGAATGAATTCTGATGAAACCGTGACAGAAATCGTAAATTATATCGAGCGCTTTGTATTTTCCACGTGAATTTTAACAATGAATATTTTTTTGTATAACGAAACGCTGATAAAACTCTGTTTATTCTACGTATGAAAATAAAACAAGTATATACGTTAATAATATTGATCGGCAATATAGCATTAATGCGCGAAACTGGCTCGCATCAGCGCGTCCATAGAAATCACGCATCAGATAACATCTCTATAGGGTTTATAGTTCGAGAGCATTGAAATCTTCTCGAAGATGTCTTGTTAATTATTCTGTATTAAATATTCAGTTAATCCGTGAACATGGATCTGACAGGAGGTTCGAAATACTGGATAGGGGTAAAATTTTAACTCTAAATTTTCCTCCTAAATACGAAAAAAATGCGAAACTAAATATTTGATAACTTATTCAATTTTCGTAAGGAACAAACGAAGGTCACCTCATTTCTTTCTCCACATGAAAAAACCCTTAAAAACCAAATAGTGAATAATATGGATTATATAAACTATCACAGGTTTATTCTTCTTCTTTAAAAATAGTGAAATACTTCTCGAAATGATCATGTGGAATATACATAGTTCTGTCTGTCTTTTCCCGGAGAATGAAAATATATATCAGTTTAATATAATTGCTACATATTCTCGGTGTGTTCATCAATTGATTCTTCGTTGGGAGCATCTTAAGCTGAAAGAAATGGAAATATTTAATATATCATCATATTTATTCGATAGTTTTGGTATTGTACATTAATTGAATATAATGTTAACCTACAATATATATATTTAATGAAATAAAAATTAAATTATAATTACGAGATAATATTTTAGATGTAATACAATATTTCTCTCTTAGACACATTTCTTTGTAGAAGGTAGAACTTTTATATTCGTCAGCATTTTCATATGAATTTATTTTGATCCTCTTGATTAAATCGCTGAGATCATTAAAATATCCGCTCTGCATTAAATATGTATTCACATTTTTTGATGTTCTGAGATTTCGAAAAAATCTGAGAGACGCCAAGATCCGAACTTATTTAATTAAAGAAGATGAATGGGCATTTACTTGGATCGGATTTCGTTTTTATATTTAATATAATTGAATGGGAAAATATTGAAATGTCAGAATCAGCCATGGCAGCGAGACACGATGACGTGCCATAGATGACATCTCTTCGAACGCCTGCTCTCAATCTCTTATACTCTTAAGGGTGATATTAATTAATGTTTTAATTAAAACCGTTAATTTTTATATTTTGCAAAGCAGTTCTATTAAAAAAATATATGTAAAACAATCAGGAAATTTCCACATGCTCAATTACGCAGCATAAATTTATTTAAGTATCTCTACAATGTGTTATCTTAAAAGTATCTCATGAAACTTTGCGATATTCACAATTGTCGTTGTAAGTTGAGGATATCAGGTCTGAAGAAGGTCGAACAGAGACACAATGGCGAGGGAAGATTATGCGATCTTTCGCCCCAACGAACGAGGAGCGGATGACAGCCTCTTGTTGGGATCCGACAAATGAACAAATATCTTGATAGGACAACCTATTCACGTTGTCCTTTCGAGGCTTATTCATATATTTTTAGGACATGTAGAAACGGTGCTCGAAGCCTCCGCCAGTGCCTTCAAGAATAATAAGCCTCCGCGATGTGCGTTCGCGTTCTTTTGAATGCTGATTTCACCCTCAAAGGATTTCGATTTTCGCAATGGGTGTGCGTACAAATGGGCAAGGTTTTTTCAGTATTGAGCCGCTGAAAAAAAGAGGCCATTCGAGCGAAAGATGTTCGTGCTTGTGTAAATTTAAAATGTTTCAAGGTGGACAGACATCAATAATGTTGACAGGTCGCATATGTGTCAATGTTCGCTTTTCAGAATTAATGCTTACATGTAATCGAGGCACCTATGTATTATAACCATGATAATATTTCTTCTTTTTTTGAATATAATGTTGCAAGACCAAACAAAGTTACTTATGTATAAAAATCAAGGCATAAAAATCTTAGCCACCAAGGCACTCTTGGACTTTGGACGTTTGGTTGGGATGTTTTGAACCACTCTTCGTATTCCCCTAACTTGGCGTCTTCAAATTATTATATTTACCCCTTCCCCATGGAAGAACAGATGGTTGGAATTAAATTTTCAAGCGAAGAGCAAGTGCAGAAAGAGGTTCTGAATTGGGGGAAGGAGCTTACGGAAGAGTTCTTCGAAGAGGGCATAAAGAAGCTTGTGTCACGGCTCACCAGGTGCATTAAACAGGATGAAAATTATATTGAAAAATAGTGAACAAGTGTATCAACTCCTGATTGTGTCCAGGTGATGAATATCCTGTTTTTTTTCAAATACACTTTTTTATAAAAAAATATAAAAAATTAGTACACTTACTTTACGGATATACCTCGTAATACGTAAGCTCACAGCTGGCAATAGGCGTAAATTTAATCACTTCAAGAATAATTTCGTGATTTTACAATAAATATCAAGAAGAATTCAGTGTCTTTTTATCAAAAAATTATCTAAGATTATTATGCGAATATTAATTTTCCAAAACACGCACTATAATTAATGTCGTTTTCACTTACCAAAGCAGTTTTTTTTTACTTTACGTCTTGACAGATGCTGCTATTAGAATTTGGTATTTCAATATAAATCTTATTTTGCTTCACCAAGTATTATCACAGAATTACGAAAAAAAATGCTACATCATCGAAAATAGTGTTATGGGGAAAACGTAAAAGGAATTTCTATGAGGCGAGTTTTAAGAAAAAAAGCAGCAACGGAAAATGGCACAACATAATAAAAGCCTTAGAGAGGTCAACGTAACAAAAATAATTAGGTCAATAAATCGAAGGCTGTATTTCATACGAAAGTTGCCTTTGAGTCTATTTCCTATTTCATGGTGCTGCGGTTTTCGTAGACGAGCACCGTTTATCATATATTATATCACTTGGTTCCGGCGAGTGTTTCGCATTTCGGCCGTTTCGTGGAGGCTGTAAATATTTATTTTATGCTAAAAGACGGGACATTTTCAGCCTTGGAAAAATTCGATTATCGCACATCCACTCAGAAAGTGTGCGACTCTCCAATTTCTTAACGGGGGATGCTTTGAAAAATTAAAATTTAGAAGTAGGCATATAGCGTGCGGCATGAAGGTCGCCTCGAAATGAGTTATGATCGCAATATTGAGTGTATTAAATTTTAGGTTGGCTCTACATAGCAAAAATGTGTGTAAAAAACGGACGTATATTATTTTTAAAATCAAGTCTCACGCATTTCTTTTACATCTTCAAAAATTCGATGCTATTCAGTTATGTTCTCTCAAAATTCGCAAAATTCCCGATTTACCGACAAATGATTTATTTCCGTCGCTGCAGATGAATACTCATATACTATAATACTTTGACGTGATTCGTAATTACATTACGGAGAAATAAAAAAAAATCTGACCCCCGTATCTATTATATTTCATATCGATATTCCCATTATTAGAGTCAAGGTGTAGTAAGTACATCACCGGTAGGGAAAGGTTAATATAACAATTTGAAAAACATATATGTACTTTATATATGCATACAAAGATTAGACAGTTACTGCCCCAGGTGTCGCTTAAGCTCGTCAATTAGTAGTTACGCCACTGTTTCCAAGCGTCCAGATTTCGACGAGAATATCACAATTTAGTAGCCTTCGTTGTGCTGGTGAGGTATACGATTTCTGTTATATAAAAATTTCAATCCTGAATTTTTCGGGATTACATTTATTAGTCCCGGGATTCATGAGCACCTAAAACTGTCCGAGATCCCGGGATTGTTTGATGATTTTGTTTTCTGGTTTAAAAACTTATCACTCGTTTTTATTAAGCGAAAATTATATAGAGATTATCATTAAAAATATGTGGTATCAGACTCCAGGAAAGTCGAACGTGACCATATGGTTACGTTCTTCTTTTAAAAATCAAATATTACTTTTTCAGATATTTACTGATCATTTTTTGAATTAAATGGGTTTTGTTTATTTATTGGAAAATCAGCTTGGTGTATATTTATTATTGAAAGAAATGCTGATTGATAATATCCCATATTTAAATGAACCCATGAATAATCATAAAAATATTCACATGGTTGAAGGGATGTTATTCATGGCATAACATCTTCCACAACCCGCGCTAACCAATCATTCAATGTGCATATCTATTCAACCTATCAAAGTTATAATTCTTCTAAAGAATAATAAAAATTGGTAGTTTTCACGAGGAATCTTTTAAGTATGAATATGAAGATTGAAAGATAAAGTTTTGGGACAATTTGATTTTATTTACTCGGTAAATTTGTTTCTTTTATTATTTAAAAGGCTAGGACAAAGCGCTAGTTTTCTGCTCGTTTTATTTTTGCTGGAAAATAAAAGGGAGAGGGTTCAATGGAAAGCGTGATTTGTATAATAACCCAAGTATAAAGTTAGGAGAGGCTTAATTCTGGAAGCATGCCAGGGGAGTAATTTTGCTGTTTCAGCCTTACTCGACTATAAAACGGCATAAACATATTTTAATATTTAAACGTAAAAAATATTTAACATTGTATATCATATAAATTACATATTAAATTTCAAAAAGTTCGAATGTCCAACATAATTTTCAATTGATTTACATTTAATATTAGAGTCAGTTTTAAAAATGGTAGATAAATGCGTTATCATTTCATCCCTTAACAAACGCAAAAAGGTTTTTTGTGCATGTTGAACGTTTCGCAACCAAAAATTAAGTATTCCAGCTCCATACACCAAGTCAGGTCCCAATGATTAAATTCGGAATAAAAAGTACATAGTGGGCTGAGTAATACGCCATGTAACAGGTTAATGCATTTTGAGTGGAAGCACAAAAGCACATAAATATTTGAGCAAGGCGTGAAACAACTTAATCCTCATTTTTAAAAGCAGAATTAATTATTAACGCCCAAGCAAAAAATATGACGGATGATGATTATTAATGAGAGTATGAAGCTGGCCGCTAATCTTAACGAGGGTTCGTAAAATGCTAATCCCGGATGTATAAATTGATTTAGGATAGTACTAGGACAAAGCATATGTATGGGGCTCGCTGGGGGTGTTAAACTACCTAAAATGCACATACAAAAATGGTCGATCGCAAAAATTATGTGGCAGGAGTCCAAGAGGTCGATCGCCAGATATTGTGAACATTTATATATGTAACTCATATATGTGAATGTTCTTAAGCAATAAATATTTTAAATATTACAATGCGCTTGAAAAATGTATGAAACTTATAAATCACAAAGAAATAATTTTTGATGATGGCATGAGTTTCGAATTAAGGCAGATTTGTTGTATTAGGAGTTAAAATAATTAGTTGGTCCATTGAGATTATCGTTCATACTAGTAAAATTAAGTGAATTTTGGTTCTGTGGTTATTCAGCGTGGCCGTCTCGGTACGTGGTGATTAAGTTGTTGACAAGCTGGGATTTGTGTAGATACATAATTCCTGTAAATCCATTTGTCAATGGAACCTACGAAAATAATTTTAATGAAGTGCTGAATCTATCATCGGATGTAGCCGATCTTCATGGGAGATTTTCTTAGATAGGATGACTTGGATATCGAGTGGTAAATGTATGATATTTTAAAAACTTTATAGAATTTGAATTTCGAAGCAAAAATGTCAAAATATCTTAATAAAGAAACGAAAGGTAGAGAAGTTTGAGGAATTAAAAAAAAAGACATTATCATGGGAAACCGACTGGAGTCAAAAGTTGGTTCAAATTGCAGAAAACCATTGCTTTAAAAAATATCCAAAGCTTGAAGATCTGACTCCATTTCTTGGCCAAGAGATAAAACAGCATCTCTTACCAATTTATAAAGATTTGTCCAGGGATAAATTTTTTCAAAGATGCTTGGATGGCCATACCCAAAATTCTAATGAATGTTTTAACTCGACGGTTTAGCGACTAGCTTCAAAAGACCAGCATTCTAGTGTAAAAATCATTGAAATATTAATATATATATTGCTGCTGAAATATTTCATAACGACTTTGAAGAATATTGTGGATTTTGTTTTGATTTTTGGTTTGTCTTTCATCATGAATGTTTCAGTGAGAACGCTCAGAAATAAATATGTATACTGTGCCATCTTCAATTAAATATTGGGAATTATGAATATATATGGATATAATTATAAGGGGTCATTTATTTAGTTAATTTATTTTAATATAATTTAAATGTATAAGTCATATAATATTGCCTGTTTTTAAACCCAGATATTCAAATTAGAGAATGAAACAACAATAATGATTGGAAAGATAATAGAAGGTATATTTATAATGCTTTTAAGTATTCAAGTGATGAAATTTTAAGATTTTTCCATCATTTTAAATATGTTTGAGCTATCAATCAATAAGCAATGAATTTATCCAATTTAAAATATATTTTAGTCAGTAAAGTATCGACAACAGGAATATTGATGGAGCTGAGCAGTTGCTCATTCAAATTGATGCTGGTTCATTTAACGACTGAAAGATTTTAAATTTGAAAAAAGTCTTGTTTAAATACCCATCGAATCGAATTGATTAATTACGAGGAGCTCGATTTGATAAAGCGGGATCCGTTTGCGGTTCAGTTCTATTTGCAAGGTGACACATAAACTGGCCATAATATATTTGACCGCTACTTTTTTAGCGTCTAGACGGCAAACAATGGTTACAGAATCAAATGACGATGATTCGTACCTTGACAATCTATCACGGTGCCGAAGAAATAAATTAATTATAAGGCCATCAGAGCGCAAATTAATAGCGCTGCGAAAAATTACTAGGAGACTTCCCAGAATCGGTGTCAATTTGCTCCGAAAGGAAAGCTGGTTTTCCTTTTTCCTCGTAAATTCAATACTTTGGTCTGACACCGGCCATTATATCAAGTGTTTCGCTGGCAGAGCCATTTGTTAAGCTTAGAAACGAGAGACCCATCATCATATTGAATTGTCTACAGAATATTTGAAAGTGTCGTATTGAATAAGCGGACACGCTTTTATGAAAAATGAAATCTGTTTATGAAAAAACAATTTGAAAAATCGCGTTTAAATCCCTTGACAAATTGGTTCATTCATATTTTCGCATGAAAAATATAATAGAGCGGGAACAAAAATTACCCTTTTTGAAACATGATCATATTATTTAAACTACAAACTTACATTAAGCAAATCAATAATGCAATATATAAATGTAGCAAAAAAATATATGATCATCAAAACCATATTTTTATTCTAGAACACACGTTTTATATCATTTCCTGAATTATCATCATTAATGCCTTCCAAATCAAACACATTTTTTATGATAATAGATGAATGTTAGATACTATAAGATGTATCTTTGATAAGATGTAGGCTTTGAATTAAAATAGTCTTTTTTTTTTTTTTTTTTTTTTTCCAGTGGGCGCGGAATCTTCCAAAGACTGAGTGTGAGATTCACGCTGGTATTGATACAACTTCCATAAGGGATGTTGGCCAGCCGTGCCTACTCACTAAACCGCTCCCTTTGGTCTCCTCTGTCCCCCTGGTATTGTTTATCACATTGCTTCAAGGGTGACAGGTAGTCTAGCCATTTGGTGGCCCTATTCTATTGTTGGAGAGGCGCCCTGCGCCTCTCTATTTCACTGTCTTCTTTGGCGCTCATGATGTCTTCTACGTAGTCGCGCCAAAGGTCCCAGTTCTTCTTACTTTCCATCATGCTGTGGACCATGTTGTCGATATTTAGCTCGGCCACCCCGAGTGCTTGTTTCAGCAGTTCTCTCTGGGGTGCCCAAGCCTCACAGCCAATGATGGTGTGCTCTGCGTCGTCGACCTCCGCTTGGCAGTGTTGGCACGTAGCGGATGGTTCTTTGCCAATCCGCTTCAGGTACGCACCAAAGCATCCGTGCCCAGTGAGCGCCTGCGTCAAGCGGTAGGTTGTTTCACCGTGTTCCCGGGCCCTCCACCGACTTATGACCGGGATAAGTCGATGGGTCCATCTTCCCTTGCTGGACTGATCCCATCTCCGTTGCCAGGCTTCCCTCAGTTTCTGGTCATGTTCGTTGCGATTTTTAGGATCTTCGTAGTCCAAGGCCCTCTTCTTTGCCTGGAGGTCCAGCGGCGGTATTCCAGCAATCACCAGTACCGCGTCTTCAGACACTGTCCTGTACGCTGCGGTGACTCGGAGCGCTCCCTGTCGCTGGACTCTGGCGAGCTTCTTTCTGTTGGTGTCACGTTTGAGCGACTCATGCCATATCGGAGCTCCGTACAGAAGGATCGAGTGTATTACCTCGTTTATGGTACGTCTTCTGCACGGCTTTGGCCCTCCAATGTTGGGCATGAGCCGTCCAAGCTCGCCTGCCACCTTCTGTGCCTTCTGTGCAGCTTCTTCTATGTGTTTGCTAAAGGTCAGCTTGTTATCCATGAGGATCCCGAGGTATCTCAACGTTTGAATTAAAATAGTCTACAAGTCCATTTGTGACTTCATCGTTTAATTTGTAATTTTTCCCATCCAACCCATCCAAATAATGCTGCATAGATCTAAAAAAAAAAATTAGACAGAGCGATGTCTGGAGAATAAGAAGGATGTCAAATTGCCTTCCATCCAATGCTGTTTATTTTTTCCCCGCGTTATTTTCGTCGAATGGAGGCATCTTCCTAGTCTCCATAACCCGTTTTTTCAGCTATCTTTGAACACTTGACCATGAGTATCTAAGATTAGCCGATATTTTTTCAATAGTTGTTGTTGTGTTACTTTCGATTTTTTCAAAGGTTATTTGAATATAAATTTTTGGGCAGAAAAAGATCGAAGACATTAATACTTAATAAATTGTTGGCGACGTTTTTCTCCATAATTTGGATTTTGAACCCGAACTTTTATAACAAGAGTCTCGAAAGTCTTACATTAACATATATCAACGTTTGGGTCGTGTATCAATATAGCTATAAAATAAGTGTGCTAAATGTTAATTATAATTTCTTGAAACAATGCAATTTACAAAGGCAAATTTTGGCTGGGGTGAAATGTATTAGTGGATTACAATAAACCAATTTGTTTTACTGAGTGCAGGTCTAAATACAATAAATAACGATTGCGAAATGCACAGATCAGCGTATATAAATATTTTGAAATGTATTTACTGTGAACATTTTATTCGGGTCGTATTTATAATTAGGCTGAAACTTTTGGTGAATAAATGAAAAAGGTTTCCCATTCCTGTTTCGTACAATGAGGCGCATAAAGGATAAGTGGCATAACATTATATATTCAAACGGCTAAACATGCGACGTCTCGAGAGGCTCGGTTTGTTGTTTTGTTATAATTTTTGAGCCAATTTTGAGAGCGGTTCAACTTTCTTTTCCATTCACCAGAATGAAAGATAGATACGAAAATCTTATGTGACTCCAGAGAAACAAAAAGAAGTTTCAAAGTAAACATCAATGTTTGATGTCTTCCATCTCCTTGGTAGACTTCTTTTCTGTGCCTTTGGTTACAGCACTCTTGAAATAACTTTCAAGGTGAGCTTTTACTTTTTTCTGCCACGTCGTGCAAAACGGATTCTTTTCCGGAACTTCCAGCAGTTTATGAAAATTTTATTGCTCATGTGATGAAATTTTGTCGGAGTCTAAGTTTTTTCATTTTGGTATTTTTTTCATTTTGGTATTTTTTTCATAGATATCATGCGTTTAGGGCTCTTGGATCGAACTTTATATTGAATTCAAGCGTGGCACACTTACACCATTGCCTAGCCCAGTCTCACTCGGCGTTAATTAACATCCGTTGTTTCTTTCGCGGATTGCAAACAGTTCTGCAATTACAATTTGTGGTCAGTGTATAACTACCATTGGTACACAGCTTTTGGTGGCAGAGCTCACACGCTGGGATGTTGGCATACATCGGTGCCAGCGTTTATGTCAATGTTGATTGTTACAATGCTTTAACCACATCATGCCATCGCAATTTTGTAACGAATGAATAGAAATAGGTTTTTTTTCCTAAGCGATAGCACGAATCAAATTCAAACATGACAACTATTACTACAATTGTCCATCGAACTTTTATTGCCAGACAGTGCAATACAATTGCGATAAAGATGTTTTATATTGCAGGTAACAATGTATGGATATACTCAAATGTACTTAAATTGATTGCAAATTATCTTGTAATGCAATTTGTATGGATGTTATTTTACTACATATGAAATAATCAACATGTGACATCACAGAGAATACAATGAATGACTATTAAGTTGTGGAATATTAAACAGGCATACAATCCCACAATGGATTATTAAGTTGCAGCAGGTCCCCAAATGTTTGCAATATTGTAAATAAAAATGATTTCAAATTTTGTTATTATTATTTAAGCTGCATTCTTAATTTATTAATAGTCAAAAGAAAAATGTAAATTTGGATATTAAAGGGCGAAAAGAATTTGTTTTGAAGTGCAGGAATCAAGATTCAATTTCAATCTGTCAAGTGCCAACCTTGTAAACAACCTCCCCCTTGTAATTTCTAGAAGACAGTCTAAATTTTATATAGAATCGTATACATTTTTTTAAATCTAAATACGAGGAGTAAAAATATATATTGCCTCATTTATCCGTTTGAGTGCAAAGCAGCGTTATACCCTTGTGAAAATTCCTTCAAAAGTGCGGTGTGCCAATATATAGACGTCAAACTGCAATCAATAATTGTGACGTGGTGGTACGTTTCGGATTGTATCTGCATATATTTTATTTTGTTTATAATATTTTCATATAAAATTATGCCTAAAAATACGCAAACAGTTGAAATATATGCTATAAACTTATCGGAACAACATTGGAAAAATCAATATCCCAAATGGATGAAACATGGGACGGATATAATTGTATAAGTGTCTTAATATAATCCTAAATCTGTTTAGGTGCGAATCATATATTTCTTATTAGGATTTTATATCCGTTATCAAATGTTGGCAACCCTCATAGAAGAATTATCCAAGAGAAATATATATTATATAGTGGCTTTCCATTATCTTCCACATATTTTATAGTAAAGATGAGTTTTAGGCATAAAAGATTTCACGAAAGAATAACGAATTAATATTTTAAAATTATATTTTAATTATTATTTTGTCATCATCATTATTTACAGCATCAATATTAAAATTTTCAGATCCAAGAAAAATGAGGATATCCCTAGATAAAGATAGTTGTACGATGTAAATTTGCTTCTCAATCTGGATTTTAGTTCAAACTACGATCCAACCTCTTTTTGTGCGATTTCGAAGTTATGCGGTTTTTTATTCCTTTTTTTAAAAGGGCCATCGAGATATTTTGGATAAAATAAGAAATAAATCATGAACACTCACCGAAATTTGGAAATAAAATATAATTTGGGACTGTGTAAATCATATCGCATCTGCTATCGTCGAATTACGACCAAGCTTTTATTCTGGTTTAGATTTTTGAAAAAATTGATTTCGTTTTTTTGCATTTTTCCAATGTATCGACTTTTAAAAACATATTCTCCAAAAAAATTTCCAAAATTCCAACTACTTACGGAGTTATAAATATTTTAGTGACGCGACAGCTTGGCCGGTCCTACCATAATGAAATCTTTTAACGCGTTTTCCTCGAAACTACTTTTTTCAACACGGTTGACATCATATCTCAAGTTTTAATTTATTAATTTACTTCAAACTAGGAACAAATCTTTTCTATATAGTCCTCTATTATTCCTACCAGATTTATATCAAAATTTATTCTTCAACTGTTTAAAAAAATATCAAAACTGACAAAATAAGGCCAAAACATGACATTACTGAATTTGTTTTTAAGGAGCCCAAAACCTCACAAAAAAGGTTTAAATGTATATATATATATATATATATATATGTTTTCAAAATGATGACGAAAATACTAAAACAATGTTTATATTATACATACGATAAGCTATATAAGCCTTAAATACATGAACTACAATGATAATAGGAGTAAGATTAAGATTTCCATGTTGTTCTCAAATACACCACGCTTTTTAGTAGTAAACGAAGTAAGACAATATAAATATTCACAGATTATTTCACTATTACTTGTGTTATAAAGGTAAACACTGAAAAGCAACGATGTCCAAGCAGAATTAAAGTATTAAGTACAAGAACACGCTTTAGTTAACTCCTGAACAAGCACCTTTTTCTATGCTCAAAAGAAAATTGCACCGGAAAATGGTTTTGTTATGTGTTTGATGGAAAATTAATCGTATAATGGTGTAGTGTTTTATAAAAAATTGAAATTATATGAAAAGTTTAGTACTGATAAATCTTCTGAATTTGTATTTTCGCACCAACTCAATATTGGTCCATGTTGAAAAATAATGATGATTTAGAATACAATTTGAATCATAACACATTAACATCCATAAACCTCATTGAATTGTGTGAAAAAAGAGTTTTATTTAGTCTTATATAGAAATATTTCAAATAATACGAGTTAAGGGTGCTTAAATGGCTGTTTTTATGAGCTGCTGATGTAACATTTTTATGCTGAAGAAATGCAGAAACGACCCTTAAAAGTGCGTTTAATGAAGCTATTCATTCATTCATAAATGGCTGTGTTTTTATTCAAATGAATTATGTTAACATGTATAGAACCATAAAGGTATGCTAGCATCAATATTGATATGAAAACTTGTTCCAATGGTTACATGCACATGGCATAATAATAATAGTATCGTCATTGGCTCGTTCGTATCGCCGATCCGGCCCTGGGCTAGTGTAGTTTGTTGCAATTATTGGTAGCATTTGTAGTGGCAGTAATTAAGATGCCACCCTAATGACCACAAATTTGTAGGCCATGTGTACGTCGTCCGTTTTTCCGTGCCCGTGGAAACGGAATGCCTTATCCCACGTAATTTAGCCTGAACCCCATGAAGAATTTTCCACTTAGTTTTTCCCCTCGAAAAAGTCCGCTATCATTTATATTGCTATCAAGATGAATCCCCATAATTTATCAGATAATTTTCGCGTTACAATATTGTTTTATGACACGCTTAGCTTTTACCCGCCCGGACGGCGTAAAGAGATAAGCATCGACATTAATTACGTTACTACTTTCTCTAGAAATTGTGAATTAAACCACGCTTTTTTTACGTAGGCCGTAAACAAGTTAATTAAGAAACTTTTATGAGGCGAAAAATGCCATTTTAAAATGCTCTTGTTAGTGAGGCCAATTTAGACAATAACAATAAATACAGTATAAGCACTTTGTTATATATACTCGACCTTCGTATAATACGTTTTTGGAAAAACTTAAAATAAAAATATTATTTACATATAAGATTTGAATATTCTCCTGCGTGGATCCTATACTTTTGTGATATTTTCTCGATAATAATATTTTTTTACAAAAATATTTTTTTACAAAAAAAAATATTATTATGATGAATGATCAATGTTATTATCTTATTTTCAATGTATACGTGATGCCTCCAAAATTTATCGAAAATGTCGAGCGAGAGAAGAAGTCTTCTTTTCATTAAAAGGGTTCGATCGATGAGTCTCGCAGTCGGAGTATCTTTATCTTAAACTCTCAAAAATCATTTGGAACAAATCAGCTGGCTAGTATTTTATTCGTATAGTAATAAATCGGTCTGATATACAAACAAACTATATATGCCATACAGGATAAAGCATTCTTTCTTGCGCATCCTGAGGGATTAATTAATCTCGAATATTTCTTCCCTACATATAAAAATACTCTTAAAATATGAGGTTGGATAAAAAGCACTTTTAAATTTTAAATAATGGATTGTCCGGTTAGAAATGTCGTTTTTTAAATGAAAAAGTTAAATTCATACAAAAAATTAATTAACCAATTTCAATTATATAATGTATTCTCTTTCAGTAGATTCAACCTTTTCCAATCTATTTTATATTAATATAATATTTTTTAATTCCGGAAGATTAAAAGGAAGACTAGGAGAATAAGGTGGATACAAAATCGTTTTCTGTTTTCTGTCATCCTTGATTTATGGGGTCGCGTATTATCATCTCTTCGTACACAAACGTCACTTTTAAACTTTCCAATTGTAAACAACAAATCTCCCTTGTTATTGTTTGACAATATGGAAGGACTTTATGGTAAATTATCCCTTTTGAGTCCCACTACACATTTAAAAGAGCTATTTTTACTGTTAGATCTGATTCAGCACTCAGGATATCGTCATCCACTATAACTTTCTCTCACTTCGGACCTTATTTTCTTAACTAAAATTTTCAGTTTTAAATTATTTAAATTATCTCTGGCATTGATAAACATTAAGAGATTCTCCAAGTATATCACATATATTTTTAGTCGTACTTGTTGTATTAATTTTTTGAAGATTTTTGTACAGTGTGCAATTTCGCGTAAATTGTTAGTTTGGCCCAAAATCCACCAACTCATCGTTTGAAAATTTTTTTTTTTGTATAAAATAACGTTCACCAGATGTTATTCCACTAATAAAATATACAAAACGCGTTTTCAAAGGGATGGCTGAGACACAACTGATGGTCAATAAGTAAGTATGAAATAAACGGAATTTCTAACTGGACAATCTAATATAAGTTACATAAACTTGTATTTTACCATAATATGTTTTGTGACCTTTTGAGATATAAAAATCTCAAATAATTTATTTTGTAAAATTATGCGGTATGGAAATAAATTCTATTTCGTTTATATCATATTAAAAATAGTTTACAACAATAAATCATACGAGGGTACGAATACGAAAAATACGAAAAAAATCTACGATTCACATCGTATTAAATTATCATAAATGGTATTAATAGGTATTGATATTGAAGATACTTATTAATGGTATTTTAGATTGCTTAAAATATGTGAAGTGCAAAATTATAGTGGTTTGCATCTTAAGTATTTTTTTGCAATAAGAGTCATTTTATTAAACATATTTTAGATATTTAAGAATAGTTTGCATAGAATGATCATTTATTAAATTTATTATTCAGTGTCTTCCTTCTATCCTAAGCCTGGAGAGCTCAGTGCAAGACTCAGAGTCAAGTTCTTTAATGGAGCATTGCGGACAAAAACTGGGATGCAAGTCCATCTAGTTACAACCTGAGAACGTGATGTCATCAACGCAACTCAGATTTTAAACTGCTGTCTAAAAGGCTTCGTACGAAGACACTTGTATTTTTCTGCATCAAAATAGAATCATATTTACATATCTTTATTAATTTGGATAAATGATTTTGTATTGTTCGTTATATTGCTTAAAAGAGCAAATATTATCTGAGTTCAATATAGTTTTCACTATTGTGGTCTGTGGACACGAATGAGTCTGAACGCTCATATGTGTACTGCGAGTATTGTTATTTTTTTTATTTTCCCTGGGAGATTCTCGAATGCAGTTTTAATTAAGGATGGCCTCTTTGCTTTTGTAGGGGTAAGTTTTGGCTAGGCCATAATGGCCAAAGTCTTTATGTTTGGATGTGGTGCAGAGGACTCGTTGGCAATGAAAGAGCGGCGCTAATGATATCGGTTAGAGAAGTGAACCGAAAGTTTTAGCGGGTCGCCGCGGAATAGTGCCAGGCCCACTTACAGTCCCAGGGTTGGCATATTAAGGTCTCTGACTTCACCCAAGACTCCATAAATATTATATGTATTCAGGCTGTGCTACCGCCAACTTTTTATCCGTTTATATAGCGTGAACCGAGGCAATAGTCAAACGAAAGACTGCAGTCCAAATATAACCAGACCCTTATTACAGACACCGGTGTATATTTTGTAATGATCATAATAAGACCCAAAAAGAGCTCTGTTATTGTTAATCAACTTTTATTGAATAATAAACAAGAATTTCGTATCAACAAAACAGGGATAAAATATTGAATTGCTCAAATGAAATTAGCTCTGTTTGCTTTTTTCTTTGTTTCGCACAAAGTCAAACCACCGACGGAAGCAACTTTTATTGTAGATACATACACAGGGCATTTGGGCCGAACAAGAGCCAAAACTTTTTCAATTTGTGCAAGTGCAATGTGAATAAGTTAGGAAACTTGCATCCAACTTATTGCACACCATTGTGCATTGTCGTGCCTCCACAGCACTTCCAATTATTTGTAGCTAGAGATACAATAGTCTCAAAATGCTCATTTATTGAATATCATGCGCCTTCATATATATGCGGATGCAAAGGAGGGTGGCATCTTCATTGCACCAATATAAATTAGTTCAATGAATCTAGTAAACTTTGTCTTGTATCGAAAACACGTAATATTGAATAATTTTATTTCCGAGTGCAATTTCAAAGCTGTCATATTAAAGTAACTACAAACAAGAGCTTGAGTGAGTCAAAAGCTTACAAAAAACTTAGTTTTCTTATGTTGGTGATCTTTTTATGAGATTTTTTTTTCAGGGAAATAATTTTTCATATGATCCCAATTCCTCCCACAAATTACAGGATAAAAATATTTGATTGATTTATGCGTGAGTAGTGAAACAATATTTTTTATTATGTGTCATATTAACCCTTTGCGGTCGTTTGCCTACTCTCAGCCACCAAAGCTTTTTTACCGTTCCAGTCGTATGTCTGCTCTCAGCCACCACAACAAGGAACCATATGAATCTTAACTCTATTCATTCATGTATTAGTTTATAACTTGTCTGTATGTTCTTGAGTTTAAACGATCTTATCATGAACCAAAATATTGAAATAACGATACTCAATATAAAAAATACGGTGGTTCAATACTCGCCATGCAAAACACCGTGGTGAATCAGTTGCCTTTTGAGGGTGAAAACATCGACAAGCTTCGGAGATATTTCGCAGAATATCAAATAAAGCTTTAAAAATACGTTTAACTGTAATTAGACCTTCTAGCTTGTTAATATATTCCAAAATAATACTCCAAAATTGTAAAAAGAAAGGCAGTCGAAAGCCAGGACTGCATATTGGAGATTGCTTTCAAAGATACCACAAAATGGAAACATATAAAATATAATTTTTAAATAAAAACATGAACCCCTTCTTAAGCAAAATTTCTTTCGTGGTCCTCCTCTTATTCCCCCCAAATTAAATTTCGTTTTTAATTGATCAAATAAACTATTTTTATATCAAATGTAATGTTTAATATTTTAAATATATATTGACCAATATTTAGTGTTCATTTTATGGAACAAGTCCTAGTATTGTTTCAATGAAGTATATTTTTTAAATTTACTTTACTTTAATGGTTATAATTTTTGACTTTTATTGATTATTTAGTCAAGTATAAGTGATTTGAAATGAAATACTATTATGCTTAAGTCTATTTCTTATCATACACAGATAATGGTTGTTATCTTTATCAATGATGACTTGCTTGGAACAGGAAGAAAATCATTGTATTTTCTATTTAAGATTACTTTATGGTAATCACTTATCATCGCAAGTCACATCTTCGATTTCATACCTGTATAGCGTGGGCGATTTACCATTACCACGTAGTAGCGCTATTAACAGCAATATCTTCCATCTCTCTTCAGGTGCAATGTGTTATTTTAACAGCGCCATCTCTTGTGGTCCTGCGGAGACATTGCACCTATATACCGACCGATCGCTTCTTACGCGCGCACCGTTGCCTATTGGTTAGTGACGCGCAGGAGGTGGGAGTCGGAGGAGTCGTCGATTAGCCTTGGCTGCGGAAAGTTGTCCTTCCTGCAGCCAGATCTCTCTCTTCTCTCTCGTGTGGAATAAATAGTTATTTAAAGAAAAGGGTATTTCTATTCGACGCCCGTCTATTCCCATCCATTCGTCCAGCAACATCACGGCCCGATAGACGAATGGACACATGCGCTAGCGCAGCCATCCCGACGAACACGTGGGGGCGGGAAGCTACCCGGGGACTCTGCCCCCGAGAGAACCCCCGCTTCACGTTACACCTACATAAAAGATACTCGCGTATTGTTTTTTAGTACTCTAATTCGTAAGAAATTAAAATTCACAGTTTATTTAATTTACTTATATGCTGAATCTGCTCTTGAACTATTAACTATACACAACTTAATTCTGTTGAAAATTCACTGATTATTTGACGAGGATCTGATTCCAATTAATGGGGTTATTCTGTTCTAAGAATATTCCTACCGCAATTTAAATTTATATTTATTTCCTTATTGCATGTATTAATTTTTGACCAATAAGCAGCATAAAATTACACAATTGTAAAAAATTGGATGTAACATATTATAACAAAATTAATTTGATTTTCTTGAATCGTGTTTAGGTAAAAAGATACTTTTCGGTCTTCTTGTTATGAATTTTTGGGCAAAAGAACTGCGTACTTATTAATTGTTCAAGTACCATGAATATTTCATATGGCAATGTAAAACGATAAGTTTGTTTACGGACGGAAATAAGTTTGAAAGCAAATCATTAAATTTTCAACATCCCCTAATCATGTTATTCTTAACACGCAAGAGAAATTGCTCGAGTAAATTGACAGAATTGAAGATCTATTAAATAATTACGGGCTCGGAACTTTTAACAAAGGTATATAGATCTGAATTATTCAAACTCTAACGTAACGTATATTATTAATTTAACGTAGACATCACAAGTTGGAGTGCGTATTGTGTCTGATACACGAAGCCTTAAACTTCAAAACATAATTTAAAGCTCGAACGGCTAATGATAACATGCTCTAAATATTAAAAGTGATTTGGGCGGGAGTGGAAAAATATCGTTGCTTTTAATGATATATTTGCTTTATGAGATCGGTCGATTTTTTTATAAGGAAGAATGAGCATGAAAAAATAAATTCTGTAGACGAGTAATAAATCTGTCAGCATTCTTAGGCTTGTTTGTACGAAAGAGTAATGCCGATATATTTTTTTGTGTTATCGAAAATTTCAGCCTTAAAATATTTTTTAAAGGCAATCCATTCCATGCTCATTTAAAATTTAAATGATACATTCTAAGGATATTGTATAAAAATACAATTAATCATTTTGATAATATTTTTTAAAATATGATAATAATTTGTGGAAACATTCACTAGAATAATTCCAACAATAGTTATGGTTATTAAACGCAGAGTACTTATCCACTTATCGCTCCGGACTGAAATATTTCACATTCATATAGAATAAAAACTCGCCGGAAACCCAATAAAGGGGAGTGTAAGTCCACTGGAAAAAATTCTCCCCCGGATTTTTTTCTTGCCTTATATTGAACTATATTTGCGATAATAAATTATGGATGAACGGGATATAATTCACTTTGATCAGATAAATTTCCACGAATTGGACCTTTTTATTCTTCCCTTTCCTGTTATTTGACCAGTGATAGAATACAGGATAGTGATAAACGATCCATTTCACGCTTGCCTGAGATACGATCCCGTAGACGAGGGAGTGTTTGCCAGGATCAGCCAACCGTGTTCTTATAAAGGACTTTTAGCACCTTTTGTTCGCTTAAAACTGTGATCTTTTATATGAGAGCCGAGCATAATCTATCACACATGCCATTAAAAATGGATAAGAAATTTTTAATTTATTACGTCTACCTTGAAGAGTTATCATCTACGTGTCCTGGAAGAGTACGCTACTTGTGTATTCTGTTCTCAAAATATATTAAAATTTTTAAAATGAAACATTTAAAACATATTAAACCTAATTATCGCTCAAATGAATGTATTTGATATGTTTTAAAAGTAATGCATCTAATTAATATTTTTGCACAACCAGTAGTTAAATGCTCATTCAACACTTAAATTCATTTCATAATTTCAATATTTTGATGACTACTTTTTAATTACAAATCTATAAGAAATCCTAGCAAAATTCAATATAGATCTATTTTCTAAAAATTTTTAAGGCTTTAAAAAGATATAATTATTTTTTTTATATCAATGATAAGAAGATGCCTTTCAAAAGCTCTAAAGTCGAAATTAAAATATCTTATTGAAATGAGAGCTTTGTGGTACTTTTAGTGTTTTTTATAATTTAAATCTGTGCTTAATATAAGTTGATTCATTTGATCCAATCCAACACAAAATATGTTATTTAATCCTAACAAAATTCTATATAAATACAATTTCCTAGAATTTTTCTTTAACTGAAGTTAATTTTGCACGAAAAAAAATGTCTGTAAAAAGTTGGAATGCTTAATGAGCTTGTATCACTGAAAGCTGCATTATTGCTGCATTCATTGCAATTTTTGTTAGATATTATTTTCCATAAATTTGAATTAATATTTTATAATAGAAGTTATATATTTTTTAATTATTTTAATGTACATTTTTAAAACTTATTAATTTTAATGAGCTTGGGAACTTTTTAAGCTCAAAATTTTGATTGCTCTTTGTGGATGAAAACCTTTTAGATGTGATTTTCATGGAATTAAACATTTATGAATTTAGGACTTAAATCATAATACATAAATATTGCTGATAGATTTTCAAAAATAATATTTTTTTTAGTAAGATTCAGATTAAAAAAATAGGATCGCGGTGGGCAAATGAACTCACGACAAACGCTTGTTTTTTTTTCAGGTATGAACTTCTATACTTTAATTAAAACCAATTTCAAAAGTTTTCGCAAAGAGAGTTCAAGATATTTTATTCTGTTTAATTTGTAAAAAAAATAACGATGAGAAACTCGGCCTTCGAGGGTGGAAATTTAGATTGAAAAATTTCCAATTTCCAAGAAATGAAATAATTACATAGAGAATTTACGAGGAGGGTATTCATTTAATTATTTGAGTGAAGTCGTAAAATAAAATATTGATGATGATTAATATAAAAGTAAACCAGATTGAAATTGGGTGTACGTTTAATTAAGAAGGATACCACCAAATCCAATTATAAAGGGATATATCTCTTTTCGGATGGATCTCATTATCACGAAACCTGGCTTTTGTCAAGATTCTTTGAACTTTATTACGGCACGAAATCGATTAATTGGATTAAATGGTATTCGGGAAAATGCTCACGGGTATATGAGGGAATATATAGAATCTAGGAAAATTTATTTTAAATATTCCTTTCTTGGTTGGTCAAATAAAAACTGAGAATGAAGCGAAATGGTTGCATCCATTTTAACAATGATTCTCGAGTAAATTTATATTTTTCATTCAAACTCTAATTTCATCTGAGAAAGGTACAAAGCTCAAAAATAAGACTTGTAAGACGCGTATCATGATCTCAACGATATTCAGCTGCGTACAAACTTTATACCAACTGAGCTTACTTTATCTATAGTGCTATGTAGAAGTGTGACTTTAAGTTCTAAATGAGAATTAAGTTCGTTCAAGTTTTTAGCCGAAACAATTCTCATTTACAAAACTTTATAAAAAACCCTTAATTTTGTATTATAGCATGAAATAAAGAAGAGAAATGTATATTTTTACGTTTGCAAATTTTCATCACAATAACATATTTTTGCATACTTTGTTATTCTAATATTGTTAAATTTCAAATGCCGTAGCAAAGATAATAGTTTTTTTATCTTCATATATAAATTGATATCATTAGTTATTGTATATCCAAACATTTCACCGTCTACTGGGCAAAGAGGTGGTTGATCTAAATGACCTGAAAAATCACCTTGGGTATTTTATGGCAAACATTTCGATGGTTGAATATTGAATGAGACAATTAGTTTAAAATTACATATAAACCTGCATGAAAATTTGAAACATTAATGTAAATAATAGATAACATTTTGTTAAATCTTATAAAATACTGCGCTTTGTGTGTCAATAAAGATGTATGTAAGACGATTGCATGATTCGAAAAGGTTTGAAAAACAATCTGTTTTTGTCAAATAGTATGATTAACATTATTTTGTATCGAATTAATTTACAGTAGAATCTCAATTTTCCGGATTAATTGGGGAAGAAAGTAGTCCGGATAACGAGCATCCGGATAATTGAATAATTTTTATGTATCGATTGATTGATCGATTTTGGCGTTAAGCTAACTTTTCTTTTAGAAACTGCCAAATCGCGAATACTCGAATAAAATATATATAATTTCCTGAATTAAATTCTTTTTAGTTCTCAAGCGATTTCATGGTGATATCTGAACACTGAAAAGCTTCAGAATGCGTTGGTTCAATATCTCCCCCTTGGAAATCTCTTCTTTGTTTTCTTGGCCTTGTTCTTCTGAAGCAGATATTTCTTTAATTTTTTCATAATTCAAAATTTGGAATCCAGGATCGTTTACAATGCAATTTAACCACTCGGTTACATCTTCTTCGTCGCATTCAGCACACATAGAAATTTGTGTTATTGTTTTTATGCTGGTTTTTCATTGCATTCGACATCTGGTTAAGTTAGGTTAAATTTTAGGTTCTTTAATAATTATTGAATTATTAATACTTCATGACTTAATTAATTGCTATTGTATTTACTTTACAAGATCCAGAAAATTTGGGTAAATCTAAATCGAGACGAACGATGGGTAGTATTTATACATTCGATCCTTTAAAACTTATTGGTACGGAGATTTTTTTACCACAATCTGGATTTGAACCCGATACTTTATAATAAGATTCAGCATCTAATCCACCATATCAATATATGATAAAGAAAGTCATTTCAAAGTGAAATTAGACATTTTTTGTAGTTTTTGACTTGAGTGGAAATATTTATACGTGGCTATTTTCTTGACCACGTTCCGGACCACGGCGTTAAATTTAGCAACTGTCCAAAATAAAGCATCTGTCAGCTTTGTCTCCATTATAATTATACAATTCATTCGTCTCCATTTACCTTCATCCCAGTTTAGATGTGTACTAATGGCCGAAATATGTTTTATTCATCGTGTCTGAGTTTCTCTTTATTTATCCGAAGAATTTGGAGGACTATCGAGTTGATGAAAGATCTTTGTTTTGAGAGGCGCCTGTTAAGCGAGCGGTGGCTGCGTCAGTGCGGCGAAAAAAATGCTTAAAAACATGTCGACCAAATATGGGCTAAAAACGTGATGGTGGGTTAGTTTGGTGGGTGGGAAGTACGAAGTGGCAGCAGGCGGTGGGTGGCAGCGGTACATAAATGACGCAGTGCGGAGAGGCGCCGGCCGAGGAAACCGAACTTGTTGCTTCACCCGGCTAACTGCTTCCTTTGTGAGGCCGGAGGTGACACCGACCCTGGAATAAACTATTCCTCGGATGTATTCCGCGTGTGCTGGTTGCACTGACAGCCCTTGCAGGGACTGCTCACTTCCACTGGGAGGGTGACTTAATTGTGGTAAAAGAAGATGAAGTATACCCGGACTACTAAGGTTTAACTAGACGTGAGCGTTTATTACTCCAGTGTCTGGGGAGAATCAAGAGAAAAACATGAGTTTTTGGTAAGAAAAAAATACTGTAAAATTACATGGGAGATATGGAAAGTTAAAAAAATGGTGAAAACTCATTGGAAGATATTCTCTTAGAATTAAAAGTGCATTATATTACCTTGAAATGATTTACAAATATTTCAATCTTAATGATTGATAAACTTAATTTTTAATGATATGTACTTCTAATAATTAAATTAATTAAAAGCAATGCATAAAAATAAAATAAAAACTATTAATATTTTGATGAAATCCATTGTTTTTCTCATAGATTATATAAAGAAAACCACAAAATACAAACGATATTTTTTACCATATGATATCAATATAATTTCCTTTTTCAACCATTCGAAAAAAAAATATTTCATTAAATTGTCATAAAAAATTGATACTATTCTATAGTGGAATACAAATAAATCCATTTTTACATATTTACGAAATGCCCATATCCAGTGGGTTTTTTGCCGATTCCATGTGCCATAATTCAATTTTCAATCACGCAATAGATATTTAAATTCATACATCCACATAAAAATGTTCAATTTAAAAGATATTGCATTCTAAATAATATTCCTCGAGTGAATAGAACAAATTTATCTCACGAGACTCGAGATGAGCTTTTGCATATGCATGCGAGGGAGCTTAATTTTTCGTGACCCAGTTATGCGCCTGAATTATCTGCAATCTTGCAATTTTTCTAAATATTGCATCTTGGTATAAGCTGCTAAAAAGCATCATAAAGTTACAAGATATTACAAATTTATGTTTTGAATTAAGTCCCGTGCTCGTATACTTAATATAGTCTTCCTAAGTGCATGTTCTGCGAAGTGAGTGCACTCTGAGATAGCGCTAATGATATCAGAACCCTTATTAGGAGAATTTAGCAGCGGTTGCATCACCTTCATTCACATCCTTGATAAATTCAATTTCTTAGACCGTATTGCTTAAATAGAATTTCATATTGTAGGATGGCATGTATTATTTATCAGTGTATCTTGGGTGTGTTACATACAGAGCGTAAAGCTGAAAGTGAGCTTCGCTGAACGAGAGCTCTTGTGCAATGTCATCATTGTGTAGTGCCTGATTATTTTGCAAAATAATGTAATATGGAGCTTTCAATATGAGATATTTAAATTACATTTCGTTTGATTTATGCAACGTGGGCATCGAGCAAACTAAAAAACTTAATAGAAAGGGAAGAAAAGGCAAAGAAAGCGCCACCAAAGTGAAAGCATAAAAAAACTTTTGTCTAAACTAATATTGAAAGATCTTTGTAAGAATGTTACAGTGAAAAGCTTGTAAGGAGAAAGCCTTCCCCTTTTCCGTCTTTAAACAGGGCTCAGAGGTGAAAGTTTTTTTTATTCGTCTGAGTTACGAAACTGTTGAATCTACCCAGACTTTTCCCTTCACGCAAGGGAATCGTGCTGCTTAATATTTCCGCTTTGAGAAATGAATGGTTTGTGTTTTATCAAGGATATTCCGATTCTAAAAAAATGAAGAAGGTTATCTCGGATGATATTTTAAAATCCAACATCTTATTTTGCCGACTTTGTCTCATTCTCCTCGTCTTATTTCTTCATACTATCTTTCAATAAAACAAGAAAAATAAATTTTAAGCATAGAGTTTTTCAACAAACAAATTACTATCTGGTCTAAAAATATTTTAATTTTAGATCTGATTCCATGAAAAAACTAAGTTATATGAAGTGAGTTACAAAAAAAATATAGAATGATTATTAAAAAATCATCAAAAATATTTATGATCCCTTATCCCTACTAATTTTGATCCTGTTTTTATCACTGCTAGACTCTTAACATGCATGATTTGGAGTTTATTAACAGTTCAAAACTCTGCAAAAATGCAATTGCCTACTTTCATCATGTAAATATATTAATACACAGGGTGTTATGCACAAAGAGCGACAATATTTCTTTGGGGTTAGTTTTAAACCGCCAATTTTTGTTTTAATCTGTGGTAGTAATAGCACGAAAAAACTTAATGTTTTTGCATTTTGCAAGGTATTTTTAATTTAAATAAATCATTATATTATGCAATTAGCTTAAAGAAAACTATTTCTAAGCTCTTAGCGCCACAAAGAATGTGCAAACGAATTAGAAATGTCAACTTCCAAATTCTCTAAATTAAAAACTAACAACTACACTTAAACCTTTTTATGTGCGGTAGATGTGTTCTGCGGAAAATCGCACAGAAAAAGCTATGACTATAAAAATCTATGACATAGAAAAAGAGAAGATGTGTTCTATGGATTTTATAAACTGCAGACCTTTGAAATATTTATATAAAATATATCCAAAATCGCATAAAAGAAGGTAATAAAAAATAGAAAACAATAAGGAAATTAAAAAATAACATTTTTTGGTAACATTTAAAGGACGTCTTGCATCATTGGTAAAATTTTAAAGATTTTCTGATATCTGGCATCTCAAATACCAGAAATCCACTAGAGAAATACTAATTATTTTAATTACAAAATATCATTGCTGTATGATAATTTTCATGACCCAAAATCGCTCTCTTCTTTGGAAAAAATAGTATACCCATTGTCAATGTCATCATTATTCTGTGTAGATTTTCTTTTTCTAACAATATAATTTATAATTAGTAAAGATGTCACTGAAGTCCCTAACTTAAAAAAAAATCACAAAATGGCAATTGTTAAAAAAATCAGTCAAGTCATTTTTTGGCCTTATTTTGTCACAGTTTTAACTTTTTTTTAAATGGTTAAAAAATAAAATTTGACATAAATCTGGTAAGAATTCCAGAGGGTTATATAGAAAAAATTCGTACCCAGTTTGAAGTAAATTAATTAATTAAAACTTGAGATATCCAAAATATCTCGATACGTATACTTTATGAAATTTAAAAAAAACTGCATAACATCGAAATTGCACAAAAAGAGGTTTTAGTGTATTTTGAACTTAGTTTAGTTTTAAAAAGTTTTCTAGTTTATACCCTTTTCAACGATATGCTATATGTCATGCAATAAGTCCTTAAACTTGAATAGTAATCAGTTTATTATAGTCAGGGATATGAAAATACTTTTATGTTAACCATGTTTTAATTAAATTAATTTACAAAATTTGTTCAAGGATTTCTTTTGTAGGCACCTCTCTCGTCTAAATTATTTATTTTGGCAGCCCTATTCCATGACTCATACGTTCACCAGACCTGACACCGGTGGATTCATTCGTTTGTGGTCGTGCTCTATTCCGTGGCTCGCATGGTCTTCAGACTTGACACTAATGGATTTATTTGTATCTCTTAAGTTTCTTTTGTTCATTAAGTTTATTTCTGTTAATTGTTTTGTATTAATATTCGGAATTACATCATGAATTTGACTATTTGGCTTAACGAGCGTACAAAATTGGCATGAATGCATTCCACTCTGCTGACAATAGAGTCCAGGATAGAATTTGACGTGCTGCTGCTTTCGTATAACTTTTTTATGTCTCATAGCTCTGTTGCATAGTATCAAAGAAAATGCTGTTCCAACACTACATTTCATGATATAAAATTTTATTTAAAAATACAATGGTAATCTTCAAGGCAATGCATATTTTTGCTGTTTTCTCCATATAGTGCCGTAAATAGATATTTCAATATCCTGATATGTTACAGTTTATTCGTAGATCGTAGAAGTCTCAATTTATTTATATGGATATTTCAGAAAGAACAGGAAAAGATGAAAATCATTCAACATTATTAATTATGTACATATTGCATTAATAATAATAAATATATTGTATAGTGGTAGATCCATAACTAGATTAAAATATTTTTGTATTTTGTGTGCAGAGTAGTTAGTTGATGCGGGTGCTGGCAGATATTAGAGGTAGAGCAATTCAACTTTCATTAATTTTAACTACGTCAATCATTTTTGAAACTATATATTACACATCTATTGAAGATTTTTAAATACTTTTGATAACCTAGTTCTAAAAACGGATATGGCACTTTAAGGGGGGACGTTGGTTTAGGAAAATATTTTTTAGTGTTATTCGTATATTTTTTAACGGGGAAATAATGATTAGAATTTGTTTAAACTTAAAGAATATTTGAAAGTTTAAAAATTGTTGAAAAAATATTCGAGTTATAAGCTAATGCTAATGGAGAGTCAACATTAGATCTACTGGTGAGAATTGTGAAAGTCATAATTTTCATTTAAAACCAATACAATAATTTAATTTTATTAGAAATATATTTTTTAAAATATGAAGCAGATTTTGATCAAAAAAATTAAAAAATGATATATTTTACGAGCGTTTAAACAAAATGGCACGATTTTATACCATTTTTTCCCACCTTTTTTGCAAAAAAACTTATTTTAAACAATAATATTATCTCAAATTTAGCTTCATCTTAAATATAATTGAATATAAAATCTTTATAATTTTTTTAAAAATAATTTGATGATGGCTTTCTGAGTTAAAGTTCCCGTCAGTTGAAAAAAAGTTGTTTTGAGAAAAAAATTATTCACAAGAAAAAGCCCAACATTATTTTTATTCAAACATATTAATTTAAGATTATGTAAAATTGAAAACCTGGATAGGTTCAGGATTGCTCTAAAATGAGCTTAGAGAGTGCTCTTATTGAAAAGATACTCGATGGAAATATTTTATGATAGAATTTAGACTTTATTAATTCTTACAATCATGAAAGGATATAAATACATTTAAATTATTTTTTGTAGTGCCAATTATAATTACACTATGCCATTTGGATTAAATAGACTTGCCATGCAATAACTTTTTTGTTAGATTCCATTAAACAGAGAAGTTGATGTTAAGAAACACATCAGTGGACATGTCTGCCAAAGTTTAGGCTGTCAGTCATTAACGTTCGTTTCAATAATTAAATTTCCCACCATATAATATAGACTTATCGGTTTTGGATTAGGTCAATAAAGTAATCGTAGAACTGTAATGAAGTATTGAGGTATTGTATTGAATAATTTCATCGAGCTTTAAGTTGACCCTTTAATGTAATTTATCCTTTATTTTGTATATCACGATAAAAAAAGCTCATATAAGATATATTTATCAATTAAATAATATTTGTTTTTAACTTTAATCTTTAAATTTTACCTATTGTACTCGAAAAGAAAGTATGAATTGGAAGCGGATGATTTCTGCTTAATTTCTGTTTAAAAGCAGTAGCGCAAACAAAAAATATTCAATACAACTACCGTAATAAATAAGATTCACTTACTCAGAATACAATAATGAGGTTCCAATAACGGATTATTAAAAACTAATTGGTACTCAAAGTCAAAGAAATATAATAAAACGAATAAGTCGACTGCTCTGGACCAATCTATTCGAGAACACTTTTACAACCACTCCTCGAAGTTTGGAACTTCCATAACTTCGGCATTAATTCCCCGTTGTTATACACAATACGAATATCTTTGCTTCAACACTTTAGTTTATTGTTTCGAGCCGTTAAACAGATTTATAGATAACATTTTTAAAACGAATTTTCATCTTTAGCAAATACGCTCCTGCTTATTTATATCGCCGAAGCGGAAAATTTTATTACAGAAGTCTCGCTCAAAATAAAACGGAATATTTTCGTCATTGTTGTTGGGCGAATGAAACTCGAAAATTATAGCCAGAATGGTTTTTGCCGTTTTGTTCATGGCAAAAACTTCATATCTCACGTAATTTTGTGATTGTTGGGGCGTACGTTGTCGGTGTACCGACAATTTCCAAGGAGGCCCTCGTACAGGCTACATCTTCTTGCATATAGAGTATTTTCACAAAATATCTATTTGTTGAGAGCTTTCGCGCGGCTTATTTCCAAAAAGAACCATGTGGTTAGCTCCTATTTAAATTTAAAATAGTTCTCTTCGTAAGACGCTTATTAAAATTTTGTAATATCAAGACATTCAATATTCCCACAATATGAAATATATCTAGTTATGTGTGAAAACCTAGTTAATTAATAAAGATATCATGTATATTCAAGTTATATAATTACGTGGATACATAAAATTTGCAAGCATGGTTTCTATCTCAAAAGAACGATTAGTTCTACTTAAAATTTAATTTACATGTAATATCCTTTTCCAATTCTTTATTTTTATTTTTAACAATTTAATAAATAATTCGTGCCATATATTTTCTGAGCGTTCTCACAGAAGCACAAATGGTAATAGGTATGAAACCTTTTTTTGATTTTATTCAACAAACAAAAAGTTAAACAATTCTTAAGACCCATTTTTGAATAATTATCGTCTGATGATTTACTGAAAAGATGCCTTGTTTCGAATTTTTCTGGTACTGAAACATTTTTTTTTTGCAAAATAAACTGGAAATTGCAACACATACTACAGCTTGATTTTTTTATATTTTTAACATATTTTAAGAATAATGGTCGTCATGGGGATCATAATCGGTTCAGATGCCTTATACGCCTTGTCAATGCTCACAATACTTCTAGAACAGCTCACAGAGACACCAGATCAGCCAAAAAAGACAAGACTGAGATATCTGAAAGATTGCTTTTTGGCACTGGAATCGCTGATTAGTAGTATGTTTTCCTTTTTAACAATTTTTTAGTACTTAAAACTTTAAACGCGTTTTTTATCGAAACGACATTTTTGCATGTGTTGTTGAAAGAATTTCGAAAAACCAAGTGACCGATTAGTTTGAAATTTTTCAAAATTACTTTACATATTTATGACTATAACAACTTCGCAAAATTAGGTAAAAATATTTATTTTATCTCACGTTTTACATTAAAATTACTCCCAAAAAAGGTGTATATTTCTAAACATTTTTCAAACCAACACCATTTTGTTATCTTTAAACAAAAAGTATTGATTGAGTGTTATATAATAAAAACACTCATACAGAGTAAGAATCATTTTAGCTTTTTGTTTTAGGTAAGCCTGAATGAAAACACTGATGAATGTTGCGAACTTGCATCATTTTTGACATATTATTTTGATGTTTTAAAAACGATATAGCATATTTTTTTTAAATTACGATTTTATTTGTTATTATTACAACTTGTTAAATACTTTCTATTTTTGTGGGGTGTCAAAGTGAGAATATCGTCAAAGCCAAAGTCGTCAAAGGCAGTCAAAACTCTTAATAATTATAATACTTTTTTCATATGAATTTTCGATTTTTTCAATCATGTTTGTATACTGTAACGATTTGAGTCAACTTTTTTATTTGGGAAACTTATCTTCCTCGACGCTTGCATTTTAAATATTCAGAATTAATAAAGTGGTATAAATCTTTCTTTTTTTATAGAAAAATAAATTCGTATGCGTATTGTAGTGTTTAAATATATCAATATAAAATTGAATTTTAATTAAACCAAAAATTTGAAAGTGGCAGTCGACTTGAAAGTTTCATTTAAGAAATAGGGCCTTTCCGAGGGTAACGAGACCGATAAACGCCCGTCTACCAAGATTCCGATCAATCTTCCACCGCTAAAAAGGTAAGTTTTCAATTACGCAGGAATAGCGTATTGGCCGTGTTAAACCGCTTTTCTTAAGTCCAGCAGATTATGTTAGGTATGCGGGTGCCGCTGCCGGGTTAGCAGAATCCCGGAAGTGGGTGGATGGGATGGGAAGTGGGCAGGAAGAGGCTTCGGTTAAAAGCGATGGACCGCAGCAGCCAGCTCGCTCCACGCACTAATTTGATAAAAGGTGGTGCGTGACGTCAATACTAAGTGGCTCCTAAGGCGCCTTCCGAGATGCCAAACTTCGGCTGATATGCCTTCCTTTGCAGGATATGCTAATTTTTTTCTTAAAATATCACTTACGGGATATTATCCTTGGAAAGGGAGTACACGGAAAACATTTTTTGAATCAGGCATTATATGCATAATAGACTCGAAGGTATAGCAAAAGCTCTCCTTCAGGATATGTATACTTATGTTCTTGTTTTTGCTTAATTTTTTATATATTTTGAATTCGGAATATTTGAAATTCTATATAATATCAAACAAATCATACTTATTTCATGCTCTTAAAATAAAAGCAATAAAAATACTAACAATATTAGCTTGCATAGAGACCTAAAAACATCAATAATTTTACCCGAAATCGTATACTAGAATGATGTGTTTAATGTCGCTTTTCGTTCGTTTTTATAAATCAGGACATGATATCGTCGAAAATTTTAATATAATATTGGTGCAACTTTGGACATTTACTCAGAATTTCAGGAATAGTTTAAAGACCGATATTTTCATTAAAAATTTCAGAACCAGGATAGGTTTAAAGTGAGTCTTTAACTAATGAATGATATCGATTTCCTAAATATTACTGAAAAAATTGGACTTATATCAATAAACAATAAACAAGTATCATCTAAAATTACGAATTAATGTAAAGTTTGAAGGTGAATCGTTAATGATTGTGGAAGCATTTTAAGAAATTTCGTTTAGCATGTGATCATATGACTCTATAAACCTTATCAAACACGACTATATTTAGTAATATAACTGTGTAAATTTATGCAAATTTAAATACATTTTTAATGAAAATTATTAATAAAAATATAGTTAATCGAGGAATCTATAGCTTGAGGTGAATAATAATTCATTTTGCTAATTTTGTGGTAGAATTTTAATGGCTTAATTGTTTATTTAATTAATGTTGAGTTTTTAAATTGGCTTTGTTATCATATGACTAGATGTTTGTATTATTGGTTAGTACGTGAATTTTGATTATGTAAATCATAACATGAAAATCCTACATCCTTTGATAATTGCTTGCTTTGACGACAATTATTAATTCGATTATCAATATATGATAAAAAAATATAAATAAGAAATTAATACAAATATTCGTTTTGTAAATATATATACTATTATGTTGAAGTCTTACATCTTTCTTCTACTCTCTCTTTGGAAAAATAATTTGATTTCGTATACATGCTGATCATCATTAGGGAGAAACCTGATTCACTTCCCAAACTACATTTTCATCGCAAAGAAGAAAAGCATCTCTTTATTCGGCATTAATTAAATCGAGAACAGAGAGATACAAAGAAGTCGCCCCTTTGTGTTTGAAATGAAGAAACGATATACTAGATAGGGTCACGACCCAATCTTGTACATTCCGATTTCTGCTGAATCCCCCCAGCTCTCCGGAACTTTCTTCACATTTCCGTGGAGTTAATCGCACAGCTGTTAAAATTCCATAGCTGCGCTCAATTCTTATCTTTCCATTAGAAAATCGACTTTGCTACATAAAACTTCTTTATTGCCACCGAGACCGCTGTTGGGAATAAAAATATATGTCCCGAATTTCACTTCGGGCGGAAGAAATGGATACCGCGCACCACAGTTTTCAATCTCACCCCGTAATTAAGTGCACTGGGGAAGACGAAAATTATCTTTACAGCCCCTACGAAAGGATAACTCTACCATGTCACGCTAATCGAAGAGAATGGGGTGGTTGCTTTCCCTCTTGTCAAACTCAAACGAACCATTCATTTTATATTGAAGTATAAACACTGATCTAATGATAGCTGAAATGATCCCAGAGGATTTACTAAATTTTCCATTTAAAAAATATTATCAAGAAAATCATGATGAATTTAAAACGGGCTTTGTATATTTTTCTTACAACGAGAATATTGATATTCAGCATAATAAAAAATAGGCGAATCATCAGTAATTAAAATTAATATCATAGTGGCTATGCGAATGTGTAGTATTTCAAGTCATGGACTTTTATTATAATGGTTTGGGTTCAAATCTAATTTGTGAAATTTCTAATTCTTGTCAATTATAGAAGTTTTTTATGGTTTTTGAATTTAGTTAAAATAATTTTCAATGACTTTTTCTTAATATTTGTAGTTTGGAGGAGGTATATATTGTAGATTTAGAGGGTGAAATAAGATTTTCCAGCATCTAATTATTCATGGTTGTTTTTATTGTCGGATTTGGTCTATTTATTTCTTCAATTTTGTCATCAAAGTTAGATCTGATATAACTATTCATTATTCATAATTTCTTTACAGTTTCTTCCAAAATAAAAGAGCAAAACTTTTATTAATTTAATGTAGTAGGCAAATATTAAGAAAACGGTTGCAAAATTACTTTTTTATTGAAGCAACTGCTATGCATTGATCTAACTTGTCTTATTTTGGTTTGATGCGATCTGTCGACGGCATGATGCCGTTATTATTTGAAAGCACTGACTTCATCGAAATATATAAACATATACAATGTTAAACTGTTGGCTATATCCAAAACAATGTACTTATTAATGGATTTAGAATTGTTTGAGAATTTATTTTTTTTATTAAAAAAAACTGATTTATAACATTTGAGCTCTCTGTAATACTTCTAAATATCTAATTTATTACCATAAGTATTATATAATAAATTATTTTGGTATTAATCATTGAATTCCTTTTAAATCAAATTCGAATAGCATGCAACTCCGAAAATGCTCTTCCTACAGACACGTTTCCCCCATTATTCCGGATCGAAAAAGGAAGATCATATTTTCAACTTAAAACAAAGAAAAAGTCGCATTTCGGATACGACTAGTAAAATCGGTTTGTCAAAAATCGAGATTATCTTCGAACGCATTTAATAATAAAATTAAAATAGAAGAATGCAATATTTTTGCTTTGATAAGGCTGAGTTTCATACATTTATTAATAAACATGATCAAATAAAAATACCATACATATATTATCTATGCTATTTTCATTAGCTGTAAATTATCTTTATAAAAGATAATCTGATGGAGCACTATGAAATATGTGGTAATAATTAATTATAGTATTACATTATGTTATAGTCAGAATGACATTAGACGAAATATAGGCATCGGAACAATAACTTATGTTAATTATATAAAGGAATTAGATTTGTGATAATCATTTTGGATTAGTTATTAACAAAACAAGTGGTATAAATATGAGTGCATCATATCACAATTGGGTGTTTTACAATTCAGCATTAATTTTGAGCTTATCTTTCAAGCATCATTCAATGTGAATTTATTATGTTTATTCAAATTGTAAAGGAAAATCAAATAGAAAAACATTGAAGAATGAAAACTACGTTTTCAAACTTCTTATATCTTTTTCACGCAATGCTTAAAGTAGATAAGCTTTCTTTTATTCATTCCATCAAATGGTTGTACCTCTTTTGAACTTCTCAATTCAATATACTATGCAGATTTAACTGTTTAATGTCAACGACAATCCAATTACAAACTTTCGAGCGCAGTCCATTGCTTAAAACTAGATGGTGCATGTAAATAGTCTTCGTGTTGCAATTTTGTAAATTAGCAATTTTTAACGTTGTTTTTTATAAGCAACCAGTTGACTCTTAAATAATATGGTTTTAAAGACTAAAAAAATATATTTTCATTTTTGTTTTGACACGTCATACCGTAAACGTGTAAATCGATAAGGGTCGGTCATATTCTTTATTTACCCAATAAATACAGCTAAAAACGAGATAATTTAAACAAAAATCTTGAAATTTCTAAAATATCAACTCTTGAACATGTGAACGTTATTAAAACCAAATTATTTATTTATCACAAGTTTATTTTTAAAATGTTTCAAAGCACATAAAATTCCAATCAAGTTGCAATGCAATACTATGGGAGTATCTATAGATAAACTGAGGAAAAATTTCTCATATCACAGTTAAAAAATACCAAAACAGCTTTTAGAATGCATTGAAATATAGGAGATGCCTGACAAAAAACAGATATAAAATACGCGTATACCATGGATTGAGATTTAAAAAGGTGGGTTACAATTGATACCGCTAACATTCAAAGAGGAGGGCGGCAAATATGGTGGCTGAACATTGTAAAAATGGTACAACTGTCTATACCAAAGGCTTCCAACCTAAGGGTCTCGACCCCAAAGGAGGTCGTAAATTATATCAAATCTGGAACTCTTAATACCCACTTGTTCGTGTCTTTGAATTGAAAGATGAAATCAAGTTGTTCTTGGAAGTGCAAGAGAAACATGACCTTTTGGTATACTTAAACGACAAAGCTTACTTGAAAAGAGTAGCATATCTATCAGATATAATAGAACAGCAAAATAGGTTTACCTTGAAACTTCAGCGAAAGGAAACAAATATTATCCAATTTCACGATAGTCTCGGGACATTTTTATCCAAGCTGTAAAACTAGCGAAGAAAAATAAATCTTGGAAACATTGCCATGTTTGAGAAACTCTGCAATGTGGTAGATGAATCTGAAGGTGAAATAAATGAAAATTTGAAGGAGATTTAGACATTTTGAATCCCTTGAAAATGAAAATCATTGTTATTTCCCGAACTGAAAGAAGAAGAAATTACATTGACACGAAATCCATTTTCTACCTTCCTTGATTTAGCCAGCATTCCCAATGAATTACAAGATGATTCCTCATCACTTAACTTGTTTAATGAAAAATTGCTCACACAATTCTGGTGTGGTATGTATCATTCATACCCAAATATGACGATGCTTAACCTTTTAAGTTTTAGTTTCATCTGTGTCTACATATCTCTGCAAGAGTAGATTTTCAGCTCTTATTTGTTTAAATATAGAAGAAATTAAATATTGAGAATGACATAAGGTAAAAAAACTATTTTCGTTGTGTTTTTTAATTACCTTATTAAAATGCCTTTTTCAATTGCATGGGGGTTGCGGTCACATGGCTTTTATAAAAAGGGGTTGCCTCCCGAAAATGATTGGGAACCAATGGTGTATACGATACATCTGTGAATCCAATTGCCTTTTGTCATATCCAAATAACACTTTTTCTGCCGACAAAGCAAAAGAAGAACTCGTCATTTTACACATGTCGTTGTTGTGCGCTAAAGAGCGCTGCGCTTAAAGGTGCACATTCAACGTTTCGCGCCGTTTGCTTTTATTTCTCTCCGCTTCTATTAATTTCATCGACGGAATACATAAAGAAGATGCAGTCGAACGCTTTTATTTAACGTTGTATCGTATTTCAGGCGCGATTCATTGTCTGATCTGCATTAAATTGAACATTTTCCCGGGCAATCTTCCGGTCGCCTTTATAGCGGGCATAAAAAGTGTTCAGCATTCAGAGCGCAGGTTTGCTTTGAATGCATTTGATTTATATTAAAAGGAAGCCGCGGTGGCCTTCATAACAGCACGATGACAATTTACAATATCTCTTTGTGTGAATACGACGAGTAACGAGTCGCAACCAGACAAAGAGTTAAGCACCCTTCCACAGCGTTTAATTACTGCAGTGTGCACCAGCCTGTACCGCCGCTTCCAAACATCGGGGACGGGACCGCAACCAACTTATAATGAGATGCTTACTTTTTATATATGGCTGGCTGCGGGATGGTCGATAATATGACGTACAACGCTGGGGGTAGGTTATCAACTTCATCATATTGTCCTGTTCCACTTTCCGAGTTTGAAACACTATTAAAGTCCACTTGTGACAACTGTATCCAGGATCAGAAACTATCAACAGACTGCTTCAACCGAAGCTAAACACGTTTTAATTGGCAACCTTAAACCACAAACATTATCGTGTTTTCAGATGAATCGCCTCGCGATGTTTGAAAGACACTGCCTCAAAGGATTTGTAAGAGTCAGTAACAGTATTCACGGCTGAAGTTTTTGTGTAGCTTAAAATTGGCGTTGATGGTCTCGTCGGTAACTAACACCTATCTATTGAATTTCCTATGACATAAATGGCGTGAAGAATGCACTGAATGGCAAAGCTTAATCGTCTCATTAAGTCCTTTGATGAATTCATCGGGGTCAGATCATGGGCGTTTTGCTTTCAACTTCAATACGATCTATAAATTTTCATAATTTTAAATTATCCAAATAATCTAGACTGAAAAATTAAATATAATTATGTATAACGAGACCATATGATCACAGCATTGATATTTTTAAATATTTCATTATCCACAGAAACAACACTTTTTTTTCAACAACTCAACTAATTTTGTTGAATGGATATTTTTTTATTTTGATCATCTGGGATTAATTTTACTCCTTTTTATTCAGGTGAGATGTTTTTAATGCCTTCTTAAAATAAATGCTATCAAAAATGTCGAGCGTCACTATACGGTCACATAGCATTTCCTTGATAGGCTGGATGAAATTTTATATTGAATTTCTTGATTTTATTGATAATTTGGAAAGCATGTGCTTAAAATTTTAATGTCTTATATACACTATGAAACATAGTTATTGGTTCATCTTGCGTTGTTTAGATGAAAAAAATATGTTATCAAAATACATATTTTACTTAACCCAAATTTTGCCCAAAAATGAATCGTTTTTCATGATTTTACCACTTTATGTTCGTACCACTTTGTTCGTACCATGTTCGTACCACTTTAAATTTTTGACATTATTTCATTATAACCTTAAAATGCTAATTAATTTTATTTTTTTAAAAACAAAAAACAAAATGGCAGCGTTATAAGGTCTTCTATTAGGCGCCTTCTTCGCCACTTGTCGAAGGTTTCCTGTTGAACTGAAATCTGAAAATGGATTTTTTTTATATTTTTAATATGTGTAGGCAGTCAACTAAGCTATAAAAATTTAAAAAAAGTATAAAATTAAAAATTTAGTAGGCTTTTTAGTTAAACTTTCATATTTTTTTACCATTTTCTTCATGATTTTTACCCCAAAAAAATTATTTATTCACGCGAAAATCTTAAAACTTTAGCTTAGTTGGCTAGATAATATAATAGTGAGAAACATTCCAAAACTTCATTCAGATTGATCAACAACTTTTTAAGCTACAACTGGCGAACATTTTGAAAATGCAGTTTGAAGATAATCTCGATTAAAGTTTCAATGTGATAAAATTATCAATTTTAGTGACTTACCGATCAACCAGGTTTATATAATAGATCTTCAGCTTTCTCAAAAAGTTGATTATCTTTGAATAGCTGTTGTTTACGGGGTATACAAGCTTCTTTTGTCTCAGAAAGACTTTTGCGGTTCTACCTCGCTACGCGCGCTTTATCGGTATTTTCAACAAAGACTTTAATTTAGGTGCCAATAATTATATTTAATATATTAATCATATTCAAAACGAAGCTATAGTATAATGTATGCTAATATTTCAATGATTTTTACATGCAGGTGAATTATGAAAGAAAGGTTGCTCAACCCCAAGCGCTTCTACCTGACCTGACTCCCAAGTTCACAGCAGTTCCGACGTGCTCCTGATTACGCGTTATATCTTCGTAAATATTTAATATTCCGGTTTTTCTCCTTATTTGTATTTATTGTATACTCTCAATATGTCATACTTTCGAAATACGTAATTAAAAAAATATTTTTTGAACGTTTTTAAACGTTGTAAAGTGTTTGTCCCCTTAACTATAATAATCTTTTATGTAGTTTTATAATATTTTTATAAATTATCATCAACAGCACTTGTTCAGCTGTTTCTAGTAGTAGATAAAGTGCACTATAGTTTCCAATGCAAATTTATTTTCATGCATAGCACGATCATAATTGAACATTCCATGAATGTCTAAAATAGGTGAAAATTTCAAAGTGTACAAATTTGATACCTAAAAATGATACAATGCTTAACAAACCTATTTATGTATAGCACGCCGTGTAACATGTCAATGAAATTCATTTTAAAGGTAATTATGAACTGGATCAAATCTCTATGTATATATATATAGTAATATATTAAAACCATAATTTAATGACATTCCACTGCATGATCGTTATTAAAACTACATTGAAAAAATGTTAGGTCTCGCTCTATTGAATAAAGGCTACATAATTTTTCTTTGAATAATTTTCGTTAAAAAAAATATTTTTTTGTGCTAAATTTTAAGAGGTACTAATTTGCCAGGGTCAGGGTTAAGAAAATATTTTTTATGCTTAAGATTTTTTTATTAAATTTATTTACAAAATTTGTTCAAATTGGTCAATTGTCTGGATTTATTTGGCTGAAGACGTCCCCTATTTTCGAAGCTCACACGTGCCCTGTTCTGTAGCTCGCATGGTATCCAGACCTGACACCACTGGAATTCTTTGTCTAGGGGCGTGTAAAATAATTAATTTACACGACAGAGGGGTTCACAAAAGAAATGTGTATGAATCCTATGTGTGAAATGTAGAAAAAGACCCCCTTAACCCCTAAAAATATCGATCCATGTGCAAATGATCCTGTATAATTATAAAATTATAGTCACTCATAGACGTTGGAGCTTGGAAATCTGGGTTAACCTGAACGAAGACGATTGATTGAACCCTTATTATTAAGAGTACAGAAACTAAACCGTTATATTAATGATTAGACTAAGCTTTTATAATATATTTTAATTTAAAAAAGATACGAAATGTGTTTGAATATTGAAATTTCGAATGCAGTTCATAATAATCTAATGTGATTGTTACCAACCAGCTCTCTCAGGACCCGTTCGCATGCCACCATGCAAGTGCTTTCATATACATTTTCATAGGATTATTAATTTAAATATTATGCATTCATGAAAAAATAAACGTTATACATGCTTTTGCCATGTTTCATTTACTTTGATTTTTAAAATGCTTGTAATATGGTTGGGTAATGTCATTCCCTGGCGAGTTCTTTGCGGGATTAAGGCTTCGCCGGTGTCCCGGCTGATTTGTGGTGGTATGTCATGGGAGTGCACTCCTTTCCCCCAGTCTTGCAACTGGCCAGTGGCGTGCAGTAAATTGTTTGAGTTAATTTGATAGTGCAGCATACAGCTCAACCCCTTGTCCGCGGGCAAGTGCATTGTAGCAGTGACTGCAGCGATACAATGAAGACACACGGCTTCTACGCTGTCGTCGTTGTACCGCTTTATATATTAAATATAAATCCGACCAACATATTTTTCAGATGTCAACAAACTCGGTTACGATGTAATAAATCATATTTTAATTTGTTTGAATGTACAATTACACATAATATGAAATCATAGGAATCTTTTCACCAGAAGTGGAGGATCCCTACGGTTACTATACATCGTCAACGGTAGTTCGGGGGGAGGAGCTCGTAATGGATTTTATACCGCAAAACTACTGAAATGATTTACGAGCGCAAATATCTGAATATCGCGGCGTGTACCTGTGGACATTTTTTTGCGGCAATAACCATAAATCTAGTACTTACAACTCGTATGCATTGTAGAGGGCTTTCTTTTTATTGTGTCGGGTACGAGCTTTTGTCTTTGCAGAATGAATGCCGATAGTGGTGGTCGTTACAGCCCATTCCTCGGGCCACCCTTGCATGGGGTCAGAGGTGTCCCGAAATTGGTAGACGTGCTAATTAAATTATTCAGGGACTTTTTAATGTTCTATAATTTGCATGTCCTGTTATACGTGATCTCCTTAAAATCACTATCTGTAAATTTGTCATAATTGCATGTCAAATCCTAAAAGTATTAATATAAAAATCAGTTTTGTTAACAATTGATCACAACGTAAAAGTTAAAACATATCAAATATTACTACAGCTCCAATTCATTTAATCACAAAATTTCAATTAAAACGAGTAAACAGTATTAGCGAAATTCAAAAACACTTTGACTGCGTATGTAATTAATAAATTTGTCATAGTTGTAAAACTATTTAAATTAATCGCATGGGCTGAAGCAAATTCTGTTCATGACACGGCCGAATGAAATTATTTGTTTTCGACAAAATCCTGCACAATTCACGGGACAATTTCAATGGATTCGGGACAAATAAATACCTGGCTTTGCGTTTCCAGAAATATCGGTGACAATTCAATCGGATTGATTCGTGTTCCGCATATTTGGAATTAAATAACGTCGGACATAGTTCACTCTCGTTTGTTAATTGAGACAATAAAGCTGCTATAAGCACTATTCGAAACACCCGAATAAATAATCGATTTTTAGCAATCATCAAAATTGCTTGTAATATGATTAATATTTTTTATAAAAATATATAAAGTGAGTAAATTATTTTAACTAATAAAATTCCTAGGACGAATGTGTTTCGTCAAAAAAACACAAATTGGTTTTTATTCGAAGTAAAATATTTTTGAAAAATGCACAATCATAATGTCATCTGAAGTCACCAGATACACAGAATCAACCAAACCAAATGTCAAATTTATCAATTGTGGTTAAAGAGCTCACTCTATTTCTATTCAGATTACCAGTGTGTTATTTAGCTGATAACTACAATTTTAAATAAATGAAATATTTGTAGTATTTATTAAGTTAACTCTTTGCACTCGAGGGGTGACTCTCACTCACCATATGATTTGATATCACTACTCGGTTTGATGCAGAAACTCGATGCACGGCAATACATTTTTACGTTTAGTTCTTTTGAAACGGGTACTTATACTCTTCTGTATCTTATGAAGGTGACATGACACCCTTTCAAATAGATATAAGATTTTCTTATCTGAAATTAGTCCACAACCACGAGCCGGCTATTCATTACTAGACTCAATGCCATTATCTAGGTTAAAGGCGAATTTATCAAATAATAAACATGGATCGTGAAATACAAATATTTTCGCTTGCATTTGATCTGAGAGTTCTATATAAAGTTATAATTAATATATTAGTAAAAAAAAATAATTGTATGTATTACATTTAAATAAATAATGAATACGAATTGTATCGTACGAGTATGTCAAGATTAAGTATCAAAGTATGCTCAAAATCGATCAATTATTCACAGGCGTTTGAGCTTAACATTCTGATAAAAATGCAAATATGCGGTGGGTGGCGTATGGTGGGGTGTACAGGAAAAGAACTAAAATCAATGCAAGGTGCTACCATGATTCAATGGATTTGTCAGAGAATGACGCATGGGAGGCGAAGAGTTCGATGCCCAACTGAAGCCCTTTTCTTTTTCATTTTGATAGAATACTCTCCATTTATTAATGTTCGAGCTTTTTTAAAATAGTTAAATTATTAACGATTTTGATATCTGATAAATTTGAATATGTTAATAATTTTTTTTACATCCAAGCGTTCTCACTGAAGCGCAAAGACAAATTAAAAGCAGAACGACGACGTATTTCATATTTTATTAATAGGTGAATAAATTTGTTCTTAAGTCATTAATCTGTTTTAGGCTTAGTCTCTCGGGATGGAAGCTCATAATAAATTCTAAATCAGAAAAATCCGAACAACGGTGCCGAGGGACAAATCTGCTATAAATGATTAAAGGATTTGTGATCGTCCAAAGTGCCATTTGTCCACACCTGGCTGTGTCCCTTATTCAGGACACTGTCGGGACGGCATTTCCTCTCCAGGCCGGAGGCTCCAGTACCGGCCAGCAATTAATTCTTAAGCGGAAATGCCTTGTGCGATCCGTTTAAATAATTCTTTGTTTTACAACGCTTCGTGAATTATTAGTTCTATTGTCAGCCTCCACAATAGCCGCACATACCTATGATAGTCGAAATTCGTCGTTGAAAAAGCTAAATTAAAGTAATGTCTGGACGCAAACGACCATTAATATTCATTAAATGTCCCCTTTATAGATATTTCATGTATAATTGATTTATGTAAGTATTGGTTACAAACTCTAGTGTTTCTTGGAACAATTCAAATATTTTACACAGAAATATTCTGCTAACGAAATTTTAAAGGTCTGGCAAGGTTGTTTTCCAAGAAATCTATAATTATAAAACAAAATTAAGTCATGTTTTCATTTCAATTTGAATATGTTCGTCTCTGAATATAAATTTTGGTATGTGGGTTTGCTTGTATACAGAACAGAATGTTTTTTATGTTTCAAAAATCTACAAGATTATTTTTTTTAAATGTGTATATTTCATATAAATAAACTTACATCTTTCATATGATTAAACTTGCTTTTAAAAATCGGATAATTGATATTTATTTCCTTGCTTTATATTTTTATATAACTATTAAATAAGAGTTATTGTAATTGAGACCTGGAGCTTTCGAGGATAATCATTCCTTATGAGCTGCACCCTAGTTCGATTATCTTTCTGTTGAAATAATTTAAAGTAGAACCTCGATTATCCGGATTTTTTAAAATCAAATTTAAAAAAATATTATTAGCTTATTTGCACGTGGGGAATTGTGTCAAATTTTGCTCAAGTACATGATGGATTGCATATTATGAAGTTTACTAATTGTTTAATATCAGAAAATGAAATAGAAGAAGGTGAAAAAGCAATATTTTTCTATACAAAATTAAATATATTAAAGTTAAATTAAAAATTAAAGTTTTCTGCTAACATACCTTCAGAAAACACATTATTATTGACACTTTGAAGATATTTGTGCAGAAGGAAGGATTAGAGAAAGAGTTAATATTCAATGCTGATGAGACTGGCTTAAACTGGAAAACTACATAACAATTATTTGTGTGCATCTAGACGTGAAAATGAAATGTGTCACTATAATGGTGTGTGCATAAGTAGCAGGTAGACACAGATTGCTATTGTCATTGGAAAATCAAAGAACCAAGATGCTTTCAAAATATCTAAAATCATCAAAAAAAGTCTGGATGAATGGTGAAATTTTTAAACGATGGTATGAAAAACAGTTCATACCAGAAGTGAAAAATTAGAAAACTCCTTAGACGAAAGAGGAAAAAAATTATTATTACCAGACAATGCCCGATCTTCCCATCTATAGGAAGTTGAAACCCAAAAGTTTACGGTAACATATCTTCCACCAAATGACACGTCGGTAATACAATCGATGGATCAAAATGTAATAGAAACATTCAAACGTTTATATATAAATCAGATGCTTCGACGATTATTGCTAGCAGATGAAAATAACAAAGAAACAGTTATCAGCTTCCACACGGAAATAAATTTAAAAAAATGTTGCTATATCGCAGCAGATAGTTGGAATTCTTTAGATGTGTCAACTTTGAAAGAATCATGCAACAAAATTTTAAAACGACCAAAAAGTTCCAGTAACGCGTTAGAACCTGATATAGGAGACATTGATAGCAATATCACAAATTTATATATGTGCTGAATGCGATGAAGAAGATGTAACCGAGTGGTTAAATTGCAATGCAAACGATCCTGAATTCTAAATTTTGAATTATGAGGAAATAATTAAAGAAATTTCTACATAAGAAGAACAAAGTCGAGAAGACAAAAAATATATTTGCAAGAAGGGAGATATTGATTCTACACATTCTGAAGCTTTTCAGTATTTAGATGTCGCCATGAAATGGCTTGAAAACCAAAAAGAGTGTAATTCAAAAAAACGTATATATCTTATTTGAGTATTCGCGATGTGGCAGCTTCTAAAAAAGAGTTAGCTTGATGCCAAAATTGACCATTAATTATTTTAATAAAAAATGATTTATCATATGTGTATATGTATGAAAATCCAGACAAATAAAGATTATTCGATTATTCAGTTGCGAGACATTGATGACAAACCTCAAGCACGGTCAAGATTAGTCCAAGAAAGTGTGTTAAAGAAGGCCACTTGTCTTGGAAAAAGTTCAAAGTTAACTCTGTTAAACGACCGAGCGTCCATGGGACAATTTTATCCGACTATTAAAAGTGAAGCTTATCACACATTCGTTAAGAACAGATCGATTTTAATTAACACATTTCTCAAACTTACGCATCGATTATTTAATAATTAATGTAACATACCTCATGGGATATCCCATCAGTAGCACTCCATTTCTCCTATGTAATCTACTGATAATATCCATCTGTTGCAATTAGTCATTGTCGATGATGATAATCGGCTTCATACATTATCAAAGGCCCTTCAAAAGCAAGATATTGCACAATTCAGCCATGGGGTAATTAATTTGAAATGATTTACTCCATTAAGTCCATTTTAAAATTATTTCTAGTGTTATGGAAATATAAGATGTAGAAATATGCTGAGATAATCGAAAGAATGGCAAAATCTATTACCGTTCATTGAAGACTTTAAGTGAATTTGAAATACGACTGCATGTCAAATTTTCACGCCAGTATGGTCACAATTGTAAAGTTTTTCGTATTTAGATATAAAATAAAATAAGATGTTTTGTCGTTTAAGGTTTTAGAATTTTTTTTTCAATAAATGACGATCTAATATATTTTAAATTGTAAGAAATATATGCAAATAAAATGCGACAATTTTACTGGTCTATAAAAGGTTAAGAATTATTCTCAACATGGATGAAATATATTCATTTTATGAAAATCTCTGAATATCAAAGAGAAAAATCATAATTCAATACTGTATCACTGAGTTTGATTAAATTATTGAAATGAACGCTGGAAATTAGAAATAATGTGATTAAATAAAAATTGTCCCACTGGAATGGATATTTTAAAAGATATGAATATTTATAGACAATTTCATACTGATCCAATATATTTTTAAGGCGTACTGCGCGAATGAATATGTGTGTATAAAAATAGAGATTTTATGAAGATCGTCTTTATTTTAGTACAATATAGAAAACAGCTGATACTCGGAAGGGTGGTTGGGTGGTTCTTCGTTATCCAAATATCGATTCCTTGTCATCGTCTTCTCAAAACACTTACCCGCTAAGCAACGTCCTTCGCTTATGAATGATTTACGTGCCAGTATTTGACTCTTATCTCATGTAATATTAAAGATCCGAGCAAGGACAGGAATAAAAAGGAGCAAGGTGTAATTTAATACCCACGGAGCTTAACAAAACCTTCCTGTATAATAATTTATTCAATAACTATATTATTATTCGGAGGGAGTCCGCAGCATAAATCAATCTATAACAGAGCCTGTAAGTGAAACAAAGAACGAGCTCCACGACGAAAAGGGATGTAATTAAGGTAAGTAGACATTTATATCCTTCCATTGTAGGATTCGTCATCCGTTCCGTTCCGTTCCATTTATTCCTCCAGAACGCATTATTATGCTTCCTCATATTTTGAAGATTGTCGCACCATTTTTGGGGATCGATATGGATGAAAAATGAACAAACGGTATATTCAAATAGGCAATTTATAAAACATTACAGTAAATATTCAATATCTCATGCCAAATTGGAATTTAAATATATTTAAAAAGTGTGAATTGTGGCTATTTAAAAACGAGAGTTATGATGTAGTTTTATTTTAACAATAAAATTTACTTAATCTACTCATCCATCTATCCATAATTGGGCTCTATTTTTGAAAAAAAATCCTTAAGTAAAATTACACTATTTTCCTTAATAACTGTGAAAATATTCAATATAGTATTTCATATGCACTCGCTATCTTTGGGTTAAATATTTATGCTTATCCAAGATCAATATTTTTGACATTTATAATATGACTCGATTCATTTTAAGTCTAGTCTCGTTTTTTAATAGCCAAACTGCGATAAATTAGTAGCGTTTTTTGAAATATACTTTAATAAAAAATATATAATATAAGTCTTATACAAAGGTCAATTTAGTTTAATTTTAACAATATTTAAGAGTTAAAATGTATGAATTTTTAAATGGATTTAAAATACGTTTCTATGCAGGTTCCTCCAGTAAGGTTATCCAATTATAAATGTCAGCGAGGAACTTCGACTAACCTAACGTTAGAATGTATGGCCGTCAATCTTAATAATTGGACTGAAGAGGTGCTAATTTGCTCCTTCCAATGAGGCTTTGGAGAGTTATATTAAAATCAATAAGCCAATTTAAGTATGGCTTTTTTTAAATTAACTTGTTTTATTAAATTTGCGTTAAATGGTTTTGACTTAAATGGTGGCATCAAGAATGGCAAAGAACTTGTTAAATTGTGTATGAAGTTATTTCTGCAAAAAGTTACAATGTATCTTGAAAATGTACTTAAGTTTTATTATTTTTTTAAAATAATAAGCACTTTAATCCAAAAACATGAATATTTATTGTATAATAGTTTAAACTATGACCTGAATAGGTGCTTGCATTATCATGATCACTCGGCGCTCTAAATTACTGATGAATGTATTCTTTGGCTAAGCAAAGTTGTTATACTTGTTAATTGCTGTGTTATTTAAGTCTTATCATTAAATTATATTGTGTTTGTATAAAATGATACGTTTTCAAGCAAGATTAGCATTTCTAAGATTAAAATTTTCTTTTATGTTTTATTTATTTAAGAAATTATAACCAATGATTTAACAAAAAATATCTTGCCATTATTAGCATTTTAATTGCTAAGTATTTAATCTGATGAATTTAAATAGAATCATTTTATCAAATTAAAAATAATTTATAGTTTGAAAAATTAATAAATATTGGCGCTTTTGCTGAAACACAATTTTTTAAACTAAAACTGTTGTACGAATATTGGTTTATTAGAAATATAATATGAAAATTATGCTCACTTTCACATCAGATTTGATATTCAAACTACTCTGTCACACTGATTTTGTGAATCTTCATTTAGTAGATATATCAAGCATTTTAACAATTTGTGTCCACTGTTTGTTCCAAATAAGACTCATACATAAATTTATCATCATGCAGGCATATTGCAATCCAAAACTGAAATTATCTCGATACAATTTACATATAAAGTGACAAAAGCACGTGCGATGATTTAAAGTAGGATATGGGGTATTACCATCCCCCTTAGCAGAGTCGTTTGGTTTCACGCCCGCGGACGAACATCCCGTGGGGTCCTCTGACCGCTTTCGTCATGTCCATGTTCCACATAATTGATTTTGTGGATTAAATCACACGGTCAGCCGCCTCCAGCCCATCTCCAACTGACAATCTATTTCCACTTTTCAATCCGTCCTCGTCGATATATTATGAAATATGTGGATTCAGGATCGTGTTTACCCAACGGGCAAACGGGCTTCGTATTGACTTGCCCAAATCCCACAAATATTAAACCAAATAAAATATGCGTATGATTTTTACGACGTATATTCTGCGTTATACGTCGCCGATAAGAGCGCCATCGTGTTATTGCATATATGCCCAAAATAATCCTGCAATAAAGCAATAAATAATAATCAGATTAAGTATTTTCACATTAAAATAAACTAGTGGAAAACGAACTTAAATTTTGTATTTTACATGCTGTCCATTTATGAAAAATACTAATTCTTAATCAATGAAAAAGCACAAGCAATTGAAATATACAATGCATATACATAAAGAAAATACTTGTTAAATTATACAAACGATTACACGATTGACAATCAGTCACTTCATATTACTATGTTAAACTTTGGATAAGGAATTTAGATGAGAATGAATGAAATGACCATAAAATTTGGTGTCCTGAGGAAGCGACTTCTAAATAAATATATAAAACATTTGATCGGTTTTTTGTTATTGATAGATATACTAATTAAGTATTATAATAACAAAAATTGTCTTAAAAAGTCATGTAAATGGTTTTCTAAGAATGATAATATACACTCAAACCTCTTTTTGTGCGATTTCGAAGTTATGCGATTTTTTTATTTTATAAAGAGTACGTATGGAGATATTTTGGATAAAAAAGGAAATCAATCATTAACACTAAACGAAATTTGGAAAAAATTCAAGATTTTTGGGACTGTGTAAATCATATTGCATCCACTGTCGCTGAATTACGAATTTTATTTTGCCACGCCCTTTAAATTGGTTTAGATTTTTGAATAAAATTATTTCGTTTTTTTTGCATTTTTCCAATGTTTCTACTTTTAAAAATACATTCTCCAATAAAAACACATTCTCCATTATTTTTAAAGAGTCGCCATTTTGTGATTTTTTTTTTGAGTTAGATTTTTTAAGTCATAGCTTTTTTGTGCGATTTCTTTTTGTGCAATTTTCTATCGCACAAAAAAAGGTTTAAGTGTAATTTTTTTTTGTACTTATGTTCACATAAAAGCATATTTACGCAAGACCACTAAAAAAAAGTACTGTTTCTACATGCCAACATAAAAAATCACATGTCTGCTAAAGATCAAGCTATCATTATTCAAAATATATTTTAACGACTGAAATTCTCACAATAATAATAATATCCAAAGTAAGCTTTTTCGATTTATTTTTGAAAGGAAAGTTCTATTGGCGCAGAAAGGCAAATCGGCCTGAACATCACATAATTGATCGAAATACAACATAGATAAGCTATGCGCATGCGCGGCGTTTGTGCATAAAGCAACCATTAGATCAGTAGCTTGCTTATTTTATTATGTATTACACAAACACAGTTAAATATTTTAGCTCGATTTGGACTCAAAATAAAAATAAACACAAAAGTAAATGGTTTCATTTCTTCAGACGATTAGACCATATTAAAATTATAAACCTTTAAGTTATACCACGTATTAGTATCAAGAACATTATCACCTTAATTTTTACAAAATTGTTACTTGGTCATTCATATTACATGAATATAAAACCTGGACGTTCGCCTTCTTCGAATATATTGTTGCGAGTCCGTTCCAGAAATAATTCAAACGGACATTAAAACATTATCGACCGCCACAAATAATAAGATTATTTCATTACTTTAATTAAATATAAATCTGCACATAATTTGCGAAAAGAAATAATATGGATATTGTGTAATTGAATTTTTCTTAAGCTCTAGTACACGTTCCAATTATAACTGACATCGATTAGGGCGTCTAGACGCTTTGCTTTTTATTGTGATTCATATATGTTATGTTATGTGTGCGAGTCAAGCATGTTTGATTTACAAGAAGATAAATTGTTATTTATTATTGTGTTTCTTTCAAGGTTGTAAATCAAATGGAATTGAATTGTCATAATATATCGAAATTAATTATGGTATTGGATTCGGTCTCAGTTAAATTTGTACCTCCCTATACTGAAGCTTACGCAGATAATACTTCTCAATTATGATATACTATACTTCGTACTTTTATTTTGACACTTTGTATGCGGGATTGTTTGGCTCGATCAAGCATTTAACGCGAAGGTATTAACATCATGCAACGTAATTTTTTTGGACTGCTACGCGAAATCAATTTTTTTTTGCTAATTGTCATACTACGCGAAATAAAAATAAGCATGATTAATATCGATCAGCGAAATAATTAGCGGATTTTTTTAGCTAAAATATGAAGCTGTGTATTGTGTAATATATAATAAAATAGGTGCACTGATGGTGTGGTGGTTGTTTTATACTACGTATATAGATACGAACGAAACACGTTTACACGAAACAGCCCAATTTGCTCTATGCGCCTATAGAAGTTTTACTTTATGGAAAAATTATGGAAAAGATGAACAAAATATATTTTTGAAAAATATTCCGCTTTTAACGTTTAGTATTTATCTAAAAAAGCATTCAGTATTTGGCAGTAAATAATGGTAATAATTTGCTCCTGCAAGCAATCTGTCGAAGTGAATCATTGATTTTTTTCAACTTGTTGATTTGAGATTTTATTTTTATAATTGTTATCACCATAGATTTATAACGATGTGTTTACTATTAAAGCTTGTTGCATGATTGAAACATCGTAAGGCAGAATAAACTTATGTATTATGTATGTGTTTCCCTCGTTTACATTTGACGACTATCTCCTGCAAATGAATTAGTATCAAAGTGTTAAGAATCCATCTCATTTGAACTGTAATTAGTTTTCCTGAAACGGCTAATCGAATCAAGATTTCCAAGGCTAATCTGTTATACGATCATTAAAGGACTCTTGAATAGATTTTTTGTGCAGGGCCGTACATATAGGGCGCATGCACATTAAAGTAGTCGCCCATCGTGGTTTCCCGGTCGTAATTTTCCATTGCGGCATTCACCTGCAGCGCCCGGGCAGTCGCTGTACCCATTTAGAATTTGCGCCCCTTTGTGCCACCGGGGCGCATCCTTTTGTGCGAATCAAGCGCCAAAAGGATGCCAACATTATGTTCATTGGACTTTTATTTCTTCATTTTGATTGCGAAAGCGCTCAGTTGCCTAGGAGCCGCAACTTTTTAACGCCGAAATCCCTTTTTTGCCGACCCGACCTGCTAATTTCGCTCAACAGCTTAAATAATTGTACAAACTCCCGGCCCCTTTTTTCGCTTATTCGAAAAATTGTAAAAACCTACACTTTTTACTCTTATGATAATTAGTGTGTTATGTATGAAAGCGAGAAAGAAAATTCCTTTGTTGGTGTGTTATTTTTTCCTGGAAAATTTAATACTTATGTAATAATGAATTCCACAGCGGTTACATAATATCATATTTGGAACATAATTTTTCCTGCACTATCTTCCTTTTTTGTACACTCAAACAATGTTGGAAAACTATTTTTCTTTTATGCAAGTTTAAAGCAATCAATAGGTTCAATAACTGTCAAAGTTTGGGTTGAAAGCATAAATTAGGAAAAAAGTTAGAACAATATACGTAGATCAGAGAGATTTTGATGGTGGGAAGTTCATAAAATTTAAAAACATGAGATCTCGCAAAATCATTACATAATACAGAAATATTAAAGCTAATTAGCACAGATAATACAATATGGTATTTATACTCCTAATTAGGATTTTGACGTCAAATGTGAATGTTTTATGATTCCATATTCATCGGATATAACATCATCGAGTTTTTATACTATTAATATATGTTTAAGTATTTAAAACATTCCATGTGAGAAAAACGATAATTAAATATTAAACCTTAATTTTAGTATATAGAATAAACATTAAGACTTAGGACATTAGGTCAACATACCTATAAAAATTTTAAAAAAAGTATAAAATCAAGTAGGGATTTTAGTTAAACTTTCATATATTTTTGACGTTTCTTGACAATTTTTACTTCGAAAAAAAAATGTTTACGCGAAAACCTTAAAACTTTAGGTTTGTTGAATAAATAATATTATAGTGAGAAACTTCCCAAAATTTCAGCTAGTTTGATCAACAACTTTTTAAGTTATAACTGGAGAGGTCTTTGAAAATGCAGTTTCGAGATTTCTCGATAATCTCGTTTAAAGTTTCAAAGTGTCTTGTCGATTAATCAGCGTTTCCAGGCGCATATAATAGTTCTTCAGCTTCTTCAAAACTCTGATTATCTTCTAGTTGTTTCTGTTTTTCAAAAAACAAATCCCAGAAAGACTCTTTCGATTCTGCATTGCTACCCGCGTCTCATCGATGTTTTTGGAAAATATTCTTCAGTAAGTGTCAACAATTATATCCAAAGCATTTACCACGGAGTTGTAGCCTTCATTAATGCCCCAACAGCTATATTGGCTGAGATTTCAATGATTTTTAGATCAGAATGCAGGTACTTTGGAGTTAATCACCAAAAAAAAATAAAAACTTTCATTAGGATTTTAGGTATGGCCATCCAAGCATCTTTGAAGTTATTGATACCTAGATAATTTTTTTAAAATTGGTAAGAGATGCTGTTTTATCTTATCGTCCAATAAATGAAGTAAAATCATCATGTTTTGGATTTTTTTTAGAGCAGGAGCTGTCGGCTCCATTTAGGCAGATTCCACGATTTAGCTCTATTTTAGTTGAACAAATATAAAATATTCAAACCATAATATATTGCGAGTTTTTTCATAATTTTATTCGTTATCTTGCCTTTTCCATATTTTTTTTTCTCTTACGTTTCAGAGTCTGGTACTTAAATACTTTTCTGCGTGGCCGATACACTCACTTTTTAAATAATCAACTAGTCATCATAAGCATTTCTTTCTAGAATGGTCATGAAAGTTTTTGAATTTCCATCTTCCATATTGATATGTTATTTCACCTCGTTTTGTGGTCCTGGTACGCTCTTGACTGTGTGTTATAACTTCACATTCACATTTCGATTTTTCTTCTTTCCAGTACACTCTCAATATATTATACTTTCAAAATATGTAAAAAAAAAAATTTGAGCTCAGCTTTTGGAGGCTATATGTTAAAGAAGGACTCAAAATACGAAAAGGAAGACAATTAAAAAGAAAACAATTATTTACGATATAATTTATATTGCCTTTCGATAATAGGGAATGATCACGAAGTACAATCCCAAAGGATGCATTTGAATTACAACCTTAACTCTTACTCTATCTTTATTCTAAAGAACTCTTTTCTGGTTATTGCAGAGGCTTAAAAATAAAATTTAATAAAAATATCCAATGCTATTTTTTATTGTAAAATTCAATTTAACATGGGCGCTCTATGCTTTTCCTTTCGTATGACTGTGTTGTTATTTTTAGTTTATGGCTGACTCGCAAACATTTATTTTATGATCCACACAAGTATCGAATTCAAGTCTATCATGTCTACAAATTATTTGTTTTTATACCATTGGCTTTATCGCTTTTTGTTTTTTTATTACACTGATACGCGAACCACAGGGCGAACACCACTATTCTATTCAAGTAAATTTATGAAGTAAGTTTTTGTAAAAGCACTTTGAAAAGTTCGTTTCAATCTGTCCATTGGTTTAAAAATTATGCCAATTTTACAAAAGAAGCAGCTAGTTTGCATGTTCTTCAAAACTCGCGCGGATGGAATGTGTTAATGTAAAATATTATAATAAATGTTACATGAATTTTATCAATAGCTTTTATAAAAAAGCTTTCAAACGTAAAATCGTAAATTTTATTACATTAAATTAAACATAGATGTGAAATGCTTATTTTCGTTGAATCACGAACGTATTCTGATTTATAATATGTAGATAAACATCAAAATGTCTTTCCAATACTGGGGCAAAAGTAATTTAGGCTTTTTATGACTTTTTTTGCAGGCAATAAAAAACGCGTACGCTACTTATATCCCATATCAAAGACGACAATTACATATTTCACAGTAAAATTTGAAAAGTTTCGTTTTTCGTGGAAGAGAAACATCAATCATTTCGTACGTTGGGTGGAATTCGGCTTTCCTCAATGCGCGTTTATATCGCGTACCTTATCGATTGTGACGACTTTCAGCCGAAGACGTTTTGCGATGGCAATTCAAATATTCAATGAATGCGATCTTATTTTAGAATCCCTTCAAAAAATAACGCTCTGTCGAAAGGTGGAAGACGAATGTGGAATAAAAGCCTGGTGCGAGCTTCGCTTAGGTGATGTTTATATTAGGGTTTTGCAAGATCGTTGTTTGTTCTAGCCAACAATACAGCGTTCCCCACTTTGGCCCATGGAACGATATAATATCCATTGGCCTCTATAAACATTGCCCAAAACATCGACGTTTGAAAAACGATAAAGATAAAGCCTTTGTTTTTGATCATATGTTTCGCGCAAATGATATTCAAGGGACGCGAGGGAGACAATATATTTCTGCAGAGCCAATTTCGGTTCCGGATTAAATTACATTGTAATATTTAGTCAGCACGATATTTGACGTAACGTGGATAGTTAGGCTTAAAATATTCCAGTCTATATATTCAACCATGAAAATAAGTACGATATTGAAACTAAATTTCAGATTTCATAGCACCATAATATATGAACATGGAAATTACGAACTGTGATTTTTAAATCAATCCGCTATATTATATAAAGGATGTAGGCGTCGATTTGCGATTTTATATGGTAAGATAATTAGTTTACCAATGTAACCATTACATGGATGTGGTCATGATTATGGTTAATTACGTTGATTTATTAACAATTAGTCAAATCAATTCGATTTTACAGCGCCATAAATAGAACTATGTTTTTTTTTAAGTATAAAAGAACACAGCATTTGGACTATAAGAGGTCGTTAGGTTAAATTTAACAAGTTAATTTTAATTTTTTGTTGTAGGCCGCTCCAAAATCGACGCCATCACCCAAGTTGTAGACACGGTAAAACAGGCGTAGTTTGGCAGCGTAAAAGCCAGAGCCAGACGATAATGATTGCGCTAGACGTCAAGAGTGCCTTCAACTGGGCGAGATGGCACCTGATTCTCAGGGCCTTGAAGGAAATTGACATCCCACCATACCTCACCAGAATGGTACCTGCACGGGAGAACTCTTATCTACGCAGACGGGGAGAGAAGAGAAACACCAGTGGCAGCAGGCGTTCCACAGGGGTCGTTGATCGGACTTGCCCCGTGGAACGTTATGTACGACGGACTGCTGAAGATGCCGCTAATGGACGGAGGCAAAATGGTTGCCTTCGCTAATGACGTTACCATCGTAGTCACCACCAAATCCACGAAGATCCTGCGAACGACTTGCGAGGACGCGCTGAGGAAGGCCAAGAAGTGGCTGATATGAGCTGGTCTGGAGCTCGCTGTCCAAAAAACGGAGGCCCTCTGTTTCACAAGACGCAGGAAGCTTGCACCCTCACCATTGAGAATCGGGGGTTGTGAGATTAAACTCAAGATTCATTCGGTATTTAGAGGTGAAGATTGATGACAAGCTCCGAATCGTCAACAACACGTAGAAGGCGGCAGTGAAGGCGGCCAGCATCGCGGAGAATCTGGCCAGGTTGATGCTCAATATTGGTGGCCCAAAAACAAACAGGAGGCGACTCTACAACGAGGTAGTGTACTCGGTACTGTTGTAAAGCACGCCGATGTGGGTCGAGGCACCACAAATTGAAAGGATCAGGCTCAACATGGCCAGAGTCCAGAGAAAGAGCGCAATCAGAGTGGCTGCTGCATATCGCACAATTTCGGAAGACGCCGTCCTGACACTGACTGTCATACCACCAATCGATTTGTTCGCTTATGAGAAACAGACAATACAGAAAGGTGAAGACAAGAATAACACTAAGCAAAACACCATGGTGGCGTGGCAGTCCCGATGGGACAACTCCGCTAAAAGTCGGTGGACGCACGAGCTAATACCGAATCTGAGAATCTGGGTAGCCAGAAAGCACGGTCAATTGTGCTACCACTTGACCCAGGTCCTCACCAGGCACGTCTGTTTTGGTAGCTGACTACACAAAATAGGCAAAGACCAACCCGGAGTGCCACCACTGCGAAGCCGAGTACGACGATGCTGCACACACGACATTTGTCTGCCCAGCATGGAGCACCGAAAGTGACATCCTACAGGAGGAGCTGGAAATCAGCTCGCTCTCACCTAGCAACATGACACCTTCAATGTTAACGGATGCTAGGGCATGGAATGCGTGGTATAAATACACGACGTGCGCTATGCGGCAGAAGGATAATGCTGAATGTACAAGACGACGAATAATAGCAGTAGAATGACATCCAGAAAGAGACAAACGGAGAGCCCGTGAGGGAGACATCACTGCCACTCTTCTCAATACTTAATTAGTAGCCGGGTAGAAGTCAAAGAGGAGGGGGTCTTATTGGATAAAAATCCCACACTACCACCAAAACGGTGGTGTCTTTTGTAGATTCTCCTCTTCGCAAAAAAAAGGTTAAGTTTAAGTATAGTAATTAGATTTTTATTGATTTATTAGGGTAGCTTGTATGTGGCACTTCTATATTTAGCTTTAACACATTCCGATCCGCTCACGTATTTTGCAGTTTGAGATATTAAAGTGATTAATATCAATAAAATCTTGTGGTTTTATCCTAAATTGTTTTTCATTAAAGTACATCAAACATATTTAAGGTAAATAATAGAGTTATTTTAATTGTTTGGAAATTTTAACGCAAAAAAGTCTTTCTATAAATTGATCGTTTTGTTAAAAGGAATGCAGAAATTAATATGAATGCAAAAAATCTAATTATTTAATTGGACTGAATATAAAATGAATACACTTCTCGAATTCTCTTGTTCATCGTATGGAGTTGTGTGAAGACATAGGTTAGAACATTTTATTCGTAAACGTCTTCTCCTCGAAGGCGTCTGCATCCATGAGCAACTTCATTATTTTTTCAGGAGCATTCAATTTAGGTGAATGCTTAGACAGAACTTCATCCGGTTTCCTGGTTTTATTCAATTGATTTGATACAGAGTTCTGGCATGACGCATTCTCACAGATAATATATTTTAAGAGCCTAGAAAAAAATCAAAACAACTATCAATAAATATGCTGAAATGATGCTAAAAATGGCCGATATTTAAATACGAAGAAGGTGATAACATTTCTCCAATATCCTGCGCCCGCATACGTTCTAATAAACTGTTAAAAGAATTCCAATCGTTTTCTGCGTGCAATTTATGAAAAGAGTTTTCCATTTTCAGATCTTTCCCGAGTGGAAAAGTTTATTTTCCGACAAAAGCACACTTTTTCCATAACTTTTTTTCCTCTTCCTCGTCGCTATTTTTCATACATCTCCGCCGTTATCGTATCAATTCTCGTTATATCCTACCCCAGTCATAATAATGGGTGACGAAATAACTTACTCGGTATGTAAAAAAAAACAAACAAGATAACGTTGTAAAAACGCAAAAGGGGGCCCGGCGAGAACTGCGAAACGAGAAACGCTGAATAATGGATGAAAGACGAATATATGCGTCTGTATGAAACGACGATAAAGTTTTACTATTTGGCTATTCGTCATTTTTGACGTTACGCGTTTTTTACAGCTCTCCCTCGACACTTGCTAATAAAACCTTAAAAGCGGCTTTTATCTTAAAAAATGTGCTTCGGGTAAGATTGTTTAATTTTTTTTGTAGGGGTTGAACTTGATGAATGAATTTCGTGCGCGATTCGTTAAGCGAGGCCCCTGGAGTAATTTGCCATTATTAAACGTTATTCGCTCGTTAGCGAATTCAAATTTGTTTTGCTATTTAATTGAATATTATTTTTTATATACCTTGTAATTTTCACATTTAAATTTAAGGTTTTCCATTATAATATTCATCTACGAATAAATATATAAATAGTATACAGTCTAATTATAGTGTAAAATTATTCGTGGCAATTTCGTTCCATTTAAATATAACATCCCCTAAAAATCAGTGATATGCAATGACTTTCGTTGATATATCAATACATGCTTATAGCTTCTGTAAATGTATCATTTTCATTGAATTAATGTATAGCTCATTCAGTGTACCTTATTATTTTGGTCGCTTTTCGTTTTCGGCTTACACAGATAATATTATAATTTTAGTTAGATACTAAAATGGAAGTACTTGGGCTTATACAAAGACCGACATTCTTCAAAACCGCTTTTTTTTAAAGTCATTGGAACATAAAAAAAATGAAATATTAATTCTAATTTATTTTTCTTGATTTAGGAAATATGTTTTCAGAAAGCATAATATAATATATCAACTGATCTGTTTTTTAATGACGCTCTTATTTTTGTGATTATATTTCCCCATGACGAAAACACCCTTCCAATGGGGATTGAAGTAGGGTGAATGCATTTTAAAACATTCAAATAATATTTCTAAATTTTTCCCTCTTTGACTCATATAGCGCAAATTCTGCTTTTGATGTTTTGACGTTAAACTTTTTTTCTACCGGTTCCTGAAGAGCAATTTATCAATGGACTTATACAACTATATACATAACTATTTCTACACACTCCCCTTCAACATTTATTTATGCTCCGAGATTAGGATACATCCTTGATAATATGCTTTAACTCTATTTTAGAAATTCAATTTTAGAAGTGCAAACATACTATTTCTTTTCTATATATTTTTTGAATTTTGTGAACAAAGTAAAAGCTTTTTAAGGTAAGCAAATTTTTAAATGATTCTAAACTTCCGATTTGCTAGAATTGATTGATGTCTAAACAATCGAGTTTCTCTATCAACCCGGTTCAAATATTTCTTAGTTTGTTCCCGATGAATGTCGGTGAAGGACTGAAGAGACATTAATTCCACTTTTTTTCGATTATATGGTATAAGTATATGACGTCGTTGATAAGCATTCCGCGCATTCTGTCGTCTAAGGGCGATAATTTTGTAGAAGGTTCACATTTTACTCCAATTTGTCTATTGCAATAATAAGAATTAATTGGGACGAAAAAGGTTTAAAACTAGTTAAAAACTCTTCTGAAAAGTAGTATATATGTTTTTACCTAAACCAACTAGTCATCACACTGAGTGCAAGAGCATGTACTTTCATGTGAACGATTCAATCTTTTTGTCCAAAATTCTTAGAAAATTAAAATTAAAATTTTAATATTTAAAACTGATTTTTTTTAATTTTTCGAATATTAGAATTTTTACCTAAAACCGGATTTACAAAACCGCTTTTGAAAATCGACAAGCCTTAAAATGTACAAAATTATCAGTATCAATTCTCTATCAATATGCAGACAGTGATGCATAAAATTTTAATTTACTAATTGACAAAAAGAAGACAAAGACCAAATCATAGGAAAGCTACTTAACAGAAAGCCAATATAATCAGCAAACCTAAATATCTCAGTTTCAAATAACATAAAGCCATCTTATATAAGTGTATTTATATGAATTTTTACCCTTGTTCAAAATACAGTAGAACCTCGATTATCTGGATTTTTCGATTCCCAGATTATTCAAAAATAAAACCAAAAACGTACATAATTTGCTGATTTGCATGTGGAGAATTGTGTTCACTTTTGCTCATGTACATGATGGATTGCATATTACGAAGTTTACTAATTGTTTAATATCAGAATATGGAAGCTGAGAGTTAAATGTTATGAAAAGAAAGTACGAAGTTGATGAGTATATTTTTATGTGGTTCATACAAAGACGATCAACTGAACAGCCAATATCTGGTCAATTATTATGTGAAAGAGCAACATTTTTAATACAAAATCAAATGGCGATTCCACCTTCAATGCAAGCTAGGATTCAAAGGACGACATGGTATAAGGGAACTTGAAATTCATGGGGAAAAGCTTTCTGCTGACATAACTTCAGCAAACACATTGAAGCCATTTGTGGAGAAGGAAGGATTCAACGAAGAGTTTATATACAATGCTGATCAGACCGGCTTAAATTGGAAAAAAAACTATCCAACAAATTTTTAGAATCTATTATTGGAAAATTAAAGAACCCCAGAGGCTTTAAAAATATCAATATTATTCCGATTGAATATGATCATCTGAAAAAAGTTTGGATGAATGCTAAAGTTTTTAAAAAATGGTATGAAAATCAGTTTGCTTTGCAGAAGAAGAGATTTGCGAGGAGGAAGATATTAGTCCTACATATTCTGAAGCTTTTCAGTGTTTAGATGTCACCATGAAATGGATTTGAAAACCAAGAAAATTATAGTTTAGAACATGTTTTATATCGTCAGAGTATTGGCGATTTGACCCGCCTCTAAAAGAAGAGTATATATTATGATCATTTTCGATTATCCGGATTTTCGTTTCCGGACTACTTTAATCCCAATTAGTCCGGATATTCGAGGTTTGATTAAATGCTATTTGCATATAAATATCTAGAAGATTTTAACGTCGATAAAAACAAGAAAATATTTATTTAGTTCGGGAGGAATAATTGTGATTTTTGATATTTTAAATATTTAAAATACATTACTTACAAATATTTAAAAATACAGCGCACAGGTTTTCAATGGACACTTTCTAGTATGTTGCTTTATCTGTTGCATGATAATTTTATCTCCAATTCATATAAAAAAATATTTTAAATACAATTTGATGTATTAAGTATCACATCGTCATCGATGTGAATGTGATATTTTCGACTCTATTATAGAGACATGGTTCAGAAATCCTATCGAATCGAGAAGTATCTTCTGGAAATCGAATAGGCATTTGCATGGATGCACCGTGATGTCACACGAAATCGCAGACTTAATGCACTTGGTATCATATTTCATGTTGTGGGATGACGTAACCGGTTTTGCTGACGTGGCTGCTCGTTGCAACCGCTCCAAGACGAGCTCTCATAATTTCATACGTGGCAGGATTTCATCCGGAAAACCGGCTGTAAATCTGACACACCAAAAATTCAACTTATTCATTAGTTTTTAACACCCGACACGCTTTTAATTGTTTATTTTTTGAATTGAAAAGCATCTGTTTAAACATATACCAATAATGTATGAAAAATATTTTGCACAAGAGCATTCATTATATTTAATTGGAATATTTTATTTAAAAGAGATAGATTAGATATTAATTAAATCTATATGCATTATAGTCTGCATAAAACACATTTCAATTATCAATCAATCGTTTCCCAATTGAAATAAACTAAAATCACATCCGTCATAAGAGTTAATGTGTGAAAACCAAATTAATTTACCTTTATTTAGCGTTTATGGTCATGATTTATGGCCAAATTTTACCCATTAAATTATTTGCAAATACCGATATCTAAGTGCTATTGAATGCCGAAATAATTATTGTTCGCCATTAAAATCTGCTGCGCTTTAATTTTAAATAAACTGCGCATGGCGCGAAAATTTATGCAGCCATTTAATTTTTTGTAAGTCATCATTTATGTGATAAAATTACCTATCATAAAATCTCCAATGATATTCCAGTGTGCATTGAAATTTATTTGTTATGCTTCGCAAATCCTCACTATCTTCAAATTTATATTAATATTAATTATTAAAAGTGCCAGGATTATTAATATTAATAGTATAGGACAAGGTTTCTTATGGATGAAAAAAAAAATAATATCACCACACATTAATCTCTCTTGGTGAGACATGAGACTATAATATTAAATTTATTTATCCCTAAAAATATCTCATATGGGGATTGCCTTCATCAGGTGATAACTTGAGAAGATAGGGAATCCTAATGGGAATATATATTTTAATTGTTCGTCAAACCAAATCAACATAATTTATTTTACGTCTTCATTGTTTAAAAAGCTCTTTTACCCTAGAATAAAAAAATATGCCTGAGATTTTAACGCGGTAAAAGAAAAGCTTTTTGCTCCTAAGAAAAGTTGATTTTATGCATTTATTTTTTTCCCATTTGATAACAGTATTATTATCTAATTAATGAAGCTGTGTTTGTGTAATATATAATAAAATAACTTTGCTACTAATGATTGCTATAAGGGTCTATGTTTTATTACCGTGGACACATAGATGCTATGATCGATTCTCTTTCACATTTAACCAAATGTCAAAATATATTTTTAAATGGTTTTTAAACGTAAGTCAGTCAGTTAAAGTGAGCTTAAAGCTGTCTTTATATTCAAATAACATTTTGATCCTAGTTATAATTGAGTTATTCCATAAATCTGGATGAAGATCGATTAGATATGAATTTGACGTTAAGTGCAATTTGACATTAACAATTGATGCAAAACTGTAATTACTTGGCATAAAATCTATACTTTTGGGAATAAAAAGAAATATTTATTACAAAATGATTTTATTAATCCAGAATTTAAATATTAGAAATCATTTCCTTTCAGTTCCAGGGGCTCGTTTATATGCAGTTTGGGAAACCGGCATCAATATCGTTCTCCCGGACCCAACGAGGCCATATTAACTTTATCGACTGGAAATACACTGACGACAGACACAATATCAATGAACGTATAATTTATGTCGAATTCACTGACTGTGCATAATAAATAAATATTCTACTTTTATATTTGCCATTTAATATTTCGGCACAATGGGCCCGATGCAGCCGAAATGCTACATGTCAGTGATAAATGTTCGACTCGTTTTTAGAGCTTTCGTTGCAAGATACGAGTTTAGCATTAAAAACGACAATATTTTATTCGCGTGTCAAATCGCAGAAAGCTTTGCGGAACGATAATGCGTAGAGAATCATTCGAATAGAGAAATAATAAAGCATTAAATTCTGACGAATATAAATCAACATTTTCTTCTTCTAAACTCTTCTGCTTAAAGCTGATATAAATTCCCTGAGTCCATGTATCAAAATCATTATGAAGTCTGAGGATGTATCTGAGATTTATGAAATTCATTTCATATTCCAATATCAATGTATTAATACATAAAGTATGAATGATATTTGAATATAATATATGAAACAATCCCACGCTATGAGTTGAAAACAAACATCCTTCATCAAATGTGTTCCATGAACGGATGCTGCTATCATTAGAAACATTTTGTGATAATGACGAAGGCACTGCATTGTATTAATAAACTTAATTTAATTTCATCCCCCTCTGATAGCGTAACAGAACACATCTCCAAAATTACAAACTCCAGCCAAATATAGAATTCAATCATATACTCTAAACAATTCGTATCTTTAACATTGCGATTCATAATCAAGACGGCGTCAATGAAAATCTATATTCTGAAAATATAAATAGGCAAACGAGAAAACTTGTTTTGGACAGGTGTACAGAGCTAACGGATTTTACATCGTTCCGTCTAGTTTCCTTTATCGTATCACGAATGCATTTCTGTCCATTCCGAATAATGAATGAGCATTCCCGATCCAGGACAATGAGTTTCCCGTGTTAAATGCAGAAAGATCCGTATATAAATCGCGATTAAAAGGTTTCTGCAGTCGTCCTGGAGTAAAATTTTCATGCCTCTACTATCTCGGAAACGATTAGACTTTAAAAGTTTTAATAGTCATCGAGTGCTTTCGATTTAATCCTTCGAATTTATATATAAAATACCAACATTATTATCAACGACACACTTTTAAAAATCACCAAATTCTTTCTGTTGAGTGTTTAAATCACTAATTATTTTAACCACATATTCTAAAGTTCCTATCCCATAAAAACACTGATCCATTTGCTGCAGATTTGTATTTAATCTTTGGAAAATTATCAGATGGCTCAACTTTTTAAATATCCACTAGTCAACAGGGCTGTTTACAATATACGTTTATAGTTATTTATATACCTGTTACTCAGAAAATAATTTAACTGTTCCCTCAAACATACAGATTACAGATGAATGACAGATAGATGATGCTGTGTGGGTTTTATTTTCTGTTTACGGGACTCTTCAATAACAGACATAAGAAATCCTCATAGAAGAGATTTTCATATCGATTCTTATATAAAAGAAGATTTTTTAATGAGTTATCCTATAGTTCATAATATAGTATATAGTCATTATATGGTTCGACAGCCCTTCCATCAACGATCACATTGAGTACTTCTCCTCCAATTTTTACAATTCTCTTACACACTATAAAAATCACCAAATCCCGTCATCAGATTAGGTCTCTTTTCTCATGCAAGAAGAGCTGGAACTGCCACCCAAAGACGATCCTTGGAATTAAATATGTAGGATGCGTCATTTCGCCCCCTGTTCGAAAATCTGGATAATCAGTTTTTAAAATGTATGGAAATTTATCTGTAATTAGTTTATTTAACAATAAGTCAGTTTAATGTCTGCTGTTTATATTTTAATGAAATATTACAAAAAAATACTAAATTCATAATTTACTTACATCATAAATTATTATTAAAATCAGATTTAAATATAATTTACTATATCACTAATAATATCAAGTCAGTCCAAAAGTTCGTGCGCATTTTTGGATTTTTTTTAGATAGTGTATGGATGGATTTAGTATTGGTTCAACTTATCTGGAGGCTTAGATTGCTGACTGAACCTTCTGAAAAGAAACTCAAGATGCTGTATTAAAAAAAACATGGCTATGGGATTCTGTTATAACTTTTTTTTGTTTAAACTGAATATTGACTGTTTTAATGGGTCATCTCATTTTATCACATCAAAAAAATATTGATTTTTTTAAATTTAATTTTTCGAAAGGACATGTCTCATCAACCCCCAATCCAATCTCTCTTGAGACTTTTTTTTTATATCCAATTTGAAATACTTGGATCATGATAATCGATTGAAAACGTTGATTTTTCGATCCCCCAATGTTTTCTTATAATGTAGATTTGATTCCTGAAATTTGCTTATCAATCCAATATTTAATTAATATAACTTTATTAACTTAATATGTGCCGCAAATATAGATAATGGATAACATGTTGCATGTTCATGTACTTATGATGTAACATCGAGTTTACAATTAGCAAGTTAAACGGATGTTTATTTTCAAATGAATAGATTCAATAGTATCCATGATTTGCATTGTAAATGGAGCTTTCATCGTAGGGCTCTAGAACGTTATTATGTAAAGAGCAGAAAAGTAGTTATGCAAAGTACATCCGGAGTATGAAAAGATTCGCATGGACTTTGCGTTAAATGCTTTGAGGTTCATTCAATATTAAAAGTTGTATAATTTCATACTTATATAATGTGACTGATGTACTATTCAATATGGACACATTTGGCAAATGTTTTTAATTATGAGTTGGTACAATTGATTTTTGAATCTCTACATGCATATTATTCGTTAGAATTATATGAAGAGTTTTTTTTTTCAATTAAAATTTTTGATATACTGTAGACTAATATTATGATAAATAATATGGGAGCATGGAAGCTGTCCATGAGTGAGAGAAAGAGGATAATGAGAGTCAAGCATGTGTGATGACGCCGGTCTCTTAACGAATCTGTCTGTTGACATTAGTACTTAACCAGAGTAAAGCCTGTAGGAGGCTCGCGAGTTGCACAAGTGACGAGAGTCAATATTGATCATCCCAGCCCTACTTCCTTATACTCCTTGTCGACGACCGGGACACGTGTCTCATGTCTCTTTATTGAAGTTGGATTACAAACATTTATCGTATGAGTCTCTCCAGATCCATTTTCATACACATCCAACTTCATCGCACTGAAGACTTCATACGATCATCCAAAATGCAAAATCAAATATTCCACGCGATCGAAACATTAAAAATTGGTTTGCAATAGTCGAACATTGATGCTACGAATTAAACCGAAAATCAAACAAAACTTTTCAAATATTCGTTTGTGTTTGTCTAGGAAAACGCGGAATCGTCGAATGCTACATACGAGTCAATAATAATTTATTGTGTTTGTCGAATAGACGACGATTTGTGTTCTAGGTAAGCGAAACGGAAGCGATTGCGTTTAATTGTGTCATATTTGCCAAGCTCAGGTGCTCGGTTAAATTATCATGAGATTTACCCTGGATCTCCGGGATAAACAACCATTTGCTTTGAAAATGATTTGTTAAAAATTTAAATATTTCCTTGAATTCGAATACAGCAGAATTAAACCCTTAACCCTTTGTGATCCTTTGTCGAATCTGATTCGACATCGATTTTATTCCGGTGGGTCCTACGTCGACTCTTGACGCGTGTTCTCGTGAACATATCCGATTATATTTACGATATTTTATTCGTAATCATAAAATTATTTTTTCCTTAAAAATGTCTTAAATATTTAGGGACCTACTGGATTTTTTTTAGGACCGCAAAGGGTTAATATAAGTGGGCCATGTCGACAGTCGACATATTAAGTAATATTAATATTACATATATTTCAAAAACTTGAATATGGATATATTTATAACCCTTTTGAAAATTCATAATCTAATATATAAAAATCAATGTTTGTTTGTTCGTATTTAATGCGCTGCCATACCGTTTATTCGATTGCAATAAAACTTTGTCAACTTACTATATATACTTATGCAAAAAACACAGGCATATTATAAATATTTATAGCATAGTATAAATTGTTATGCTAGACGTTTAACAGATGTACTATTTTGGCGGCACATATTGGTCTGGTATAATTCTTCTCCGAAATATAAATCCACCACATGTAGCAATGGTATCAGGTTTTTAGTAAAAAAGATGAAGAATATCATCGAATCGACAGTTTGAAATGGAAAGAAGATTTTATATCCCAATTATTCTGACTGATATACCATTTGTATTGAAATGTATGTGGTTTCCGGCGCGAACATTAACAAAATACAGGGACACACAGGGTATGCGTGTATGTTTCTCACATGGATAGCTGCATAAGGGCTGCTCACGTCCTTTTCATTTATTATATCATCATTTCATAAGGTGACAGAATATCAAAAGACAAACTTACAATTGGATTACAAATTGGCAGTAACCGAACATGTTATGAAGAACGATCATCAACAAACTAATTTACAATTATAATCCAATGGAAGAATGAATAAACCTTATAATTCAGAGTTTATGACAATTTTGTAATGAAATGGTGTGAATATAATTTGTATTTTTCAACTTGTGATATAGCAAGGTAATTTAAAAATATTATGTTTCTACTTAATCTAGGTGCATCTTTAAATGTTTATGGTGGATTCTTATAGCGTTAGCATGAGATTCCCTTTTAAATTATTTATAAAATGTACAAAGTTTCCACCCGGAAATGAGACGTTATAAAATCAAATATCGATGCAAATTTGGGAAAGTTGAAAATTGAAAAATTGCTGTTTTAAATATGTCTTTGAGTTTCGATATCAAAGCGCACGCAAGAAGATCGGGGCCTCGGGTTGCGTTTTTCGATGCCCTCCGTTTCTTTGAGTTTCGAATGTAAAATTTTTAACTTGATTTGGACTTAGCATAAGTAAAAGCACTTAACACTGACAGGGCCTGAGCGAGAGCTGAATCCATTATGAAAATCAATAGGGCAAAAAGTAAGGCGGAATGGCGAAATAAATAATTCATGCGCCCACTTTCGGGATAATTTATATGCCGACTTGGATAATTTCACTGTGTCATTAAAAGTACATTTAATAAATTTTCTTGTCTTTGATTGATGAGACCGCCGAAGGGACCGCTCTGAGCGGGGCTAAAATAGGGATCAGCGTCTTATTAGCGGGATTGGCGCCATAATCGACGCCCTATTAACTCGATACGAATCTTTTTATAACGCTGTTATATCTTTGAGCTTCATTGGGGGTTTCTGCGGAAGATATTCACGATTTAAAGTCACGATTGATTGATCATTCCTGTGTATTTGGTTAAAAGTTATTGAAGAAAATGTTTCAAAGAAAATGTTTCAAAGCCTCAATGTAACTCTCTTTTTCTTCTTTAGATGCCAATTTTTTTATTGAGTGTAAGCTACATCTACAGAAGGTATAGGGAAATATCATTTCATGTTTTTGTTTCCTACTTCTTCCTCATATTGTTATGTTAGGATAAGATTAACACACTTTTAACAGGAAGGCTAATAAATTCTTCTTCGCAGTTAGAACCTGTATTGCAAGATAAGTATTAGCATTAATTTATCGTAGCATAGTAGTACATTTTACAGGGGTAATTGCTGTCAAAATATCACTATGAGCGTCAGTTATTAGGACAAAATATAATTTTTGATAAGTGATGACAAAAAAAGCCACCCAAAAATTGTGATGTATGTATGCCCATAAAATACATAAATTGTAGCCTGATTTTTGCAAGTATTGTGTAAGACGGAAAGTAATGTCATTTTTTGTTATTTGGAGAAAAAAAAATATAAATACAATATTACTCCATTAAATAATTTCCATGATTATTTATAATCGCCTTCTATAGATTAGGTAGCTTTTTAATGCCTCTTTCGTAAAATTCGGCCGGTTTTCCACTGAAGTAAGACGGACCCACTTCTCATCGCTAGCAACGATCCTTCTTAAAAATGGATCGGTTTCATATCTCGACAATAGCGATGAAAAAATGTGTTAAATGGGATATTTTAACGTCTTTATTGAGGATTTTAACTATTTGATTTCATACGACAGAAGATTACCATAAAACACAATATTTATATGTATCTAATAAGTTCTTTGCAAGCACAAATTTAAGAAAAAGCGCGATTTAAGTCAAAATCTTAAGCCAAGAAGAATTTTTAAATTATGACAATGATCCCGATCTGGAGGGTAATGAAGCTAATGAAAATAAAATAGGAGAAACGTAATTATTTAGTGAGACATTATACAGTTTAGTGTACGAGTAAATAAGTTGTTTTTCTCAGGTAGATTAGCTATTGAATGCTCTTAAGAGATGAGATAAATATATTATTTATACTGAATGAATAATTTAAAGAGTACCAATTGGAAGATAGCAAATATATTTAGGAGATAAATCTATTCATCTAAAGATACAAATCCTTATCTCAAGACGTTTTTCAATACCGAAAAAAATTATATCCTCTCCTCCATTTTATTTAAGCTTATTCGACCGATTTTCTTCATCTGGTAGGTTTAAGCTTCGACTGGGGCTGCATTTAAATGTGGCGTGTTCTCAAAAGGATAGCTCAACCAGATGATTGATGGCATACAAATAGACTATTACACCGTTTTCACTTTAAAGTCAGCTTTTATTTGTGGGAAAACTTTACACGTTACGGTTATCGCTGTTCCTCCAAGTACATATACCCTGTACACTGGGGCTTACTGCATTAATTTTCTCTATTTTTAGACGAAATAGAGACAAGTTACTTTATAAGGAGCAAGAAAAACAAAATAGAAACTAAATAATTCGAGACTGACTCGCAATCTGATCATTTATCTTTCAAATTTTCTTTGTTACAAATGAAACCATTGATCAATGTGACTTCAAAATATTTTTTTTTATAAATCCTATTTAGAATTAATCTTTATTCATTGCCATCTATAATATAAAACAGATATTCAATGTCTCGATTATAAATATTCAAGTTAGCAGATATCGAAAAAATCTCCTGAGATTAAGGAGGATAAACATAAAGCTTATTGCATCGGGAAGCTCATTACATAATGATGAATCAATCGAAGTCAAAATCCTCTTATTTTGTTACTCATATATTCTTTACGATAACTACAATATATGTGGAATACACAATTTCTTAGAAAAGTCTTCTATGGTGATTGCTTATATTCGTTAATGAGTATGGTACTTTAAGAATAATATAATAGTTAATATAAATAGATGAACTTTTTGACGGATTGAATTATAAATAGTTAAAAATAATTTTGAAATAGGAATATTAAGGCAACAATTTTGTACTTGTTTTCGGTATTTCTTTGAGCTTATATTGTATATTTTGAAGCGGTGAACACGTTTGTTCTTCGTTCTTGATTTGTTATCTCAAAGTTTTATTGATTACTTTGTGGTGTATATCCAAAATGGTTTCAGAATATCGGAAAATCAGAATTGACATAATGTGTTTAAAATAATGAAGTGCTAGACTAAATGGAAGTGCATCGCCTTCTCTTATTTTGCAGAGTTTTAGACATCTTTGACCCAATTAAGTCTTCATAAATAAGCTCGAAAGAGAGATTGCAGCAGTATCCAAAACGAAACCACACAAAACGAATTTCGCCCTTCAACCAACAAATAACTAGTATTTTACTGCCGGCAGCAACAGAAACTGGAACAGGAAAACGGCAAGCGAACGATGCTGCTATTGTGGTTGTAAGATGGGCAAAAAAAAAAGAAATAGCCTATTATCGTTTCGTTTCAAATGCGCCCACAAGTCATAAACTGAGCGTTATACGAACAACGACTGGCTACCTCCACATTTTTCAGCAGGTATGAATGTGTGTACAAAAGCACGCCAAAAGCTCATTTCGGCATATTATGTTTCCCTACAAACGTGAATTGGAATTTCTAAAATGCAGTGGATGTGCATGACAGTCATGGTAAAATTAAAAACTAAAAATTTCGACGTGAAAGCGATCGATTATGTTAATATTAAGCTCGACATGGCGTTTTCATTTTGGAAGGATTTGATGAATTGCAATAGGAGAGCTTTCCTTGGGAGCCTTGTATGTCTTAGGGCTTTTCGATGGGAACACTTAGCTGAATGGATATAGTAAAAGTTTTTACGCTCGTTTTATCGAGTTGATGAATTTAGTTAGGAAGTATATAAAAAGGAGTCTTTAAAGCGATCGTGAAATATTTTATATGATTCAAATTATTTTTTTCTAGTAGAATTTTTATACGTAAGTGGTTCGTAAAATGTTTTGTGCGTCAAATATGGTTTTTGTTAAAATTTCATTTGTAATATCAAATGTATGCCTTTAGGGTTCGAATTTTTACCCAAAAATAATGCTTCCCTCCTGTCTATAATACACTTTTAATCTAAAAATATATATGACTAAGACTGAGTGAGATTAAACACGAGGCATCGACACGCAAGAAGCATTTACCAAATCTGAAATTACGATCTCAAGCAGATGCCGCCCGAGTGAAGAATGGCCTATCCCCCGCAAATGCCTCAATAACGATAGACGCTCCAGTCCTGCAACGAACAAAATGATGGATCACGACACAGCACTTCGAGCAGGACGTCTTCATACGAATGCAAGGGTTGGAGTTCAGGGCTCATAGTTGGAGCACTTGGAGCCACTTGAGGGCAGTTACCCTTAGTGGAGCGGGTCACGTTCCTCCCCGTTGCGGCTTATTAGCGGCGCTCATACCGTGCCGGTGAGTAATGGCCTCAGATAGCCCGTGTTCTTGGTCCATTCCAGCTAATGCAGACACCGCTCTCTAAATAGCCCATAAAATTCGTATTTACCTCCCCCCGTTCCAGACCAAAACTACCCGCCCGTAAAAGGAAGCATTTTTCCGCAACACCTGACGGACCGAATCCAACTGATTATGGGTCCTCGACGATGGGTCGTTATCCTTGACCTCGATGAAATTTCGACCGTTAACATTTATAGGAAGCCTTAAAATATCAGCATAGCTTTGGATACTTTTAAATCTGGTAGAAATTCTTAATATTCATTCACATATTCACTAAAAATAAAATTTCAATTATTCCAAGTGACAAAATAAGAACTTAAATTTTGGGTCATTTGAACTTTTTGAACCATCTTTCAAAATAGCCTTTGTTGATTATTTCTTCGCCAAAAAATTCGTTGAGATCGCAAAATAACTGAGCTGTATTTGAATATGATTTTCGATATGAGTATTCACTAACTGGAAATAGTCTAAATATGAAAAGCAAAAACAACTTTAATATTATCAATATATTGCATAATTATCACAATTTAATACCAATAATGATCATATAAATGACTGGTATGATATATGATTTATAGCAACTGATAAGATTTGATGGATTCACTAAACTATTTGAGAAAATCGGGGAGCCGGACAAAAAATATTTTTTTTAAAATCCTATCCTTTTAAAAAGTTTATTATAATCGAATTCCTGCTATTTATCATTAAATGAAATTATATTTTCAATTTTGTATTTTATCTTCGACCCAACGGCACAAAAAGATGTCGAATGGATTTTAAAATAATTTTAATATTTTAGATTTTCACTTAAAAATCATATAACCTCAATAAACCGATCCAGAAAAGCTGTCTGATGTATTTCATCAATATTTTTAATGCAATCTTTGAGAAGGTTGTTTATCAATAAAGCTTTAGATAAATTGCAACATTAAAATTTATGTTTAAGGTTATGATTTTTAAAAAACCCTAGTTTTGTTCTAAATAATATTATCTCATAATAGAGATTAATAACATGAGGTGTAAATATAAATCAGTTCAAAAAATCGCTTTAACACTTTTTCACAACTTAACTGCCACACAGTATGGTATAATAAGTTTTCACACTCAGCTTCAATTATTTCAAGAAAAAATTTGAATTAACAATGATTCAGATCAGTTATGCGAAATAAATGGCATATTTTTCTATTGATTCTTGTCGTTATGAGTATTTTCTTCAGTTTTTCTTTTGCAAATTTTTTGAAATATATTATATTTTTTCCCCATGTTTCTCCATATAGTGGCATTAAAAAATTGGTAAAAAGTATAACAATATTAAAAATTCAGATCAGAATTGTCATATCTACAAGGGTCTTCTGTAGGAATTAGTGACTTTCCATATCGCGTAAGAATAAAACTATCTAACAGGTATCAAAAATAACAAAGTTTATTGTTTGTTTGCGAATTTTTGGAAACATTAAATTGATCATCACTAGGCTCTAAAACTAAGACTATATCAAAAACAAATAACTCATCTACGTAAAATTGCAAATATATAAGAATTCCGTTTGTTTTCAAGCTTTTAGGTTGTATCAGGAATTTAGCAACAACAATTTTTATCAAAGAAATTTAATCTAGTTAAAGTTTCATCGAATTTTTCCGGCTGTTTTCCGGAAGACCTTCAGCGTCCCTAAGTAAAATAGATATCGTTAATTATGATTTCGTGTCTAGGCGTTGTTAGTGCAAAACTGAAAAAACTCTGCCATTGGCAATAAATATAGCTTTTTCAGCTTCGGGGCAGTGCTGAAAAAAGCGGTTGAATTATTGTCAGACTGTAATTTGGAAAAAAGGGTCACACACCATACATGCTTTTTTTGGCACGGCTGAAATTTTATTCGGGCATGTTTTAATTGTGCGCCCCGATGTTAATTGGATATGTAAAATGTAAAGTTTTCATACGTTAGGTTTTTTGGTCGCTGGTACAAATTTGAACATAAAATGGGGGCGTTCTTTTCAATTTTTTCTTGCGCATTCCTGCGGGGCAGATCGAAAAAAATGGACCTCATATGCGGAGGCTCTGCAGGAATGAGTAAATCTGCAAAAAAACATATATTCGGGCCTCATACAAATTAACCATTTAGCTGGCGCCGTTAAAATTAATATGCATTACAAATGTTTTTGAAAAGCTATTTTATGATTCATAAAATTTCCTCAAGCATTCGTGTCGGTGGGGGCATTTCATTTTTGGCGAGTAAGGCTTATTGCATTAAGTCCCCATGAAAAATCTATGTAAGATTTGTAATGGAGGAGATATCCCCCGCGGGGTGGATCAGCCCAGTTGGCGGAAGTTTGTGTTGTTCTGCAAATACACTATTCTTATGAGGGGCTTTTCCAGGAGCCAGTTCAAACAAGATAGTGGATTTCACGAAAGACATGGTCGGTGTTACGTTACCAGCGGCAATCCATCACCAAGCTTCTTGGCAAAAGTTTGCGTGGATAGACACTCCACCAGCAAATTACAATGCACACTCGCATAATGACGGATCGCGGGGCGGAGTATTCTCCAAAGAAACATAAGATATCGCAGAAGCATACAACCCATCATTGTTCAAATTCATTCAAATTTACCATGCATCTATGCTTAAAAAAATAGCAGAAAATTCGAATGAATATGGTTCTAATATAAATTCAGATTCTGATCCTATTTTTTTTATTATTAACGCTTGGGGATTATTCTGACAAGGTTTACCTTGGCTTCCTTAATCAGTTAAAATAAATCCTGTAGTCATTAATAAAATCGAATAGAAACGCATAAAACTGATTGAATTTACAATATTAATTATAATACCATTCAAAAACAATGATAATTACGCTATTCACTTACAGATTCTCTTCTAACTAAAATTTCTATTCAAATAGTAAATATACTGGGTCAAACAATACTCTCGTGTGCAGACGCAATTTGTAAAATTAAAAGCGCTTTAAAAGCTTCTCTTTCTGTTTTTTTACGCATGCGCATTCCAATCTCGCGCACGCAGGTCGACCAATAGTCTTGGCCGCGGAAAGATGTATTCATCTCAGCGTCATCACCTGTACTCTTGCAGCTGGAATTATTTTCTCAACGCAATAATAAAGACCCTAACTAAGATCGTCGTTTGTTAATCCCCATCAGAGATTCTTCTTCTTTTTTCTTTCAGTAATCTGACTCAATGCGAGAGATATCCATATTTATTTACCAATATGTCGTTGTATATCCGTAGGAACGTTGTAAAAATAAAAATGTAAATAGTGTCTGATGCAATGACGGAATTTGATAATCGTTGGAATTTTAAAGGTGGTTACTATTATGAGCATTTCCAAGCGTTGCAACAATTTAGAAAGATTGCCCCAAGAATATTATTTTTAACAGAAGTTGAAGAGCCGACTAAACAAGTCTTCAAGACACGCTATGTGACCCACGACCGAATGAAAGTTTCAAAACTGGAGTAAATAGAAAGGCTTCGTTCTAAAATGAAAACTTGCACGCGCCAACAATACGAGCACGACAATATTGACTAAATGTTCTTTAAAGGATGGATTGCCAAATATAAAAATAACGTAAGAATTATATTTTTTGTCTTAAGTCTTCTCACACTTATATAAGAAAGATATTTTATATAACACATACTTATTCAAAATCTATGCCATCTCAACAGTCCGCATGGAAATATAATAAATACGTAATTTAAGATATCTATTGGCTCTTTGGCGCAAATATTTTGCATGTAAATGATCGGAAGAATTGCAGTTAATCTATTATCAGCGAAAAAATAGTCAAATAAAATACGGTGTGTTTTTCGAGCTTTACAAGTATTGGGGTCCATTTCCTCCCTATCAGTTATCCGATAAAAAACTCTTCCATTTTTGCGCTGAGTGCGTTTTTTGCACGGTTTTGTCAATTCAGATGAGAGCGAGATAAAAAATGGATACAAATCTATTGAATTGTGTTAACGGCAACACTTTGGTTGAAAAAAGAGAAGATCCCGTGGGACTCACGGGCGTAACGTATTTATTACGTTGCTCGGCAACGACGTGCCGAACGGGCATTTTGTGTGATTTTATCCGGAATAATATGGAGAGGAAGCAAAAGGCTGCTCCGCTTCAGGATTGCTGAAAATTTCCTACAGGAAATGTAGTAGATGAAATGCCGGTTTTGTAAGTTTCGGCTTATATTAGATGCGGATCGTGACACGTGTATCATAATGCCTTTGGATGTAATATAATTGGCATCACATTTCATCTTTTGACACAGGCATATTCGCTTCGCAAAAATAAATATCATATAGCATCAATACTTATAATAGGATTTTACCCAAACACATTCAAAATATGGGTATTTTAATTGGTTCGGTTAATGTATGGTACGCAATACTGAAACGTTACAATGCGGTTGCTTTAATATAATATCTTATAATGAGTATAAAATGCCATACATAAACATTTTGAATACACTGTAATCTGAGGCCAATTTTTCGGATAATTCCAAAATAACTTCAATGCTTTTGAGTTTTCATCCTTTTTCCTTTCGCGGAATTAAAAAAAAGATAACTTTATATCGACGTACAAAAAAAATAATTATAAAATATTACTGTGAAACAAAGCCTAGGGATTTTTTTAGAGCGTTCTTATGGAAGCACAAACGACTGACAGCAAAAAATTCGTCTTCCTCGAACTAATCTTAGTTTTGCTTAATCAAATAAATTATTAAACAAGTAACTATTTTTTATGTACATCTTTCTCCTTATTGCGGTGCTTTTCTCTGCTTCGATACTAGAACGGACCACTCAAGCTATTCCAAAAGATCCTGACAGTAATCTTCTTTGTGGTTCATTCAAAGCATCTTCAAGATGAGGGATGGTCTTGATGCTATATAAGACTTATTTACGATTCCTAACAACGTAACCCAACCCATATTGCAAGCGGTGTCATCATCATCATCATATTTCAAATAAATATCGTATATATTTTTTAAGAAATATAAGTTTTGGTAAGCCTTCTGGTAATATTTTCGAAATTAAAGATTCTCTACGAAAAAACAGTGTGTAGTTATAATATTAGGGTTTCTTGTTTTTGTAAGGGTAACAAATCCTTTGATTGAGCCTACAATTAAAGGAGCAACATCTGTACAAATTTTAAGCTGTGTTTGTATAATATATATTTACTTATTTCAAGCAAGTGAAAGAAGAAATGTTCTGATTGGATTTAATTTTAAAAATAATATCAATTAACATGTACGAAAAAACCAAAATCCATGGAGTATGCTTAAACTATTCATTGTTATTATTAATAGAAAATGTTTTGACTCGATGTTGTTTCGAAAGACATTTTTCGCACTCGCGGCGCTTTAATATGAAACGTATTATAATTTTCATTTTGCTGAATCAGTGAACCGATTGATGGAATAACTTAATGCGCCTGTCTCGAGAAGACTTTACGGATTGATTCTTCTTTAATCTTTGTATCATAAGATACATTCAAAATAAAAATGATATACATTGTCAATATACATGCAAACGAAGCCGTGTAAAAAATGCGATTTTTAGACAACGAAAATTTAATATTTTGTGTCAAATCATAGCTGCAATTAAGCTATGGAGACAGTGCCAGTTCAAAGAGGATCTTTGATTTACGACGGATCTTTGGTTGTGTTATTTTTCATTAAGAATTGTCTTGCTGCAAATAGAAAATATTTCAGAAATATCTTCAAACAATATTGAGGATAGTCACATATGAGGCTGTCGGTTGCAATATTGGATTTGTCGTGAATTCATTCGATTTCTCAGAAACAGACGATTGTCTCTTCAGTGAATCAAATATATCCCACATTGCTTTTGCAGTATTTTTTGCCATTATTGTGGGGTTTCTATTTAAGGATTAGCACTGAAGAATCATAACTCATAAATCTATGTTTATAATAATATATTTTTGTACAAATTTAAAGTTATATGTAAATTAATAAAAAAATCATGTTTAGTTGGAATTTGAGGACCTACTCCGGTCATAATTTAAAAAAGTCAATCTTTACTTACATCCAAAATTAAAGGTAATCATGATAGTATACGTTTTTGGAGGTAAGATTTTTAATTGTATTTTATGTGCGGTTAATTGAAGATATTATGTAGTAAAAGAGAATTTTATTAAGTAGTGAAATTGTTGTTATTTTTATTGTTGTTTAATCGAGACAACCGATTGAAAATATAATGACTTTCAATCTCTCGAGCATGTTAAATTTGATGCTGTCCCTGAAAACTATATAATATATCCTTATGTAAAATCGCTTTTGATCTGTGCAAATGAAATTCATCAGATTAACAGCGACATACTTTTAACGTCTTGCAGACACATTGCGTCTTGTTAACAACACCTATCTAGATTATTGCGCGTGCACCGCTTTCTCTTCCTGTGGTGATGCGTGTGAAATGAGGAATCATCGGATAGCCTTGGATGCGGAAAGACGTCCTTCCTGCAAGCTCACAACTATAATCTCTTTCTCCGTGAATGAAAGATATAAGTTAAGTCGAGATGATTTTTATCAGCAACCGACCACTTCCATCCTACCGCTCGGCTTCGTTACGGCCCGATAGAAGAACAAATCCACGTGCAATCGCGGTTGTCTTGCAGGATACGTGGGGGCAGGGAGCGGTCTGTGGATTCTGCTCCCGAGGGCACCCCTGCTCCATGTTATAATATTATGGGTTCCCAACATGACCCTGTTAGACCCGTAGGGGTTTGGCAATACACTTTTCTATTTAACAATTTAATTTAATTTTTAAGGATTATCAATCAAAGATCCATCGTTTTTAGCTTTTCCTAGTCAACATCACGTTAACAATTTATTAATAAAAACTAGAAATCGATTAAATATTGCAAAACGCAGTGACTTCTAAATTACGTCAGTATGTAATTTTTAAATAATACTCTAATATAATTACAAAAAAGTCAGTAAAATTGTTTAATCAAATGTATATTTATATTTTTTGTTAGTCGTAATGATTATACGATGAAAAGTAATTTCAGCTCAAATAATTTTTAAAAATTTAAGTACAATCACCAATGAAATTGAACTATTGAACAATTGTAATCAGTGCTTGAAAAAGTTTGGGAACCCCAAGCAATTAATTTAGTATTCAGATGTATACGGAATAAATATTAAGCAATCATGTTTATTGTCATCATGTGATATGACTTATATTGAAATAAAATGAATTAAATATTAATTAAAAGAAGAATTTTAAAAAATCTTTGGAAGCATAGAAAAATAAAGTTGGATTAAGCAAAAACAGAGTGAAGGATTGAAAGTCTACAATGAGGTTAAAAGTCTATTTTAGAAAGGACAGTATACAACTCTTTCATTACTAGACTAGGTTATGTATTCAAAAATAATTCCAAAAATGCGTGAAAATTTTAATTTATGATATTGAAAATTAAAAAATAAATGTCTATATCAGTTGATACAATGACATACTTCCACAAGACTCAAAGTCATGTATAAAAGTCACGATAGAGAGCGAGGGTTAGACGAAAGCCTTTCGCATGACGTGTACCATAAAGCGGATGAAAAATACATGTATCATGGGAATATTCATTGCACTTTGAATATTTGGCGTTTTTTTGTGCGTTTAAATAGAAATGGCGGGTCTAAAGAGAAGCAGAGCTGGCAGGTCTAGCCGGCCGGAACTAATGCATTATATTACAGAATCATGTCGGCGTGCTGCAAGTCTGCTCAGCGAAATGTAAGTTTTGCTGAAAGGCACAAAGAAACCGCACCATCCATTTTTTGTTCCATAGAATCCAATAAGAGCGGTCGGGGTACGGAATTACTCCCCGTACAACATTCATAGTCGGCTGAGCGTGTCACGCGAATCCACTTTTTCGAATCATGTTTGCCATACAATCTCGATTTGGTGTCTTCAGAATGCGTAAAGTCCACGGAGACAAAGAAAATTCAACATTCATAAAATAGTCTCAAAAAAACGTCATGTATTTAGATGCAATTTTAATACCAAATCACCACCAAAGACATCTTCTTTCAACCAAGAATCATGACTTCATTTTTCCCATATTTATAAAATTTTATACAAACATCGATTTTCAACATCAAAAATATATCTTCAGGTGACTTGAAAAAAACGAACCTTAGAAATTATTCATATTTTGTTTAAATTCATTCTGATTTCATTGATTTAAAATATTTTATACTAAAGCGATTAATAAAGTCGTGCAGGATCACTTATGGGTGACTTCTTTCTTTAAAGTCCTTATGACGTCCATCAAAGCATGAATCTTTGATGTGTCATATCCGATGTCGGATATAGTGGAACTCCATAAGAGATCTTACTAAGAAAGGAATGTAATTTGGTGGTTTTCCATTGCCTTCTACACATGGTAGAGTAAAGATAGGATTATTTGGAAAGATAGGAGAGGAGTGAATTTATGATTTCTATTTATGATATGACTTTATTAATCGCCTCAGAATTTACTTTTACAAATTCAGGAAATTAGAGTAAGCCTGGATCGAGACGATCGATCAGATTTATTAATATATCCGATCTCTCAAATTTGTCGGTATGGTGAAAATTTTTTGCACAATCTGGATTTGAACCCGAACCTTTACAAAACGAATCTATACCAACACGAATTTACACTATAACAACACTTGATCATGGGTGACTAAATTTTGCGGTAGTAATGAAACTTTTTAGCTCATGTGTAATGTTGATTTTATGCATTGCTATTTTTCTATTTCTTAATAGAAATTTTAAGTTAAACGATGAAGCTGTGTTTGTGTAATATATAATAAAACAAGAAAACTACTGGTCTACCGGTTGTTTAATGCTACAGTAGAAGCGGCGCATGAGTGTAGCGTGTCTATGATATATGTCATGGAGATTAAGAGAGTATAAACAATTTCCTTTTTGTGACGTTCAATAATAAAAAAAAAATACTTTACTAAAAAAATTGAGAGATTGATCATTGATAAATTGACTATCCCTTTTATTTTTTCTGATTTTTTTATTCTGAAAAAGTAAAGTAAATATTATTAGATTTTGGAATCTAAAAAGTGGCAAGAAAAAGCTTCACTTTATTGTTTCAAGCAGTGACTTCGAAAGTTCAAATAGCTTGATAATCGCCAACTTTCGCGGAGGAGATGGCACCAACAAATTTATATTTTCTTAAGTGACAATTTCTTTGTATTTATTTAGAGATTGAGTTTGTTTTTATTTTTGCATATTATTTATATGAAAAAATTCTCATTCGCTTAAGTGTTATTAAAATAATCAATCTCATTATAATTTATTCATCGCGTATATATTTTGCATTTGAATTTAAATTTTTTGTCATGTTTATTACTAATTTTAATACGATATCAAAAAAAGTTATATTGAATGTAGACTGGGATATGAAAATATATTAGGGTGTGTTCATGTTTTTTTAACATTGGATACAATCGAAAACTATTATTAAAAAAATCGTAACCAAATTCTGCAATGATAAATTTGACTTTGATAGCTCATCATTATATAATTTAATATCTACTATCTACTAATAATACTATTATATATATTCAAGATATACAGACAGCATTGAGCATAGTAGAGCATAAGCATAATAAAATAGTAGCCCTGCCTTCGAGCAGATTAAAATGTATTAACAAAATACTATTCTTGACTAGTTTACATCCAGGTTTCGATGGTAGTTAAATATGTCTCGCATAGAATGGGCTACATTTTGTTATTAAATAATATCTTATCATGTTGCTTTATATCATCTTCAAGATCATTTTCCTGAAAATCGATATTTAGTCAAGTGAAGCAATGACTACACACGGTAAATTCATCGAAGCCATATCGCAGAATGAATCTGAAACATAAAAATCATCTTACTTCGTCATCTTCCGACATCCAGCTATCATTAATCACGGCATGGCACTCGCAAGCCGCTCATGTAACCGATGCTATTCTTTCTTCATTTTCTCGCACCAAAGCATGACCATTGTGAGCCGAAGAAAAACAGCATCGTCATGGAGGAATATTAGCACGTGCCAACGGCAAACCTGTGTATGGTGGCCACGTGTGAACTTAATCTTGCATGTTATATTGACTTTTTGTATACACCTCGTCGTGTACCGGCAGGCTCTAGATCGATATCCAAGATATGTTGACAGCCTGTCAACCTGTCGGCGTACCTAAATATTTAGATTATCTAAATCAATTACGATCGTAAGCATAGTGCAATAATGACTCCACGAAAATTTTGCCTGCAGTGCTCCGCTGAAAATGATTTGCATATTTAATATACGATTTTAAAATGGTTGCCATTAAGTTCTAACAGCGTTTGGGCTCGTTTAAATGTAACATCGCCATATATTCTAACTGAGCACGGTAGTTTTATGTTAAATTCAATGTTAAGTGTGAAATGATACCGGCGCTGTGATGTCTCCCCGTGTTTTTATGCACATGTAAAATTGGACATAATGCAATACTTCTGATGCAGGAGTCGCCAAACGTTTTTGGAATGAAAATTCTCCTGCAAATGTTAAAAGGATATTTTTTTAATATTCTGTTTAAAAGCAAATATAAAGTCCATACAATAAAAGATTTATAGGGGATCATATCTTTGAAACATGGCCTGAATTAATTTAATTTATTGTTTGATTATCATTAGGAAATAAGTTTGCATGTTAGCCCACAAACAATATCAGCTAAATTCCATTTTATTCAGGTATATTCACAAGGGATTATCCGGACCTAATTGGGAATAAAAATAGTCCCGATAATCGAAAATAATCATAATTAACAGGGACTAGATTTACATATTTTTTATTAAAAAAATCTATTATCGGTTTTTGCTTAAACTTAGTTCTTCTTTTATAAGCTGCCAAATCATGAAATTCTTAAGATATATAAGTTATCCTGAACTACACTCTTTTTGGATCTCAAGCCATTTCATGGTGATATCTAAACACTTTAAAGTTTCAGAATGTGTAGGACCAATATCTCCCACCTCGCAAATCTGTTCTTCGTCTTCTCGATTTTGTTCTTCTGATGCAGTTTATTTTGTTAATTATTCAAATAATTATCCTCTTCATTCAATATATGGAACCCTGAATTGCATCGCAATTTAACCACTCGGTTAAATCTTCGTTGCATTCAGCACATATAGAAATATGTGCTATTGCTACCATAATGTCTCCTATATCCTAATACAGATTTTACCGCGTTATTGTAACTTACTATTGGTCTTTTTTTACTTTTGATATTTTTAAAACATCTGGGGTTCTTTGATTTCCCAATAACAAGCAGTGGTATTCTGTGTTTGCCTATTGCATTTGTACACCCCATTATAGTGACACATTCTCTACTAGTTTTGTATTCAAGTGCAGTATTTTAACGTAGTGATGCTAAAGATTTGTTGGGTATTTTTTTTCAATTTAAGCCGGTCTCATCAGCATTGTATATAAACTCTTCGTTGAATCCTTTTTTCTCCACAAATGACTTCAATGTGTCAATTAATGTGTTTGCTGAAGGTATGTCAGCAGAAACCTTTTATCCATGAATTTTAAGTTCCCTGATACTATGTCATCCTTTGAATATTTCAAGCCAAACCCAGCTTGCTTTGGGGGTGAAATTTCTATTTAATTTTGTATTGAAAATTATTTCTCTTTTACACAATAATCGACCAGATATTGGCGGTCTGGTTGATCAACTTTGTATGAACCACATAAAAATACACTCTTTAACTTCTGTATTTCCTGATTTTTTCATAACTTCCAATTCCAAGGGAACCCATATTTGGAAACTCGAATTCAAAAAGCTAGTATTTTTTTCAGATGGCTTTTAGCAATTCGGTTTATGGGACTATTGCTGACCCGTTTTACATTGTTTTTCATAGCGAATATATGTTTAAAAATGTGGTCAAAGCAACACCTCCTGTAGATTTGAGCCCATGACAATTAAGTTACAAGTCCGACCGCTTTACCGCGGGACTATCTACAGGTCAACATTGAAGCAATGTTTCTGTGATTTTTATTATATTTGTATTTTTTACATGATCACATTAGTGCATATGTCATTTATTGATTCTGAAATTGTCGATGAAATTGAAGAATATTGATCGAAGACTCACTAAAGACAAGATTTGATCTAAACTTAATTGTTTTCATCTATTGTATATGAGCTGTTATTCAATTATCAAATATTAAGAATTTGTAATGCATGTAACTATGAATTTGAGATAATGAAACTATTAAAAATAAAAAGCGTTTGATAATCTAACTAAAATAGAGACAAACAATGGGATCTATAAAGTATTTACTTCATGATTTTGAAAGAAATTTTAAAAATCCCTTAAAAATTGATGTTAATATGTAAATAATTCAGATGGATTATTTATTAAATTCTTCTTAAGATATTGAATACGTAATTGAAAATATGCATTCTTCCAATGATAATTTTCAAGGAATCATGATTTTTTGATATAGTTACAACCAGAATATCAGATTGAATCCAGATTATGGCGTTTTTCTTTTACAAATAATTTAAATTGGAGAATTCATAAATTTCTTGAAATTAGATTGTAAAGAAATAAATTATGCTCAAAGTATGTTCTAAGAAATATTACCACTTTTAAATGTATATAAAATAAGAAGTGAGTGACCATTGTTAAGCAAGAACTTATTCAGGTCATGATTTGGGTTGTGTCAATATTATAGACATCATCAGAAGTATATTTATATATTGTCAGTTGTATATTGTCATTGCTGAATTTCTTTATGTCGACATATTGGTTCCTTTGATAAGAAATTCGTTACTCAAATTATAATAAATTTTCAAGTATAATATTTGACATAGGTACAGTTTTTGTAATACTGGATAGTATTATTGAAGTTTAAATTCAAGTCTAATGCAATGATTTGTGGATTTGGAGAACATACATTGAATTTTAGCTTGGGTATCCACACGCCACCGTCACTCGCCTACCAAAGGTTCCACACGAAGGTGTTAGTGTAATGGCCGCCACACGTAGAAGGCAGGAGTGCCAACATATAGAAGTTCTGCTGGAAGTAGAGGAGCAAAGCGGGCAATCCCGCCTGGAATGTGATATTTATGTTGAACACTTTTGACATTTTTATTCGTAGTCTAGTTTTACTGGCGCAGCCCCGCGTGATAACTAACTTAAAAGGTGGCGTTCGGCGGGGCTTACACCTACTTTATTATTGCCGAATATAAACGGCCAGATTTCCGGGATACCTGATTATATCACCGCACCGCCCTGGAGCGACATCAAATCATTGCTCGACTGTATACTCTTTCTGCCAGAGAGCCTTGCAGGGAAGAAATGAAGCTTATCGCTAGGAATCTATTGGAATGACCAATAAAGTGCAGCTTCCGAAATTTCAAGGAATCCATTCCGCTTGAGAAGACAGTTTAAAGCGACGGGACATAAACTGCCATCCTGCGGTCCAGGTTTAAGAGCATTATTCGGGCGAATAACACCTTTGTAATATAAGCCAGCTGACTACTCCCTATTAATGATAGTAAAATATTTAAGGACATCTCTCTCTTAATATAACCAAATATCACTTTAATGCGTCTTTATAGTTATAAATGCCGATTGTAAATAGTTTTAGTTATCATCACAGATAGAGATGATAATATGAAAGAGGAAAACATCCTGTTTCCTCCTACTTTAAATATCATATCAGATTTAATTGGAAAATCACTAACTTTTTATTGATATAAATTCAAAATGTATCTTTATATTACAATTGGAGCTGAATAATAAGCATGTACATTTGATACGATGGCCATCTCTTATAGTCATAAAAGTAATATTGCAACAGCTCAAAAACAATTATAATTTTATTAGTTGCATGTAATTTAAAATTAATAATGCTTTTGGATCACGACATTAGAATTTGAACAATTTTTAAACATGTTTTTTTTAAGCTTACCGCTTAACCTACAATATCGTGTACGACACGTGGTAACGATTTAGGGGTAAATGTAAGAGCTATAAATCTAGACAAATAATACGATAAGTGATAAAAATAAAATAAATACATGCCATGTTCATGGTTGATATATGTTAACTCTTTATAATATATAATATCATTGACGAATCGTTCATAATTGTATTCCAGATACTTCAATCTGATGCGCCACCGATATGGTTGCTGATTATGACACACGTCGTCGAGACTTAAACCTGAGTACAAAAAGTAAAATGTTATAGTTATTTAAGTAAAATTAGATGATGATGCATGTAAATTGAAGGAGGGCATTCTAAATTAGAAACGATCATATGCTTTAAATATAAACAGATTAAAAATGGCACATATTTAATTAGATTGTAATTTTTATAAATTCAATCAAAATAGTTAAAACATCTATTTTATAATATACTATTATAGCTTAGAAAAATAGTAGCATTAAATTACTTATATTGTACTAAAACTTATTTATTTTACAGTGTTTCAAATAATACAAAACAAGGGCTTGTATCATTTAGAAATGACGCAGGGAAAATTAAATAAAACAATAGGAACTCATGGAACTAGGAAAAATAGGGTTCATTTTTATCATTCAGGTAGATTTTTAAAAGAAACCGTTTAAACGTAAATATGAATGTAATAGATGTTAAGATTATTGAATCATTACAGTGCGTCTCAAAATTAACCCCTCTCAGACGAAGGTGTCGAGGAAATCTATTCCTCGAGTGGCAGTTTGGCGACAAAGCCTTAGGCGATTTCCTTCGGTTATAGTGTACTTATTTTAAATCCAGGGCTGGCCAGTCAATATTTCGCAGAAGGGCAATAAATTCATATAAATAACGTCAACCCATTTCCACCCTTAATGGTGTTATGCTCTTCCGAGTGTCGGGACAAGACGAGTATCGTATATCTTAATAAAATATCGCAAGCGCCCGCACGGGGCGTCTGCCCTTATCTGGGGAATATTTTTGTCTGAACGGTTCCGATCTTTTTTTTCCCGAGACGAAAACTACACCACCAAATCTGTGTACCTAATGCTTTTAGTTTTTCAGATGAAAAATAATAATATTCCAAATAAGAACTTATACTTGCGGCTTGTTTCCAGACGTTTAAGTGTTATTTAACAATTGATTAATCCGGACCATAGCGTAGATTGCGATTACTTAAATGCAGTATGGGCTTTCTAAGTTTGAAGGGATTACATGGGTTAGTTAAGTTTGTCGAAAAGGAGACTTTGAAGACGGGAGAAATGATAGCTGGCGTCACTCAATGCAATCATTAATAAAACTAATCTCCTTAGGGTTAGCGGTTAAGGGGAAGAAACGGTCATTTGGAAGGATAATTAACGCTTAGGATTCCAAATACTACGCCAAAGGAGCTTCGTCATCCATTTGGCAAAGTTCTAAGCTATCGTTTCATGGGGCAACTTAAATAACATATTAAAAGCAAATTAAATTAATTAGAATATAGAATTACCAACGCATTCGATGAATAGTTCGGTATTACGATGACATATATTCAGTTACATAAAGAGCTTCCAGTTGTGTAACGTATTATCTTTCAGGATACAATGATAATAGTTATTATTCAGTGCATGCGTGAGTGAGGTGAAAGCTCGATAGTATGTGTGGATAGAAGCGACCTCCGTCCTCTTAGAAGTTGAAATTAATGAGATAACGCACGTCATCTACCCTCGAGCTCTTCGGAAGCTGCAGCAGACTCCTGAGGGTTTGATATTGGATTAAATCACCCTTCCTGTCTGACGTTCTCCCTTATATGCCGTCGTGAGACGCATAGCGAAAAATAGTGGTAAACAATCTTCTCACACATAAAAGTACCAGCATAAAATATAAAAATATATATATATAAATTCAAAACTTACTAGATCTATTTAATATTTCATAGTCTCGTCGATTTTAAATCTTTAAACCAAGCCTATTCAAATATATATACGATGATTTTTCAGCATGTCATATGAACTTGAAATATGTTTCTTTATTCATTGAAGATTCACCTTCCAATTATCCATATCTTAACATCATGGTCTTTATAATATTTTAATAGTGGTGATTGTTTTTTTAAATTAAGTTGGAAGAGGATTTGCATAAACGTCAATGAGGTTTTAATAATGACCTGAGTATAATCTTGTTCGCTTGTAGTCACTCGCTGTTTCAAAATATTATTGAACATTACTTCAATCAAATAGGAGAGCTATAATTTCTTATCTGATAATTTGATGCTCAGGATTTTGCAACACACGTTTGCTATTAAATCTTATTATAACAATCTTTAAGCTAGTTTACATAAAGATGTTGTTATATGTCGTTTGACAGTTACAATTAAGTGATATTTTAATTTATTAAAACCAGTCTTGTCATTTTTCAAGTGTAAATATAATTTGAATATCAGGGCTTTGAACCGTATTTTTTAAAGAATTGTTATGAATCATCTAAGAAAATTTATGAAGACATCTCAAAATGGATTTTTTAAATTATTTAGTAGTATTAATTTTTATTATTAGGGATTTAAAATATTAAAAAATGCAATATTTTAGTATAAATATTAGAGTATCCTTCGTAAGATTGGATGTTTTTCTCCTTAATCTCATATCTTAAGTCTATAAATATTAAATTCCTATTTAGTTCGAGTGCTACGTATTGTTTCTGTGTAGTTCTTTCCAGTTGACAGTTGTTTTTTTTAAATAAAAAAGCATCTTTCTTTTCACATAAATGTGTAAAAAGTAAAACAAAAACTGGATTCAGCGGTTTACGTTGACACGAGTGAATCACGAGGGATGAAAGTTAGTGATATGCTTCGGGGGAATTGAAAACTGCGATGTTATTCTTTTTCAAAGATAAAGTTTCTTCGTGTTTGTGTATAAGCAGTTTTATTTAACACGTATATGGATCTTATTTTTATAAAAAAAAAAGCATAAAATAGCGTAGAGAGGGTCGTAAATATTGCGTATGACAATTGTGGTTGTGAAATGTAAAATAACAGTGTATTTGAGGATTGTTCTTATGCTTGTTTATGGCGTAATCCCAATAAATCTAAATCTATTAAGGCTGTTGTATGTTCTTTGGCATATGGATTAAAAGGTCGATCTACATAATGTAACATACTTAGGGTAGTCACTTTCTAAATGGTCTTTCCCCTGAGAAAAGCTTAGCGCTTTATTAAGTCTTAACGTTTTAAATGCGAGAAAACAGCCTTATCTTATCCCATCTTACATTTTCAAATATGTATGGTTCTCTCACTGGAATAACGTCATGATCGTGCTCATTTGTTTATCGCTTAACTAACTTTGTTAGATTTAATTCGTTAATGTTATTACAACAAGGGATGAAGGTGGAAACTTACGGTATTTAAAGGTTTCACTGAAAATTTACGTCAATTTACATTGATTTTTCACGCTAATAATATAATACAAGGTTGCTTGGAATCATTTCAATCGCACATTTGATACAATTAATGTGATTTAGTATCAAATGACAATAAATAAAATAAAGGTCACCCTGTGTATTTTGCGAAAATAATCATAAATAAATAATGGGTTTGATTAATACACAACAATTTAAGTCACACGTAGCATATTTAACACGTACAAATATTTTATGAACGTGCCAAGCACACATTTCTTAGAAAAATATCGCAACAACAATAATATAACTAATTGCCTACCTTTGAAGATCAAAGGATCGATTACATTTATTGTCGTTATGAGTTAGTTATTAATACTTTAGATTTTTTTAAATATCAAAAACTATTCCTATAAATTAGTATTTAATAATATATTTATCTAAGCAAGAAAGAAAGTAGTTTTGCCACAATTTAAATATTTATTTTATTTTTCAATAAGATTGAAATTCAATATACTGTGCTTTTCATCATCAAAGACTCAATGGTTTTTTTTTTTTACTTCTTCAAGGTCTTATTTTAAGGACGAATATGCCAGTAGAACGTATTCCAAAAGAGCTAAGTCCATTATATACAGATAGTGGTTTAGTTGTTGGAACACATTGGCTAAATTATAGGTTGGCTTAAATTTTAATAATAGTTCTTTAACAACCCGGAAAACTATTTGGCCAGTGATCATCCAAGCAGATTTTTCAATTTAAGGACAATATAAGTCTCATATGTAAATTCTGGTTTCAAAATCTGTATGGGAATTGCAATGTTTTATTTCTTATATTTAGACTTCAGAAAAAATGTTTAAAATCCATTTTGAGCACATTTTAAATAAAGTTGACGTTTTTGCGAAGCATTTTGCATTAACTATAGAAATATTTAATTTTCCATGAATACTCTTATGGCATTGCCTGTGTATTTGACTATTTCTGGTAAAGTTTCATTGGTTGTTATTATAAAAACTCAATACAAGAATCGTCTTTTATCGACACATTTCATAGTAAAAACATTGATATTAACTTTAAACTATTATATTTATAGGATTCCTCAGATATGTTTTCATAACATGCAGCCACTCGAGTGAAGTCTATCTAAACGATTTGCTTAAATCCACATATTATTTAAATTTATACGGAGAGCGATACATTTTTGACTGCTCCTCGCTTAATATTTAAAGCATTTTATAAATGCATGTAAATTATTCTGGAAGGATGCGTTTATTCGCCATGGACATGTTATTCTTGCAAAATTAAAAGTCAGCAGTAGCTAGATATGCAGGATATGATCTATTCATAACTGCATTTAAAAACTATATTCCATGTTGTTTTTTCATCTAAAACTAATATTTATCTTCTTCATCTACAATGTCGAGATATGCTCAATCAATGTAATCTAGTTCAAATTAAAAAGCAATGGTATGGCACTGGTTCGTTTATCAATATAAAAATAATAAACTTCGTTGGGATCGCGTGTTTAACGTAAATAAGATATAGTTATAGTAATTGTATAAATATCGTCGATTAGTCATTCAAATTTTATTAAATGTATCAGATCAATCATTTGACGTATCCCCGACGACGTTGCAATTGAATCAGTGCCATCGAGATTTAAATCGTGGTTCAAGAGCTTAATGAAAGAAATTTAGATAAGATTATCGTGCAATTGGTTTAATATTTTCTTAAACACAGCTTATTATGCCAAACTTCACGATTGTTAACAAGTTTAATTTAAAAATGATATAATGGAGCAATTCTAAGGCACACATTTTAGCGTTTTAATTTTCATCCCTTAGGTCAAGGGCGCCCAACCTTTTTTGTCTTTGTAGCTATTTTTCAATTTAAAATTTTCTCGGGATTGACTTCTAACATGATTCTGATAGGAAAATATAATTTAAGTTTTTTCCTTAGGTGCGAAATATTATTAGATAAATATGTGCTTTTAAAGTAATTAAAATTTAGTCCTTTCCTATATTATTTTTATTATAATTATTCGGCAGCAAATATAAATCCTTATTACCATCAACGAGAGATTTCTTGTGTTTGGCCAATGAATGACACGTAACGATCCCATGGTAGCGGATGTAGATTTGTTGCAAACTTTCTTAAACAATTATTGCTGTGAGTGTAGAGCACCCTTCGGTTTTTGAACTAGTTATTTCTTTATTTTTGAATTTCAAGGACAAAACGACAGAAATCAGACAGCGACTCACTGGATTGGGGGTTTAGCATTTAAGAATTTATTTGCAATCTTGATCGAGGGATTATTTTGATATATTTTTTGTAAAATTATTTTTTTATAAATTCCTGGTAATTTTCGTGATCGACCAAATTTAGCTTTAAGATCGACCGGTCGATCGCAATCGATTGGTTAGGAATTCCTGTACTAGTTTTTGCAAAGATTTTTGGCTAAAATAGTTTCTTACTACCCTTCAAAGAAAACTGATTCGATACTTTCATTCAAGTAGTCCACTGGGGAAGTGTTTCCTGATATAACTTTAAATGTATGTTACATATGATATCAATATATCTCTCTTTCGTTAATGGTTATTGAAAAGGTTGTAGTCATATAATGGTTCGTTATTATTAATCGCTATTCAGTATTCAGAGAATGATTGTTAATTTTTTAAAAATATTTTTCCGCTTGGCCAAAAATTAAAACATTGATATTTGCAGTACGAAGAAATATACGAGAAAAAGTAATGAATATTTTTGACAGATTTATGTATGTTTGCAACAGAAAGTATTTTGACACAAATCTCCTTTACAGGCATATTCCATGTATTTGCATGCATAATGTCAAATGACGGAAATGTGTATATTGCTGAAATATATCCTGTTTAAAGCGCCATTTCCATAAATGCATATTCCATAATTTCCATGACGCACTCCCATATGAATTCACGTATGAATAAATTATCGGCGCGAAAAACCCCCTCGCGCCCGCACACAAACAATTCATCACAATCTCTTAATGTGTGAAACGACGATTTGTCACACAACAGCAGATTCAATTTGGCGTCGCTTTCGCCAGATCGAATTAAAAACAACGTGGGCGTAAATAAAAAAAATATAATAATTCGACGCACAGTTTTGCACGGCCGCAAAGATATTATCGGAATTCGCCCCGGGGCTGTTTCAATTATTTATTTCCATGTAGATGGGTATCTCGGTAAGCGGCGGGTGGGTAAACAACAGCCCCCCAGCGACCGGGTGGCGAAGGGGTTATAATTTCCATTTTTATCTTAACGTATCGTAACGCTGTTTTATAGCGGCGGCGTGCCCGGTACAAAGGCTGTGCCCCGCCCCGCGCCAGGTGAGACTAATTCCGATTTTGGCCTCTCTGTAATTTATTTCAGTTAAAACTCTTGTTCTTCCAGCTGAAATATTTATTACGACTCGACCTAATATCAGCCAATTATTGTGTCGTGCATGAAATGTGTAAATTTCTATTTTGTTCGACGGCGAGCAAGCGCGCCGCGGTGTTAAGAAAATTGACGATGACCTTCGGATAATAGATTTTGGCGAAGAGTTATGGCAAAAATATAAAAATAGTTCAATCACAAATCAAAATTATATTCTTGCGTTGGACTATTTAATATTTCAACATTATCGAAGTAAATTGCAGTAAAGCCTTATATAGCGTCGAAATAGGAATTACGCTATAGAAAGTAAGCTACCCATACATTTTTTTTTACATATTTGACTTGTTAAGAAAAGCATGTGAATAAAACACGTAATTTTTGTATTTGGCTACCGTTAATTATATACCTGCCAATAATACAGGGCACTATTTTAGGGTCGGTTATTTTAGAGTGAAATATGCATATTTTTCGCACAAGCCTAATCATTAAATCAACATAAAGTCATATGCAAATATTAAAAACTAAAATTGAAAATTTCAGCCAATCGAAATGAATAAAAATGGCAAAAAACATACGTGGCGCTCGTTTGTTTTTGCTATTTTTGGCTCTCCACAGGGGATGAAATTCTTCTCGTTTAAAAAGTTAAATATTATTTTGTTTCGAACGAAATCTCACACGGCTAAATTATTAGATTAAAGTTTGATGTGGCTTAGTATAAAAGGGACGTGATTTTATTATTCAACTATATATAGAAAAGGGTTGGCGTCCCGCAATAAAGTTTCGGAAAATAAAGCCTTAAATTATTCATGCGATATGTAATGAAAAATTTTATGTAATTTCAGATTATATTATAAAGACAAACGTTTTTTTAAAAGTAATATTATTTCTGTTTGCTAAAATTGATTCGACGATCAAATAAATTTGCTTCGTTCATTGATTTACGTTTTGTAAATATCGTAGCACACGTGAACCTTTTTTTGTGCGGTAGATGCGTTTCGCAGAAAATCGCACAAAAAAAGCTATGACTAGAAAAAATGAAGATGCGTTTCATGGATTTTAAAAATCGCATAACTTCGAAACCGCTAAATAAAATCGCACTAAAAAAAGTTAATAAAAAATCTGGAAAATATTTTTAAAATGCATTATTGGTAAAATTTTAAGAATTTTTAGCATCTGGCATCTCTAATGCTAGACATTAGAGAAATAATAGTTACAAACTATCATCGCTGTATGATAATTTCCGTTACGATTTTAGACTAGAGTACCCACTTAAAGGGTGTGGTCATAATTCAGCGATAGCAGATGCAACATGATTTAAACTATATATTTTTTCTTATTTTCGTTTAGTGTTGATTTATTTTCTATTTTATCCAAAATATCTCCATATGTGCTTTTTATGAAATAAAAAAAATAGCTATAAAAAAACCGCATAACTTCGAAATCGCACAAAAAGAGGTTGGAGTGTATAGGAGTTTTTGTTATTCAATACAGTGTCTATTTGACAAATATTTTTTAAATGCGATGAATCGCAGTCAGTTTAATTTGCGCTTTTCATATTATTTTGCTTTTCAAGCGTTCCTACGGAAGTACAACCGACAAACCGAAAACTATCGTGTTTTCGTTTGATAAATAAGTTTTTATCAAGGCTCATTTATTGCTGCCAGATAATTCAACCACGTTTATAGTATGTTTAATGAATGTTTTAGTCATGTCTGCGTTATCAATTAAAAACTACCGCTCGTTCGAGCGCTCCGCATAAATACGAATATACACGCCCTATATTCGAGCTACAAATTATATTTAATTCAATTTTGTCGTCGCCGAGTTAATAAAAGATGCTGCATGGAGAGTCTTCGCTTTGCCGTTACATTATTGTTGGCTAAATATATGAATTAATTAACTCGCTCCACGTGGAAAGGTGAGTGTACATAAATCAAGAGTGACCTTTTTCATTATAATATCACATTACACACACGCTTGAGAGGCTTCATTTATTTATATTAAACACAGCCCTGGCTCAGTATATTAGGAGGTGTTTAATTTGCACACGGCACTGACACGCGCGCTAACACGATTAGAAGTGAACGTGTTGGCGCCAACTCGCCCATGGAAAGAAAACCCTTGTTTTGTGCGAAAGATCCCTTCCCGTCCTGTAGGGGCTGGAGCGCGCCCCCACGCCTCCTTCCAGTGTCTTGGACTCAATGGAAATTCGTCGGAGGTTCTATTGTGACCTGCCTTCGTTTCCTTGATCCTTGCATCAAAGTTACCGCAAGATTTTACAATATATTGCGTGCTGTTACCTCGTCTCGTATGCTCCTATTATATGCCGCGATGTAATACACTATATTGTTGTAAAGTACTTGATAAAATTTATCGACATCGCGTATAATAAAAACTATAATGGAAGCTCTTTGTTAAAATAAAAATCTAGTTTGCTATTGAGATTCAAATCTAACGTTGCGTCATGGTGAAAAAACATGAATGCTTAAAATAGTATCGCAAGAACGATTGATGATAAGTTCCTTTAAAATATGTTATTTTTCGTCGATGTTATATGATGATGATTGGATCAATTCAAGACTTTATATTTAATTCAAGAAATGATATTTATTTCCTATAATTTAATTATCAAATTGATAATGACATAGAAAATTAACGACTACATTCCATCTACACTATAATATGCTTTATAGGTTTTAACTCTGATATAGAGTAATTATTCCAGTAATCTAGATTCTAGCAATAAAACCTTATTATTTCATCCTGATAATTATAGCCACTGAAAATTTTCTGGCGACTGTTATTAATCTGGATTGATTATTTGTGAGGATATTAAATATTAGTTCAATATTAACATTAAGAAAAATTATACAGATCCTCATCGTATCATGATCTATGCTTAAATGCAATAAATCACATTTTTTAAATCTTAAATCTAAATATTCATACTCACAGAGAGGAGCTTGAAAAACAAAGATATAGCCACTATATTTGTTACTACAAAGATGCAAAACGTGTCCTCCTAATTAGATCCAGTGTACAATAGAATTAATGTACACTTAAACTTTTTTTTGTGCGGTAGATGCATTCCGCAGAAAATCGCACAAAAAAGCTATGACTTACATAGAAAAAATGAAGATGCGTTCCATGCATTTTAAAAACCGTATAACTTCGAAACGGCTATATAAAATATATACAAAATCGCACTAAAAAAAGTTAATAAAAAAACATTTTAAAAATGCATTATTGGTAAAATTTTAAGGATGTCTGATATTTGGCATCATAAATCCCAGACATAAACTGGAGAAATACTAATTATTTTAATTACAAACAATCATCGCTGTATGATAATTTTTATTGCGATTTTCGATATGATTCAAAATCGCTCTCTTCTTCGGAATAAGTAGTATACCCAGTATGAATGTCATCATTGTTTTGTGTAGATTTTCTCTTTCCAATAATATAATTCAAAATTAGTAAAATGTTACTATAGTCCCTAATTTAAAAAAAATCACAAAATAGCAACTGTTTTAAAAAAATTCAGTCAAGTCATTTTTTGGTCTTATTTTCTCAGTTTTAATTTTTTTAATAATGGTAGGAATAATAGAGGGTTATTATTTACATATTCTCAAATCTCAGTCTCAGTTTTTTTTTTATAAATTTCAGTTAGTGTTGAACTTTTAATTCCTATTTTATCCAAAATATCTCCATACGTACTCTTTATGAAATTAAAAAAAACGTCTAAATTACGTCTTTAAATTCAAAAAACTGCATAATGGAAGCATTATTTAATATATTTGGACTATTTGTTTAATGGTGGTTGATCAATCTCAAAAGCTTTATTTCAAAATCTATAATTGATCATCTCTGGGTCCTGTAGAAAGAACTACATATCCAATAATGTTGTATATTACTGCAGGTAATTTTATTTTCTAGAGGTCCCTCATTTGGTTATCTATTCTTTAGGGTTCTTCGTTTTTCATCCCCCGGGCTACAATTCTATTTCCGGAAAGCTTCAATATTCCAGTTACATTCTTGAGCATTCCAATTGTATATTGTTCTTTCAATTTTGTTAATTAATATGGTATTTAATACTTTATCAAAGAAATAAGATCTTAATAGAGGACATATTGTTATATCCAATGAAAATACCCATTTACAATAACAGCACGCAACCGAAAACATATATATATATAATGATTATTTTGAGGTTGCTAACTTGCCTTTTCTTCTTTAGACTTCATTTAATTTGATCCATTTAATCAGTGCTATTAGATAAACAGAATTTTGAATTTGTAAAGAATCATTAAAATGCTTAGATTGTCAGTGTTTCCAAGTGGAATGCTAAATTATCATCAATATTAAATAATATTTATTAGTATAGTTTGCTTATATTATGTAATTATAAATTGTACTCATTTTATTAAGAAATACTAATTGTATTCTTCATCAGCTATTTTAATAAAAAAAATCATATAAGCTCTTCAATATTTATATAAGAATTCAGATAAATATTGTTCAACATGGAGACAATTCGAGGGTATAATGTCCAAGGGTTGGGATGTTTATATATATTTATAGTGCGACAAAATTTGAAATGGATGTTAATTTAATTATATACATTGCAGGTAAATGATCACAGTTAAATGTCACATAATGAAATAAAACGATGTGAAATTTGACCGGGTTTTGCTATATCTATAATGCACACGGATATGTATACATTATAACAAGCAAAAGTCACGGAATATAAATTGTGGTTATTCATTGGAAAAATATCTTGAATGATCGATTATCGGAAAGGTAAACTATTGTTAGTTTGCTGTTTACAATAAACTTGTAAAATTTGCGAATTCATGGACGAGTACATGGATAAAATGGCCATCGAGGGACAACCATGGCATAAAAAGGATGGTTGTTTGGTCTCCGATGAATTCCTCAAGCATGATTCTGAAAGACAAATTGGAATTGCATATTATCGTATATATGTAAACGAGTACACGTTATCTTTGTTCTTGGCTATATAATTTTGGTATAATGATTACTGAAACATCTAAAATAATTAGTGACATTTACAAATAAGTATTAAATCTTTATAAGTGAGATAATATACAGATTTGTTAATATTCAGACAAAGTGGAGATTTTTTTAAATTCTCTCTATATTAATTTTTCTTTGAAATATATAATAAGGGTTAAATATTCATTCGAAAATATATGAATAATCATTTCTGATGTGGATTTTCTTATATTTTTTCACATTCGTTACACAACATCTTTGGATGATCCTCTGTAATATGATGTCTGCCCGCGCTGGATTCGTTTAATTTATCTTACCAACTCCCGCCCACTCGCTTAAGCTTCCAATTTTTGCGTTAGTAAATCTTAGACATAAAAATAATAAAAACTTCTATTAAAATGAGAAAGTGTTTACACACTGATTGAAAGGAGTTATAATGTGAAATGATATGAAATGCTAAAATACGCTATCTGAACCAACGAAGGCAAATCTGTTAGATAAACGAAATTTTCACGCCGGGGGTGCATTAGAAGGCAATAACTTATCAATAGGTAGCATTGAAAATATTTTTGTTCGCATAAGCCAAAAGCGTTAACAACACGTCAATCAATCACCTCGAACATCTACTTCTCCGCCATTCCGGTTATGATCACAATGCATGCGTGTAGGCGGTTCTAACAGGGGAAGTAGGCTGTAGAAGATAAAGCCATTTGAACCGGTGCCTAAGGCGCATAACTATAGACGTACGGGGGCACCTAACAGGAAACTAAGTGGGGTTTCCCCTTTCTGGCAGTTTTATAAGCCCACGTTTTGTATAGGCCTGGCCTTCCATCGCCCTCCTGCTAACCGGGAAGAACAAATAGTTTGCCAAGATACTCGTCTCAAGTATCATTGAAAGGGTTTGTTGTTTTACCCAGGTCCTTTATAGCTCCGCCGGTTAAGCGGAATTGATTAAGTAAATACGAAAAACTATGTGCGCCCTACAAATCTGCCCAACAATTATTGTTCTTGTAATATAATAGCACTGATTTCGATTTAGCATTCAAGACAACAATGTGGAACGATTTTGGAATATTATTCCATGTAATATTATACTGCGAGATTTTCCTATCTTGTATAAGTAATATAAACCATGAATTTTAGTTTTATCTTATAACAATACACATAAATAGATTTGATCAATTAGAAAAGACAAAATAATCTACTTGATATATAATAAAGGTGTTAGTTTACCAAAGATATATAACATTGAAGATCACTATGAATAACATAAATCAAAATATAATAATTACGAGCTATTAATGAGACAAGAAAAGGCTCAAGAAGAAGAAAAAGCTCAAGCTCAAGTTGGGATTAAAAAAACAACAATTAACCTGTTAAGCCGGAACGTTCCTTTTCAATAACGCAACATACAGTGGGCGTACACATTTTCGTTAGGACGTTTATATACGTCCCACCCACCTGGCGTGAGTTCGTATTATTATTTTTTAACGATGCTTAGAATTTATAAAAAAACAATGAAACATATATTTTTTTATTTATTTAGATACAAAAACATATAAAGAAGTTAATAAATATAAAAACAACAAACAAAAGCACATAAAGAAAAGCTGGCTTTAGGTCTCATTTGTTCTTTAAAAATGCCTTTCAACTAAGGGCGAGGGTTTAGGTGTAATGCTGTATTTTGATGGCATAGGTTGGCTTTTTACAATATTGTCTGAACTGAAATGGAAAAAATTTGCTACCTATCTTAAATTCATATCAAAACATGTATCGACAACTCACACATTCGTTAAATATAAAAAGAAGGCCCGCCTGCTTTAGGACTCAGCATATATTTCGAGGACGTATATATACGTCCTAACCAATTTCAATGCAGTTTACGTTGGGCGTATATGTACGTCATGCCCACTTAACAGGTTAATCTTTAGTAAAGTGTTAGAAGTAAATGAAGCATCGATGTATGCAAGCTATAACTTATCCGAATTGATAGCAAAACACTCCAAACCATTTACTGAAGGTAATTTCATCAAGGAAAGCCTAATTAAAGCTGCACAAGTTCCTTATTCGGAAAATTTGAAACATTTTCAAGCAATCACTTGGTCTCGAAATACAGTTGCAGAACGAATTACTGATATTTAAATGATCAGATAAAGTTAAAATTATAATCTAAATAATTTTAATACATATTTGATTATTATCAATATCTATACCACATAAATGCATCAATTCTAATAACTTTTTAAAAAAGCTTTCTACTGAAATTAAATATCCTCAGGGGAACTCAATCATTATTGTAGATATAATATATAAATAATTAATTATATACATTAAACTTAAAATAATTAGGCTTTTTTGATGTAATAAATATAAGGAATATAAAATCGTGTAGGGTGCTTAATGGCGCCAACATATGCTACCGTCCGTGCAAACTAATTGATTGGCGTGCATATCTCACCTACACCACTTGTTCATGACCATATTACTTGAATGCTTTCATAAGACCAAATTAAAATCACATATTATATCAAGGTAGTTATAATTTAGTTTAAATTTAATTATTATAACAACAGTGATATGGTAAAAGTGGTCGTGCGATCTTATATAGTAGAAATATGTATTCAATTCAAATGAAAGCAAAGGAACGTATTGATTTTTTAGCATGTCAAAAAAATATATGAAAACACTTCACATAACAATTTATTATGGCTTAAGTCTATCGTCATATCGATTGCAATGATTCAGCCATTCCGTTGCTTGGGGGTGTATCTTGTTTGGGGGTGGATCTTGTTTGGATTAGAGCATGGATTTGTTTAGAGCAGTCGAAGGGAGCGTTATGATGTTAGCAGCTATTTTTACTCGGCGATTATAATAGTTGGTTAGGGTCGTAATCAAATGAATGTTAACGTTCATTTTTAATAAAGAGCCTTCTGACACGACACGGCCGACCAGTTTACTTCATGGACTCACGTGAGGCTTTAAATACAACAGAAGATACGCCCCATCCCCGCCCTGGCAATATCTCCACAATGTTAGCACACAACCTTTCACCACTTTTACTTTTTCACCAGTTTACAACATTAATTCTGCCAGATGCACGATGAAACAATGTGGGGTGCTCATTTTTGTGAGGCAAAGCATTTGTGGGGGTGGAAGCATGCACATTTGTTAGGGGTGCAATTTGAGCCACCGACTGTATATTCGTGCGAGCTATGAAAGATTTGTCATTGCAACACTTTTCAGAACGACGTGTTAAAATAATTTCATCGCTGGTGTTTTGGCAAATAAATCCATGACTGAGTGATTAAATTTGTAACAATAATTAAATTATCATTTATATATAATCATAATTTCAGTACTCACTCATAGATTCTCTCCTCTTCCACCTTTCCAAAGAATCCAATCCTTAATTTACCACGTATGGAAGACAATGGGAAACCACCACATTAAATCCTTCCTTAGTAAGATCTCCTATAGAGATCCCCTATATCCGACATCGGATATGACACATCAAGATTCATGCTTTGATGGATGAACATAAGGATTTTAAAGAAAAAAATCAATAACAAGGCTCATAAAGTGTGCATTTATATATATTCAGAATTTTGATTAGCGTTGGTCCATTGGATATTGAAGTAATCACTGCAGTTAATAAATACTAGTTAGTCCTAAGACCGAGACAAAAATTGAATACCAAAAACAAATTTTAAATGTCTTCGTCTTGTTTATTCAGTTTTATTGTATATCCATATTGATTTAGTCTAGTCGCTTTTATTGCATTCGAATTTCAATGTGTCAATTTCGAAGGATCAGCGTGTAAACATTGAATTTCGCCCTTAGCTATGTTAGACAAAGGATTAGCACAGCACGAACACGATTCAACGTGACCATTCAATTGAATTAAAGGAGTTTTATTGCAAAGTTTTCCAAATGGAAAAATATAATAATCTACAAGGATAATAATAAAAATAAGAAAAATCTCTGATCGAAAAAGGCTTTCACTAAGCCCACGAGTAATAAAAGAGCATAAAAAGCTATCGATAGAAGGGTTTCCTCGCAAATAAAAGACAGCGATGTCTGTAAACACACAGTTCACGCGATTTTGACCCAAAGGACGAACGGCAGGCTTAAGCTTATAAATTCGATATCAAAATGTGAATTTGCACAGAGGATTTCGTAAATATCGGCACTCAAGAAAATGAGATAACGACCTTAATATCTGGGCCAAGTAGTCGTCCGTAATATTGAAGGCTTTATCTTTTAACTCCGGCACGGTCGTTTGCAAACATTAGCTGTTTCTGATAGGAAAATACACCGGAAAGAGGTATAAAGACATGAATAAACTCCCTTATCACCTTATTAATCTCTTTTCATTTGCTACTTTATACGTTTTACTTATTTTTATGATCTTGCGTGAAATAACAAGTCGACGAGAAACTCCAATAAAAGTCTATTGAACGATTCCGATGAAAGCATTATTTTGTGTCGACGACAGCGCGAATTTTATTGTTTGAAGCATTCAGAGCTTAACTTGATAATAAAATATTATTTTTTTGTATTCGCAATATTAATCAGGGCCAAGATTTGAATTTGAGCTCGAAACAACTACATTTAGTGCCAACGTTGGTTTACAAACTTCCATCGGATAACTGTGACCTTCCTTAATAGCCTCGTTCTGGTAAACCGTCGAAATAGGAAGATGTTGTGATTAACAGGCTTTCCAATTTATATACCGCCCCAGGTTCATAGACTGTATTATGTAAATTAATGTATTAGGCCTGTAGCAATTTAGTTAATAAATCCTTGTGATTAATTTCAGCGAAAAATTGCACAATCGTTTCAATTTGAATGCTTCACATGAAATAAGCCACTGTGAACTCATCAACTGCGGAAAATATTGGGTTAAATTATTCGAAACATTCACCACTTGTGGCATGCGTGGTATCCGAAAATATATAATATTTGACTCAATTAATGAGCTAGTTTAATCATTTTACAATAAATGTGTTGTGATACATAATATATTCAAAATAATATTATCTTTATAGTATTGAGACCTGGGGAGAAAGACTAAATTGTAAGCCATGGTCGAAAGAAATCGCCTTATTTTTGCCTTTATCTTCCATGACCTAGACACAACCATGCTTGGGGAAAAGACTCGTCATTAACATATTCCAGCTAAGACTTATTTTTTATAAAATGTCTTGAAATTCTTCAGTTCTTTTTATAACCGTATTCTATCATTTTGTTTCTTCTCTAGTCTACTAGAGAAATGGATCAATTGGTCTTTTTCAATATAGTAATCATCGAATCAAAGCACATCCAGCGAGAAGTGATCATTCTAGAGGGTTCCCGTTTTATGTAATTCTACAACTCAATGCAGAACAAAGATACCATTAACTTTTACCGAATCTATGTCTCATCTGTCTAATATTTCAATTTTCTCCGATATAAAATATAAAAATACATTCAACCTCAGTTAAAAGAAAGTCTGAAGCAAATTACGAACTGCAGGAGCCAACCTTTCACATGGTACTCGTATTTGTTCGGATATTCGCAGTACCTAGCCACGGAGACGACTTGCTGTTTAAACAGTAATCTGCTTTACCCTGTGTGCCATAGACTATTGAAGATAGTAATGCCACTTTTTGCATAGATTCCTTCTTCTCCTTCCATAATCAATAGTTCTCCATTCGAATTTACAGGTACGTGAAACGGGGTAATCCGAGCACCACGACTTACTGATAGGGTAGCCAGGCTAATTTAATGAAGTATCCGATGAGGTTACTTTCATACGCTTCTACTCTACATCATTGCCCTAGGGGCTTGACTGTTGTCCGCGGGCATAGTGTAGCCTCCTCCCTGGGGTTTTAGATGTGGGCAAACTAGAGTGAAACACTCAGCATGATCTGATGAAGAATATTGCATTCCTGTAAATGCATCCCGAATCTTCAGGGTTTACAGCAATAGTGATTCGTTTTTAGATTAAATACATTTCCTCTAATTGCCAATAGTAGCTTATTGTATTGTAGAAATATGTTGCTAAAATAATGATCACAGTCCAAAATTACATTTTTCATAAAAAAATTACCCTAACCGATTTAAATATCATTGCAGCCTGATATTTAAATCTTGACTTGATGCAATTTTTTTTTACGACCGCAAAGGGTTTATACTTATTCAAGAATAAAGTTTTTGAATGCTCACCATAGAGGATACCAAAGTGAGTTGTATGATTAAGAAAGTCATATTTAATTGTTAATCATATTTTTAATTTTCATAAAAATTGGAAAAAGTAAGTGTATGGTATGTAAAAATAATAAGAAATAGTAGTTTAAGTTATCTTGTAAAAGAGTTGACTTTTTGATTAAAATGTTGATTTTTTGATATAAACAAGTTCATCTAAAATTTGTTTATTATTACAAGTTCATGTATTTTTTTCAACCTAAATTTTCATCCCTATTACATAAAATAATTATGATTTTGAATTTTCATTACAAAAGCGTTTGTAACATTATCGTTGTAAGCTTTCTATTGACTAAGTTTATACACTATATATATTATAAATTTCTACCCATGAATATATCATTTAAGTTAAGAATTTTCAAGTGGATGACTTCTTGCATATGCCATAAAGCACACAGAAAGCTTTTCTTATAGTTAATTTAGGCTTAAAATTTAATATGGATGCATCTTTTATAACAATTATTGTTAAATATTCGATATAGATACATATTTTTTTTATTTTTTCGTGATTATAAGAAAATGTATGTGTTCTTCTGTTATTCATTGTTGATCATGAAAATTGGGTGTTAGAGCACCCATTTGACAGCTTATCGATAAGTTTAAAATGTTTTGTATTGTATTTATGGAATATTAAGTGTCAAAAATAATTCTAACTTAGTATGAATTTGATTCAACTATTAATGAGATCTTCCCAAACTAAGTGCATTCATTACGTTTAATATATCCAGAGTGTTTAATTTGTAAATATGATTTTGTGTAATAATATTTAATAAGCTAACTCCAGATATAAATTTTTCAAATATGTACTCGTTTTGGCCAAAACTGGAATGCAAATGATCAGAAAGCAGCCCAACGAGCAATATCGCCCGGGCGCGTTATTAAATTAATCCGGGATGGAACAACACGTGTGATGCCGAAAGTTAGACGATCGCAAAGCCAAAAATGAGGATGTTCCGGACCAGGGAAGGCTTTATGGGGCTAAGAGGATCATCGAGCCCCCCATTATGTAATGAGCCCTGCCTGGCAGCCACGGGGACTGAGCATGCCACATTTGGTTACGCTCTCCACAAATTCACTTCTGTTGCTCTTGCTGGTGCTCTTTTGCGAACATTAAAGGCACTCCGCTGCTGCTCCATAAAACGGGATAAAATCATGTACATGGCTACTCCTGCAACTCTTAGCCAAATTACAAAGGATCGCTTGCAGAAGAGCGGTTTGTAATTTAGATTTGGAACATGCACCATGTACGCTTTCAAATGCAGCTGTAAGCACATGCAATCATTTAACCAGTGAAGCGCTCAGCAATATTTGATTCGAACTTTCTTATACCACGAAATGGCTTAAATACTGCAAAGTCCTCTTATTTTGCATTGTATTGGTACATCAGAGGGAGATGTTCAGAACATTAATTTTAAACAGCTAACTTTGTATTTGATATTTTATTAAGATCTTAAGTATAATACTTTCAATACTGTGATATCGTACAAGAATCTTCAAAAGCAAATCTGAAAATAGGTCAAATTTTATCGGTTCTAGAATTACGTAATTGCATGCAATTGAGGGATTAGAGTTGAAAGCTTTGTTGTAAATTTATAAATAGAATTGTATACGTAACATTTAAATTTTTATACATAATATCTTAACATAATTAATGCATGCATATATAAAAAAGCAATTGATTTGAGGTATGAATTATAAAGCTAATGTCCTTATTAGTGGCATATTATATCATTCCGGTCGGTTTGCTTGAAAATGTGCTTTGCGCGGCACTTTTATTTAACACTCTCGTAGCCCAGCCTGAATTCAGTGCTGTTTCTCACGGGACTCAAGTTCGATAGTTGGAGCGTAAACAGAAAAAATAATGATTTGATATTATAACGTACGGCAGTGATTCTCAACCTTTTTGAAGTCACGGTGCACTTTTGACCATGGGAAAAAGTGGCGGTGCACCAGAATTAAGACGTCGAAAAAATTTGTATACATAGACATAAGTTTTATTACATATTTAAAAAAATAATATTTCCATACCATTTTTTTACATACTATGCATACTACGCTGCATGACGTTCAGGATAGATCCTGGAGTACGGGACGCATTTTGGAACAACACTGCACTTTATTTATTAAGATATATCCCTCTGACAATTAAGCCAAACCGTATAACCTAAGAACCGAACACGCACTGATTGTCGCCTAGCTTAATTCGACGGCTCAACTGAGCGTACGAATATAAATGTATTAATACTAAATGAAAATTATTATGAAAAACTATTGAAAGAATGCATGAGATTCTCTCTGAGATGAGCTCTTTTGATATATTCCCAAAAATATTTTTATCAAATTTGAAATTCATTAAAAAATAATATATTTATGCAACGAAAAGGATGGTGATTTTTTTTGAAAAATAATATTTTTGGGAATATATCGCAGCAGCTTATTTAATCCCATGATTTTTAAAAAATAGTTTTTCTTATAAATATTAATAATTTGTCATAAATGCGTTTCAATTTGTCCGTCCAGTTTAAGCGTCGAGTTTATGCTATGCAACAATATTCGGTGCAGAGCTATATTTTATTTTCACAGGTTAGGATGTGCATGTGCGTATGTTAAGTGATATTTTTTAATACACAGAGTGTTGTGCCGTTCCGGAATGTGATCCGTGTTCCAGACTGTATCCTGATCGTCATGCAGCTAAAATATTGAGGCAAGTAGTCATAGTTTTTAAGTATATTGTAATACGATTATTAGGCTTATTATCGAAATATTTAATTTTGAACAATTGCATTGAGATTTCAAGAATACAGATCGGAAATAATACTCATAGTGGATTGGAAAATCAAGATGTCTATTTTAAGATGTAGGATTTAGGTCCGATTTTTGTATCATTTTTTTAAAGTCACGACTAACATTCAAATGTATATGTAAAATACGATATTCGGAAGTGATTCATTTAGCATTTCATAGCTAAAAGCTTCATTAAGCATCAATTATTCCTTAAATTAAAGAAAATACATCATATATCATCAGCTAAATAATTGGACTAAAATGTGTCAAATATTTAATTTCAGGTATGAAATCGTGTTTAATATAAAAGCAATCCGCAGTTGTTTGATTACGAAATCGACCAGCCTTGATCAATCAATAGTCTCAAGTTTAGATGGACGTTGTGAAAAATTGTACAGTGTGGTTCAAAAGAGCTGCTGGTGAATCAAATTCCAAAGGTGTCCAGGACTTCAAAATTCATGCAGTAAGAGCTCTCAGGTAAGGATAATAAGATTTACAAGATAAATTTGAGCTATCATTTAATTTGTCATCTAAAACATACACACAAAATATTTGGTCTAATGGATGTTTAAATTCTTTGTTTTAGGTAAGTCTTTCGAATAGCGCAATATCAATCCGAAATACCGAAGTTTTCAAATATACTCATACTTTGAGTTAAATACATAATGCGTAAAAATACGTAAAACCGAAACATAAATATTCTTCAGAATATTGTCGATTATTTTTTCTGATTTTACTGGATACATTTTCTTTTGTATGAGACGTATGATGTCTAGTAATATCGTCACTACTTCTTTCACTTGTACTCCCTGTGTCATTAATATTTTGGTCTGATTCACGATTTCGTTTGGTAATAAATGTATCCATTGTAACGTATCCGTAAAAATGTATCCGTGTTTATCCCGTACGTCGTACGGGATAAACACGGACTTACAGAATGCGACATGTGGCATATCTTCTCTTAGGTATTATTTGTCTTAGATCGATAAGCTTCAACAATTACTTCACCAAAGTGAAAATAAGCAATTGCGAACAGACAAGGGTAGGAATGCAAGTTTCGAGTTTGATCTCGAAAGAAATTCAGACAGTTGTCGTCCGGAAGACGTTATAGAAAGACATTCGTTAACATTTATAAGTCGTTATATAAATATGTAACAGTGAGACGCTGGATTCGCTTTTCGGAAATTGTTTAAGATTTTACTGCACTTACCCCAAAATTCGGTTGAAAAACATACATTTTCTTCAAAAATCAGTATTTTTTAAAATCAAATCAGAAAATTCTGGGAAACTCTAGTAAGAGAATGGTTGTGGTCGGAAAACACTAGACTCGACAATGAAAAGAATAAAGCAAAAAAATAATTTCACGGTATATAAATTAATAAAAATTCGTCTTTATATGTAATATATAGATTTATATTTTTTATATTATGTTTATTTTATATTTGCATGTGCTAATTACATTAAATAGAAATGAAATAACTTGTTAAAACGTATTTAAGCTGAGGAAGAAAACGTTCACTGAAATTATGCGAACGCAGCGACGAACGAGTTAAATGTACGCTTACGCAAAAACGCATGATTTGTAGTTTGAGCCTTTGACGGAAAAAATAATGTATAAATGCTTAATATTTTTCTAGTTTTGTTTAAAGACGGTGTTCAAAGTATTTGAAATTTTACTAAATTATTGATTATATACATTATATTCGCAAAAAAAATCAATGTCAAAAATATTGGTTTTATCAATTTTGTATTTTAACATGCTTGCATACGCACCACAGTTTTAAAGCCACTACTATATGTATATATGCCTACGCAAATTTGAAGGCATGACTTACTCTGTATAATTGTTGTTCTAGTGAAATTGATACAATGGTTTACTTTTAACTTAAGATTTATTAAGAAATTGCCTCCTTATAGGTAAGGTAAAATAAGTATTACAAATTTAACTTTTTTATGTCAGATGAGGATTATGTGCATAGCTTAGAATTGATCATACAACTGAAATAATTTTGCAAAATAACATGCGAAAATAAATTCGGATCTCAATAAATTTTGAAATAAAGCTCAAACATATGGATAAATCATTGATTCAATCAGATTTACAGGACTTATGAGCAAATATCACAAAGTTGCAACAACCACCTGATTTTCGCGAAATACACGTGGGGTTGAATGTCCGCAAGGGCAGTTCCAATGGCGGTTTATTTTTCCAATACCATTCATCAAAGTGGCTCTGGGCTGGTTGAAATAAATTACATCACTTTTAATCAGCAATGTTATTTGTTTGACTGATTTATAAGCGCGAAGAATTAGGTGCTCACGCGTTCACCTGGCCTTGCTGTTGTTTTTATGAAAACCCAATGAATTCGGCCCATTTTTTCTACAAATACGTAGGTAGCTCTAGAAACTATTAGGTCTGTGATTTATATATTTTCCGGCTTTCTATAGACTTTTCAAAAAATGTGCTCTTTCCGTGTTGTTCATTTTATGACACGTTCGGTGAAAAAAACGTATGAAATGGCTCCATAAGTAGTACTTAACCAATTTTAATAGTTATAGTTTGAGGCTGCCTTATCTGGGATCAACTAATTCAAAATTATGCCATCAAAGTTAAAAATGAGCTATAAATTCCAGCCTCATTATTTAATAGCCACAATTCGCTGATCTTTTGATTGATATTCTCAATTTTCAGTCTCAATCAAGTATTTGTTGTGTATGATCGTTTCATTTTCAAGATATAACAATGTTAGAGATATTTTATTCTAAATAAACTTACTTAAATATGTAATAATTTGTAGTATTTGCTCTTTGACCTTTTCTTATACATTACTTAAAATCATTCAAATCCCTAAAAATGACTTGAAGAGGCAGAAAAATGTGTTCAAAATGTTCATTATAGTAGTTGATTCAAATAATATGTTACAAAATTGCTTAACTTCTCCGATTCAAAAGCAATATACTCTCGCCCTCGTGGGGAAAATAAGGTCCCCCAAAATAACCTTTTCGTTAATATATCATTCAATAAGTGTACATTTAAATCCATGATATATGGCATGCATTATAAACGGTCATTAGAGCCATAAATGGATATAAACGGTAGTTATAAGTGTAATCAAATTGCCATTGAAGATATCTTCTTGCTGTGGGGTTGTTTACAAACTGCAACTCCCTTTAAAACTTGTTAATGCTATTTTTTCTATAATGTTTTTATATTTGCTTTGATACATTTTATACAAGAAGTCTCAAATTGTCCTTTATTGGTTTGATTTTAAAGAAATGTTCTTATAATACGTAATACTTCATACGCCTTTCTTTTGGGGCGGGATTCATTAAAAATTTAATATTTTTCTTAACGTTACAGCCTATCAATCATATTTTGACAGGCTTAGGCTATAAATACACCCTATCAATCTTGTTATCCATTGCCAATTTTTATATAAGAAAGAGAAACAATAAAATCTCACTTCCATTTTATCGATGGCAATTGTATCTCTTAATGTACGTTATAGGACCCACATGTACATGATATCATATTCTATCAAATTATGGCTTTATTGAAAATCGGCATTACATTGAAAAATGTACGATGCCATATTTTGCAAAATTTAACATTCATATAAAATATTATATATGGTAGCACTCAACAATTTAGCTTTATAATATAAAATTGCCACTTCAAATATTGTTAAAGCACTTTGTATTGATATCTACCAATTTCGACGTTGATATTATATTAAATTTTATTTGCGAGCACAATATGTTTATTAAATTTTAATTCATTTTAAAGTAGATCAATTTTGTATATGATACATATGGATGCGAAATTAAGGGTTGAAGCAGGTAGCGGCAGATGTCAAAGCAAACATACCCCATGGACAAGATTTTGCTTGCTGTAATGATTTTTGCCCTCATAATTCAATATTTTCACTTTTTTAATTCATGGTTTATTTATTTTTGTCTGATAATTGACTTATTTAACGGAGCTTAAATCAAGGGTGTTGTCTGATAAAAGCTTTTAATTGACTTTCTTTGTAATATGGTTTTGAAATATTTTTGGTAACGATAAAACCTTCATCAACATCAATTTAATAATAAATTCTTTTAAATTCAATGATTAACTTCTTCATTTAATTTAAGTTTTAGAATTATTGTTGCTATGTCTGTAAAAAATATTTAAATGAGAGATTATTTATTTGTCATACAAAAACTATACTACGAAGTCATATGAACAAAATTGTAACTTAACATACAAAAAGATTGAAAACGACTTAAAACGAAAAATTATGAAAAAACCCTTGGAATTGATAAAAGTTAAGGCTTAACATAAAATTTGCAAATAAAAGTGAGGATGAGTAACGTAAAATCAATAAAAGATTAAGAGTGTGAGGATGGGTAAATATTCATATTTTATTAGTAATATTAACAAATATAATTACAATCTTTGATTGAAACATTTCTTTTAATAATTTGAAGCAATAAGTGGCCTAAAAAATGTGATGATCTGTGCTGGTCATAATTTTTATCGAAACTGGTTGCTTTCTGTTCAAGTGCTTTATATTCAATAGGACTGTACTTCAAAGACTTCTCAATATACTGTTACGTTGAATTTTTTTACGTGAAAAATATTAAATATAGAATGTTGATATTTAGTGTATTCACTAGGCAATCTTTATTGAACATAAAAATATTTTTTTAAATTTGACAAAATATGTTAGTGGGAATGATGACATTTTTCACAATGGAAGCTCTTAGACCTAAACAAATGATTTGCAGCAAATAAAATTAAACATATTTTTATTTTGTATAATATTGTGTATAGTTTAGACTACAATTCAAAAGAAATATTGGAAAATAAAAAAATAGTGAGTGATAAAAAAAAAGTTTATGTTTTTACCAACATTTTTTGTAGTTTTTCGTTCATTAAATGAACAATTTTAAATATTTTTAGGTAATTGTAGTTTAAACGATGAAGACGTTTATTATACATGCGCCTGCCATATTTCATAAAGAATGCTTATCTAGGACGTGTAGGAGCAATTCCATGAGCTTGAAAAAAGGAGTTTCGAGAAAAACGCATTTAAATTTTCTCCTCTCCTCAGCTTTACGAAGCGCAGCTTCTCCTCGTCGGCCTATAACTTTACGAATTTCGATAATATCGACTTGAAATTTACTGAACATATTTTTAAGCATTGGTTCTTTCCGATACACGAATAAAAATATATTATATTTTAAACCAACAGGGTAGAAACGTTCCTTAACTGTCTTCGACTGTGATGAATGATGGCCTACTATTACTGTCTCCACTTCTTTTATACCCGACCTACCTCAATGCTTTCTGGATTATTCTCAAAGTCTTATATCCGCTCTGAATTAGGCACTTAAGAATATTTGATTGCCATGATTACTGGACGGTTGTTTAAAGACATTGCTTATCTGTTATAAGACGTCGATTAATATATTTTGCATCCTATAACCAGCACATGTAAGTTTTTACAGTGGTTTTTACACTTAAGAAGAAAATCACGAAACTGATAGGCTTGTCTTTGATAGCCATATTCCATTAGTCACTTCATAATTTTGATCAAAGATCACTTATCGAACGAAAACATCAGATTTATAAAATACGAGTGAGTAGCAAAATTATCATTATATTTGAATGACATTTTAATTATTGTTGCAAATTCATCACTCCTCGTGGATAAATGAACGACTTTAATAACTGTCTCAGTATTTAAGTTTATCAGATCCAGGAAATCAGGGCAAACCTGAATCGAAACAATCGATTGGAAATTAAATTAATATTTTCGATCTTCTAAATTTGTTGATTTGATGATTGTGTTTTCATATTATGGATTTGAGCTTGAACCTTTATAACAATAGTCCTGGATAGCAATCACTATAGCATAACTTTGTTCAAATTTTTGGCGTTTTAAATTTGTATCATTTGGTATGTCAGATCCTGTATTTTATTCCTTTTTTCGCAAACTTGACTCAAAACTCACTAAGTAAAAGTAAGCTGGCTTAGTTTTAAATGTTTGTCAAAAATATTACATATCGTGCCAGTGCAATGCACACGGTAGTCACCATATATTCTTGAAATTGATATTTGCTTGGAAGCATTTCCTTCCAAGACCCCAACTTATCTTTCCGTGTTTCGTGTCTATATTCATTTAAATGCAAGTTTTAAGCATTTTCTCATATTCCACGATGCAATTCAATTTTCTTCACTCACAAAGTGAATTTACAAAATGCGTCATAACTCAGGAAACGCTCTCAACCTTGCTGCTCCGAATATATAATGTGAAATTGTTTAGCAAAAACGGGCGCCGAGTTGGTGGATAATGACCTGCGTGATTGCCAGTAGTGTGTCAAATTGTTGACACCGCGTTCAGTTTTAAAATTCAGCCCTCGTGAAAAAAGACCCGGGGCCTGTTTCGGTTTCCATTTTAGACCTGATCTGAATTGGCCTTATTTTAAAGCTGGCCATGCATCGGTTGAACGAAACGTAATTGGGAATACATGGAAATTGCTAGCTCTAACCGGGAATACGTAATATATGATCCCATTAAGCCAATTTTATATATCCACATACAATAAAACTAGACCACCTGCACGTCGTCATTTCACATACGTTACAGTTTTATGGTGTTTTAATATGGCGAACATCACTTTTGAGAGCGTCTCTATTACAGTTGGTCGTAGGAGGGAATATTATTTTGTTTTACGGGACTAAAATTATGTCGAGGAAACAACGTTTTTGAATAATGATTTAAAACTTATATATCACAGCGTATCCATGTGGATACGCAAATTTACACAGCGTTGTAGGCTAATAATTATATCCTTATTTCTATTTTGGAACCTCCAAATTCAAAACGCATAATACATTCGATGAGGACTTGTAATTGCCGTTAAAAATATATCGGCAGATTCTATTGCGTTCGACGTAATTTTTCTATGAATTTTTATATTTTATATTGAAATTAATGAACATAAAAATTGGATATGAATTAATGACCTCTTACTATCCAGAATATCAGATCAAATGAATGTAATATTATAAATGACATTATTTTGCAGGATAAATGCCTTATAAAAAGCTTGTTCAATCATAAGTGGAAGACGTTCGTGTAACAGTTTATTTGTGTCCCTGAAGAATATGATTGCCATTGCTATCAACTCTATTTCTTTCACAGCTTGAAAATTCTATAATACCACTCAACAAGATTCTTGCGACCTTACTAAGCACTTTAAGTTTATTTCTTGGTATATATTTTATGTCAAATGTTACTATAAGATTAAAATTTATAAATAAAGCGCATTAATCAAAATATTAAGACAATTTAATTAGGACATGAGGACATTAATATTAAAGTCTATATTTAAATGTCATATATTAATATTGAAAGTTGGAATCATACATTTATAAGACAAAGCTTTATTAAAGAGGCCAAAAGACAGGCGTAGCTGGAGTGTCTCCAGCATATGCAGACCTTTGAGTCATCCCTGTTTATAAGCAGCATAGTTGCGAGTGTGGAAAAGGTTAAATTTTGACGCTCCACTGTACCTGGTATTTATTTATCACGATATTTCCACGTCGACCGTCTTCACCGCCTTTGTGCGTCATCGTCTTCCGGGTGCTTCCGGCTCCGTTGCGGGAAGTGTCTTGCTCAATTTCTTGTATTTCAGCGCTAAAATAAGGACGAAGGAGGAAAGGAGAAATAAGTTTAATTGAATATTTGTATCACACGCTTAGCCGAGCTTTGGCCGAACAAAGTGAGTGCGATCAAGCCGAAAACGATATTATTATTGAGATTGGATATACTCTAGAATCTCGTTAGGGCGATGCTCACCGAACAAAATTAATTTCTTCAAATTGAATTTCGCATGGGCTAGTATTTTTTTCAATTCTTTAAAAATCGAAGCAAGAAGAGTAATGCGGTAATGGGATCCAAAGCAATCTGGAAGAACATGCAAACCGAAACTCCATTATTCAATTTGAATCTTCGAATCTAATCGCATTATATTGATGAGCCTCAGCATATTTTTTCCAATACAGAATTATTTTTCTCGGGTTTTAATTATATCCGTATATTAACTTATTCCAGTTCGCTCACTTGATAGCGCGTAGTAACCTTCACGCAAAAATGCGTGTTTCATAATTTTAGTTGATCTTAACACGCTAACAGCAGGACACGGGAATTCTCATTTATTGCAAAGACTTTGCATAAACCACGGGACATAAGAAAACTCATTCACAAAATTTATTAATTTGCTAAAATGTCACAAATAAATATTGAATAAATATTTTTTTTTCAAATTGGTTTAGGTTTACGTGAACCTTTGTGTCTTTCGTTTTGATCATTTAAAATAATAATTTAAACTTTTATTTGTATTATAAGACGATTTTTAACAATATAAGAATATTTAAGAAATTAAGTATACTTAAACCCTTTTTTGTGCGGTAGATTCGATCCGCAGCAAATCACACAAAAAAAGCAATGAATTACATAGAAAAAGTGTAAATGCGTTCCATGGATTTTAAAAACCACATTACTTTGAATCATCCTTATAAAATATATCCAAAATCGCATAAAAAAGATAATAAAGTAACAGGAAAATAATAAGGTAATTAAAAAATAACATTTCTGGTAACATTTAAAGGACGTCTTGAATCATTAGTAAAATTTTAAGGATGTTTGACATTTGGCATCTCAAATGCCAGACATCCATAAGAGAAATACTAATTATTTTAATTACAAACTATCATCGCTGTATGATAATTTTCGTTGTTATTTTCAATATGACTCAAAATCGTTCTCTTCTTCGTCATCATTGTTCTGTATAGATTTTCCCTTTCCAACAATATCATTAATAATTTATAGTCCCTAATTAAAAAATAAATTACGAAACGGCGACTTTTCAAAAAAATTCAGTCAAGTAATATGATTTACACAGTCCCAAATTATATATTTTTTCCAAATTTCGGTTAGTGTTGATGATTTATTTCCTATTTTATCTTGATACGTACTCTTTATGAAATTAAAAAAGAAAAAAATGCTTTGAAAAAATCCGCATAACTTCGAAATCGAATAAAAAAAGACGCACAAAAAGAGATTTGAGTGTATTTTATGAGTGTAAATATTTTTCTGTGTATTTTGGTGCCTATGCGTGTAATTTGCAGATATTGGTGAGTACAAACAAAAAGAATTAGGATATGTTTACAATTACGAAAGTTTTACATATTTTAGTGAGGATATAAAAAAGCAGTATTGCAAAAAATCGCCCGTCGTAATTGTGTTAAAAATATACACGCTCAAAAAATAATGCATAATTGCTATTGCTAGTTTTGTCGTAGGATGATGTTATGCATATTCAAAATTTACTAAATTATTGAAATTATGTTATAAAATACATATTTTTCACCATAAAATTTAACGATTTCAACATATTCCCTCTATTTTTGTTCCCATAAGACATGTGATTGTAAAATTCTTCCTGTGAAAATAATAAAAATATGTATATTTTTAACTCTGGTTTTTCATAAGTGATTTTCTATAAACGACCCTGTCTAATTGAATTCATCTTCTCGATAATCACTATTTAAATCCATCCAGGGAATCAGACTAGATTTTTATAGAGACGATTAATCGTGACTAATAATATTGATAATCTCCCAAATTTTTCAGCATGTTGAATTTTTTTAAAAATTTAAGCCTGACCATTTTTGTTGAATGAAACATCCGAGGTAAATTGTTTAAAATATTTTTAAAAAAAGTCTAATAAATATATTATTTTATACTCAAGGCGTTCTCACAGAAGCACATAAGACATAATAAATATTTTATAATATACATTATTATAAGTATTAATTAATTATTTGTATATTAACTATTTTATGTTTATATAAGCACAATAAAATATTTAATTCGTTCCAAAAGTTGTTTTATGATTGTTACAAATAAGCGTCACATCAAATAAAAATACAATTTTCAAATTTAGAACGTTTTTTATAAAAAAAATATCTCACACCTGGAACTATCAAGATAAAAAGGAGATATTTTAAAATTGCAGCCAAATTGTCTCAAAAGCGTTTTTTGTTTCAGTTCAAAGTATCGCAGACAGCTTTAGAAGTGTTGAAGGAGCTTTTTTGAAAATATGTGCGACAAAATAGCTTTCAATATGCAATAATTCGTTTTGAGACGAACATATTGTATTACCGTATAAATGTCATATTTGAATTTATTTTTAATAATGCTATCGTCGTAAAAATATTTGGATGGATAAGAATTGATAAATAAGCTATGGAACAATTTGTTGATATAAGAAACTATTGATTTTTTTCTGCGAGCTTTGAGCTCTTATTTTTTTCCGTCAGCATGAGCTCACTATTATCCGATATTCTGTTTATAAATTTATCGTAGAATTATATTCCATATTCAGCTTCATAAATATGACATTACGACAAATCTTACACGAGCTCAGAGATCAATTCATCGTTGTCGCATTATATGTAAATACTTGCTGACACGCAAAAGCTCAGGCGTATATTAGAGCGTGCGGGCTATGAATGTGCGCTAAGGCCACAAATATGTGTCGAAGCCCAAGATTTAATAGTGAATGCCTTTGATATATGAAATGAAAGGACCCAGGGCATGTGTGTTCCGAGGGCGGCGGTATTAATAGGTCGTAAAATCGCAACGTAAGTTGATTCCGATAGCGACGATAAAATATGTCGGAGCCTCGGTCGGCCCTGGCTGACATTTCCCATTAGCCCACGTGTAAAGTGCACCGATATGAAATCACGCCCCTCCGGCCCTGCAAATGCTGAAGGTGAACCTGAGGAGACGGGCTCCTCATCGACCCTGGGGAAATCGTTTTGAAACTGAAAATATAGTCCGGGACGTGCACACGTCCACACGTACTGTATCTCCTATGGAGCCTTCAATTACATCATGGACTTAAGACAAAACACCAGAGACAATTTACTGCTAAACGTTCAATAACCCATAACGCTGGACAAAGATTCCGTTTTGCAAGATGAGATTTTTAAAGTATTTTTCGTATCGTGGAAAATTTTCTTCATTACATTTTGGAGAGACATAAAAATTTAACAAGTTTAAATTCTCATCGTCATTTTAAATCATTTCTTGAGCTTCCATTTAATCAACTTAGCGTTAGCATTCAAGTAGATTTTATTTAACCCTTTGACATCGGGAGAAATTTGTCAACCAGAAACTCAAAGATCTTCCACTTTCTTGTATGTTCGCACTAATGTAAAAGCAAGGTGCATTATAAAGTTAAGCACTTATACTAGTATTCGAACATTTTGAAGACATTAATGTACCAATATTGATCCTTATTTTCAATCTTCGTTAGTTTCACAATCGACGATATATCGTATTTTAGCACTTTAATTGAGAACAATATGTATTGCGCCCTTAATAAGTCATAAAAAACGATGAAAACTTTAGCAATTCAAATTTATTTTTAACCGTTGAATGATTCGCTAATCTTAAAACTCAAGTTTGATTAGAATCGAATTTAAAAAAATCACAGGAACGTAAAACAGTGGATTATTGTGGAAAATCACTCGACTCGTTAGTTGATTAGAGATTTGAAGTTGAGCAAATTGGATCACTTAACGCACCCCCGAGAAGATAATTTCATGCAGAATCACAGCTAACGAAGACTATTATCACAGATCTCAGGTGATCTAGAATTTACCTGTAGTCTGAATATAACTACGGCATTAATCACCACCTTAATCAATTATGCCAAGTAATTTATTGCTTGTCTAGGTCTGGGGTGACGGCTCACCTGCCCTCTCTCGAATGAATTTCGAATACTAATTTATATTATTCATTACAACAAATTTTGGTATCAGTGCAGATTCATTGCGAACAATTTATTGATCGCGGAAATACATTTTATACTGTAAATTTGGCATTTCAATTGAAAATATAAAAAGAAACTCTGGTACTTTCTGGTAGACTACCGATGAAAATAGTTTTGTGTAATCTTATGTGAGCTGTTAAGGAGAATACTTAAAATCTGTGATACTTTGTGAACTGTGAATAGACGTATACTTTAAGTCTGTTTTTCTACCATTGAGATCTTGTGTCCTGATCATTTGCTGCAATGTATCCAGTATTTTTGTAGTAGTAAAAGAATAACAGCTTCATATGAGCATGCATTGTGTACACTGCTAATACAAGACGCGGTGATGCCAATTAAATTTGCATATTTTGTAATGTTCCGTTGCACATGGTGGAATGTTTTGGAGTCTATCGTGTTAAGATTTTATATAGTATATATATAATATTCAAGCGTTGGTAAATTTGCCATTATCATCATTAAACTAGACTTTCCTGTCATAAAATCTGTCGGTAAGTCCCTACTCAATAAATTACCACATTTATCAGAAGTTCTCATGTTATGTTTGTTTCGTTAGTTATATTCTTTAGTTGCGTGATGTGCGATTACAACGAAAATGAAAAACATATTCACAGTTTGATAGGAGCCCAATAGTGCATGGCGAAGTATATTATACTCAAATATAGCAGGGCTCAGAGTGTTATTGTTGTTTATGAGTGGTTTTCATACTGAATTTCCATTAAAAACTGCATCTATATTGCAATTGTAATGAATAATCATACCTCAAATATTTTGACTTCTAACTTTCAACACATACTAGGAAGGCCAAAGCTAAACTGATGATAACCGACACTGTCGAAACGATATCAACGCTTCTTGTACCTTCTAGTAAATACCTCTATTCTAAGAATTTATAAATAAGAACGACTGGTGACCTCTCCCTCTTCTTTTATTTATTTTTTTCTTCCCGTAATACAGGGGATATAGAGCTAGATAGTGAACAAGGGTCTGCTTGACCCAGGTCTTTACCGAGTACGGTTGTTTTGGTAGCTACATCTAATATATAAAAATAAGTTGCGTTTCCCGTCTAATGCTCGGGCGAAATGGGTTGATATGCGCGTTCATCGGATTGAGACAAAACTTGGTCCACTTATTGCCAAGGGATCAGGGGGTGACATAGGCATAGTACAATTAACTTACAGTAGATTTTTAATTCAAAACTTAATGTGTGAAAGTTGTTGATTCTGACGTGTTTGAGATTACGCGTTGCTAAGGCTATAGGTATATAGTACCTACAAGTTGCAGTAGGAGGCGTCGTGTCGTCGTCACATACAACACATACGTCAAACGTCAATGTCATTTGCAGGTTATCCATCGGCGTGAGTCAATTATATCCAAATTATTTATCGCAAGCACTTTTAAAATGCTTCATTTCATTCATCGCTTATTCACGTACGTAACAACCGAAAAAGTACGTTTGAGTGCTATCCGATAAAAAATCAGACGACCAACGTGCAACGAGAATCGAAAGTACATGTTGATTTGAATATTGCTGCATTTCAATATGATATTCATTACGATTACAGATTGCATCCCAGTGTAAAATGGATAAAGGTTAAATCCTGTTAACGAGGGGCAAATTTATTGGTAAATTGAAAACGCCTTCATTTCGACACAATGAAAACAAACAAACCTAACCTAACCAGATTTGAATTTAAATTTAATTTAAAAAATAAAAAACAAGAATCAAATGAATAATTATTTTATTTAATAACAATATGTTGACGATTGATTTGATTTGATCAGAGCTTGATTTTCAATCAAGCTCTGATCGAAATCGAAGACATTTGCTTAACCATCAACATCAAAGAATTCATTCAACAAGAATTCGTTCTGCACTTGAACAGCAGTACAATGCTAATGATTTGGATGCATTTGTCGAAGCAAACGAACAAATTTTGCTTGCGGAACAAAAATTGACCTACGATACAATTACAAATGATCTGTTCTTCCTTGATGCGCCTGGCGGTACTGGAAAAACGTATCTCATCACTTTACTATTGGCTCACATTCGATCTCAAAATAGAATTGCTTTAGCTCTTGCTTCATTAGGTATTGCGGCAACATTATTAGATGGTGGACGAACAGCGCATTCGGCATTCAAATTGCCATTAGATATGCATTTATTGGAAGCTCTGACATGTAACATTCCTAAAGTTTCTGACATAGCTAAAGTTTTGAAAATTTGCAAGGGGATTATCTGGGACGAATGCAATGCTTGATCGAACTCTTAAAGACTTACGATCAAATGCAAAACCGTTTGGTGGCGCTCTAATTTTATTATGTGGCGACTTTCCACAACCTCTTCCAGTGATGCTTTCATCGACACCAGCTGATTCTTGCCTCAAAGCATCGCATCTTTGGAGAGACGTGCGAAAACTGACATTAAAGACAAATATGCGGGTACATTTGTAGCGTGATGCGTCGGCAGCCACATTTTTAAAACGACTATTGAACATTGGTGAAGGAAAAGTGCATGTTGATGCTACCAAGTTTATTTCATTTCCATCGAACTTTTGCGTTGTTGTGCCATCCATCGATTTACTCATTCAGAAAGTTTTTCCGCAGATTTTTAGTAATTATAAAAATCATTATTGGCTTTGCGAACATGCTATTTTGGCAGCAGAAAACACCGACGTCAATACAATCAACCACACAATACAATAACAAATTGCAAATGATTTTGTTACCTACAAATCGATTGATAGCGCCATGAATGCAGACCAAGTTACTAACTATCCAATCGAGTTTTTAAATTCGTCAGATCTTCCTGATGTGCCATCTTACAAATTGGAACAAGACTCACTATGAAGAAATTGATGCCGAATATCATCGAAACAACTATATATTCTTAATGGAAAGTCGAAAGGAGAAGATGTGCTCATTCCCACCGACGTGCAATTTGATAAGAGACGACTGCAGCTCCCCGTTGGACTTGCATTCTCAATGACCATCAACAAGGCACTTCAAGTGTGCGGAAGAATCTATAAAATCCACGTTGGACAGCAGAGAAATTTATTTGTATTTGTTAAAGACGGAAAAGCCAAAACTATTCTCTACCCTAAAGCACTTAGCAGAACAATTAAGTAAGCAAAATGTATGCTTTTAATATTTTTTTCTTTATATATCATTCAATATCAATAAATGTATTAATTGTCGGAAAAAATATCATTATTTATATCATTGCTAATTAAACAAGATAACTCTTTCAAATTTCAAATGGTATTTTTAGAACTATTTCTTCTGTGGCAGCAACGCGCCGGGTACCAGCTAGTAACATATACAAAATAGGCAAAGAGACCAACTTGGAGTACCACCAATGCGGAGCGGAGTACGATGATGCTGCACATACGACATTTGTCTGCCCAGCATGGAACACCGAAAACATCCTACGGGAGGAGAAGGGAATCGACTCGCTCTCCCCCAGCAACGTGTTGCGTGCTCCAGCACCGATTTGCGTTCACTTTAGCGCTGATAACATCGGAATTTTGTTATGAAACTTTGAAAAAATATTCTTGAATAGTTTTACTAATTATTTATAAAATTTAAAAAAATCGATTTCTCGAACCGTCTAAACTGGTTTTTCCCCTTAAGCGAAATTGCATACTGTACGAATTTCTTCAAAAAATAAATGCAACAACTGCAACTTAAAATATTTGTGATATACTCTGAGAATATCTAACTGTTTTTTAATGCCAAAAATAGTCTGAATAATTTAAAATTGAAAATTTTAGTTTGGAAAATAAGGTCTGAATTGAGAGAAGGTGGATGACGATATCCTACGTGCTGAAATTAAATAAAATCCAACACAGACTATACGAGAATTAACAAATGAGAAAAAATGAGGGGGGGGGGGAATGGAAAGACCATAAAACAGGGGGTTTGGATACCGCACGATATTACTTATGAGACCAAGGCGGTACGCAAGAGTAGATGTAATGATTTAATCGATATAGAGAAGAAACAACAATTTTTACACTATCTTGTAACTGAAGATAGTGTAAAAATCAAAACTCATTTAATTTTAATCTTCCAGAATAAAAAAAAAAATAAATACATGGGAAAAGATTTTATCTACTGAAAGAGAATACATTATATCGATGAAATTAATTAATTATATTTTTGTTTGAATTTAACTCATTCATATATAAAACGACATTCGTAACTGGACAGTCTATTATTTAAAGTGAATTCAGGGCCGATTATGTATATTTTGTTAAAATTAAGGACACATTTTGTTTACGTTTGATATCAAGTCAATCAATATCTATTATTTTTGTACTTAAAAATATATCTGAACATGCTTAATTAGTTAAATAGTCGTACGATCAAGTAGTAAATATCGATTTTTTTCTTGGTCCGTCTGTCAAAATAAAAGCTGCAAGTATTTTTTGCATAAACGGGTAGCATTTTTTCGTTTATCTTTAATTTTAAACAGCAATATAATTCTATTATAAATTAGAAGGAGGTTGAAAATTAAGTTAAAATTATACCCTCAGGCTGAACAATACAATTTCATTGAAAATAATTGCTTGATTGGTAGAGCTGTTTATTTTTCTTTTCGAATAAAACGATCCAACTTTCCTGATAATCTTTCGACTCGCCGGCTACAACCTAAAAAAGTTATATCTCCTGTAAAAGCAAATCCCATATAAAATTAAACTTGTTTTCACAAAAAGTAGCACAATAAAATCTCGTTTATCATAACGGGGAAAGAAAAATAAGAAACAGGATCTCGGTTTTAACGGTTCGTTTGGCAATCTCTACAAATAATGTGTGAATGTTATCTTTCATTGTTAGCCGAAAGGCCGTTATCTTCGCGTCGTCTTTACGATTAAGCTTTAAAGGAAGTCCAACCATTGTCGGAGAATCCGCCCCGAGATAAGGGGGCGCCGCTTGCATCACGCGACATTTCTTGCCCCTCCCGGATAGCTAGGTGTCAACGGGGGCCCTGGCCATTGTTCCACTTTCGGAACACTCGGGCACAACGGGGAACTTGCCCAATCTATCTTTGGGCATTGTTTCCGCGGGCTGCATGACGCTTCTTAGCTCGCGCCCGCTTCCACCACCCGTCCCTTACAGCTGCAACTGTCCTTGGAATCCGTACCATAATTAATTGCATACACTTTCAAACCATTGCAGACGTCTTTTTAGTGCCCTAAGAACCAAACAATAACTTGCGACTGCAGACTCATTGCTTCTTCCGTGCCTGACAATGCTGGAAAACAATGGTTCTTTGCACAATAAGATAACACAATTTTATACATTGATCTTCTAGAAGAGTATTCTTGAGGCCTGCACTCAATTTACAATTTGAAAAAATATATGTATAATATTATTTTTTACTGTATCATCCAATAAACTCCAATCGCGTAAGCGTCTATAAACGCGACCAAGAACCCATAAATTTAAATAATATTCGTTAGTGACAGCGCAGGATTCGTTCAGAAAAATATGGTACCTGAATTTGGTATGCATTCAGGTTTATATGCAAGATATTGCAATGTGCATTTATAAATAGCGCTAGGGCTGTCACTCAGCATACAGAAACACCTACAAAATGCAAGACCTTTCACGTTGAAAGCTTATGTATTTTTATATCGTACTCGCTAAATAAAACAATGACAACTCTGGGTAATTTGCCAGTTTCTTTGTCGCTCATTACACAACTCTGGAATGATCACCGTCAAAAATAAAAATTCCTATTGTTAGCTTATTTTATTCTATAATATCTTATAATTGTTAAAACGCAATAAATTTGCGGCGGTATCTCAATTCAAATATTAAACCTATAAATACCGTACACACAGATCTTTGGAATTCATCACTTTAATTTTATGCACAGAATTTTTTTTACTCAAACGTATTTATCAGAGATGTTATATTTGGCTTAAATAATATTAAAATATAAATTATCTATTAGTTCTGAAGGATTACAAGTCGAATAAAAAAATCGTTTTTCAGTCAAGATGGCAACATACAATTTGTACTTTTTACTTACTTTGGGCGGCTCCTTCAGCCCTATAAGAAATCCCCGGTCACCGACAACGCTTGCCACCATTTTCATCTGTCTTGAGACACCTTCCTCCAATTGCTTAGGGCCAGATGTCTTCCGACGAGTCTGCTACCATTCGGCCCCAAATTTAAAATGATTCGAGAGACTCTATTAGTGTATTTCCGTGCCACATGGTCTGCCCATTAGAGATGGCAAATTCGGCATGTTCATAACTTCACGAATTGACTTCATGACTTTGCAGTCAGAGGTTTCGTCCCGGCCGGAGAGTTTCGAAAATTCTTCTTAATATTTTTTCTCGAACCTCTCTAAGCGCATCGCGTCGCGAAATGTCATGGTCCATGTTTCACCCCAGGAAACCACTACTGACCTTATTAATGTTTTATAAATTTGAATCATTGTTCTCGCCGATAGTTATAATCCTGGAGGTTATTTCGTTATTCATTGAGTTTTCCTCTGTGAGGATGAATCCAAGGTATTTGAACTCTTGAACCCTTTCAATATTTTTATTGTTGATACTCACGGAGGTGTAATCTTCAGCATTCGTCCCCGATACCACCTTATATTTCGTTTTTCCGTAATTAATTTTCATGCCAAAACTAGCAGCAGCTCCGTCGATAGACGTAAGCGCCGCCAAAGCTTCCAATCTCGATTTAGCCACGAAGTCGATGTCGTCAGCAAAGGCTAGATGTATTGCACCATCCTTCCCGATTTGCCAGCCTCCCTCATAATTGCCTCCAACGCAATATTAAAAAGTAATGGGGTGCCACTCCCCTGTCTGACTCCCGTCGTCATCTCGATCGCTTCACCAGCTTGCTTGGGATTCCCATTTCCAACATGATCTTCCAAAGTTTTTTCCGGTTGACGCTGTCGTATGCCATACAGATATAAATATGTGGAGGAAATTGACACCGTATTCCAACATTTTTTGCGAGAATATTCTAACATTAAATAATTGGTCTACAGTAGACTGTCCGGTCTGAAACTGCATTGGTACTCCCCGAGAAATTCTTCTCTTGCAAATAATTTGTATGCAATATTCAGAAGAAACGATTAAAAATGAATAATATAAGGAAACACATGAGAGAAATATTAATATATAACAATAATATCAATATTTTTTATAATTTATCTCAGATAGTTTTAACATAGAATATTCCCGTTTTAAGCTTATACTCGAATGTATTTTTAGTCTGGATTTATTCGGGGAATTCAAAATGAAGAAGAGCAATAAAGTAACCAGGCAGAAGTTATTAAGGGCGCGTGATGAGATTATGCAAGGAGTGCCTTGGTCTGTGTCGGCTGGAAGCTTTAACCGTCACACTGCGGGAGATGAGAGATTTGCAATCGCGATGTTTTCCACGTAATTAATTTTTTGATGGCAATCAGACTTTTCCTGTATTTTCCGCAGCACAAAAATGAATCATCACAAAAAGATGAAAATTTGCTGGAATGAAATTCGCATGATGGCATTTAATGCTTTGTATGGCGAGCGTTTCATTTAGCTTTTTGCTATAGTTTTTCATATCTGCCTGTCCGATAAATATGGTGTTTACATTTGTCAAAGAGCAATCATCGCTGTCCAGTCTGCAAACAAAAACAATAACGGCGCAGTCATTGTTCCCGACAGTGCAACATTAAATGCCATTAACCGCCGATTCTGGAAATACAAAATGCCAAAAAATACAAATGGATTATATGACCAAGCGATTTTCTAGCATTATTTAAAATGGCGTGTTTGGGCAGGGGGCTTTTAAACACGTACCCATACTTTCCAAACGTCAGTTAAATTAGACAGTCAAAGAAAATAAAGATTGATGGGGCGTCGTTTCCAGCGGCTACTTTTCGCGCAACTCCCTTGGAAAACTGCTTGGTCAGCCTCCGTCTTAGCTAGACTCATACACTTTTTACTCCATATTGCCTTTAGATATGACTTATTTCCAATAAACGAAACCGGGTTAATCCGTATATAAGCCGACCACCCCCTTAAGTTCCCCACCGCTATTATTCATTCCCTCTTATACAACACAGCGAAATAAATATCTTATTTAACCGATATCGAAGAGATTCTAGAAAATACAACCAAGCCTGACTTTCATGGTAGATAAAGCATTCGATAAGGACATTTAAACAAGACATATATGACAGTGTGTGATAGCACTATAAGACATTTAAGCTTTTTATACTTCTGTGATAATGCATAGCGAATTATAATATATACAATTAATTCCAGTATGGCATTAATTTTTCAACCACTATCAATCAAGTCATAATTTGTTGAACAAATATATCGAATTCATACTTGCATAGGCAAAAGTATACATTTTTCTTTGCTGTCCTTATGCGGTTAGCGACAAGTAATGGAACACCCAAATTCTCTGTATACAGGAAAAAAATACTTTATATGTTTAAGATATTTTCAATAAATTTATTTACAAAACTTGGCTCAAATTGGCCACCTCTGCTTCGTATGCACGCATGACACCTTTTTTCTTGTCCAATCATACATAGGCAGTCTTACAAAACTTCATAAATCATCCCAGTTTTTATCGATCGATATGATCGATGGAATAATTATATAGAATCGATCGAACTTTCATGATAGAAGCTCAAAATTTAACTCGATATACCAAAACTTAGTTTACTCTAAAGTTACGTCAATAAGTTTTAAAGATTAATAAGCAATGATAGAAAAAAAATTGATTTATGCACTAATAGTAAGTAAGATTACATGTACAGTGAAATGGTTCATTGGACTGCAATGAAAGAAGGAAACGAGTGCAAACTCGGAAGACTTTAGCGTCGTCGGTATATCCATCATATGAAACAGAAAGGAAGCGTTTCCGCGGAAGTCGTCCATGTATGTATCTTCTTCTGAATAAATTAACGACTTCATTAGCCCGCGAACGTAAAGATAGTGCATAATTTATTCAGATTGCTTGAGTTAATACCGCTTATCTCATGTGCATACATAATCCACGAAGTGTTGCACCGCAACAATACGGATTTCAACCTTTGTCGAGAGTCGGCATTCCTTCCTAAATGGCTGACTACCTCATTTCTCGAGCTTCCAAAACTGGCCGAACTCAATCTCAATTATACCGGCTTATATAATATTTGCATACAAAACTGAGAGAATAGCTCTAGATTCTGCACCAGCGGAACAACTCTGTAAACTCGATTGAGCTACTTTATCATCGTGCTCTAAATACAGGAATAAATTCTCGCAGGAGTTGAGCACAATTCATCAAGTAAGATACACATCAGCAAAACTCCACCTTTGGCACAAAAGCGTTACAACCTTAGTACTATGATGAGGGAACATCATTATTACAGCAGATTTGAACCATTTTACTGCTACAAAAGAATCAGAAACATTTATTTCTTATCTTCAAACTTAAAAGTATAGATGTTTTAGAGCGAATATAACTAAACATGATTATTTGTATAGTGTCAATTCTTCAATTTTATACTATGGTAAAAATATATTTAAATAATCCTGTAAAGATCTCTTCTTTTTCAAAAGACCATATCCAAATGAGATTACTATAGTTTTGTTCTGGCGTGTTTCTGGACTATCATTATGACAGTCTGTCAACTGAGTGCCTTTGGGTTTGGGAGGAGAAGGCGTTGAAATCCATCGAAAATTCAATATAATTATAAAATATTATAAAAGTAGTTTATTTTTTAATTTTATGAATTAATAAAATAAACAATAATTTATGAGCTTAAAAATTTAAAAGTTGGAATAAACTATTTTTATACTCACATCCAAACTATTTTTAGCCACGTCTACCAATGACCTAACCACCTTGTATCAAAAGTAGACGAAGTTTATTTAACAATAGTTAATGTAAATTACTTGTAGACGAAAAAACAGCTTTGTATATTTTAGTTTAATGCCGATATATACAATTATTCAGATTTCGAACATTTTTATTAATATCCACAACGTTGAAAGCTTGGTAGACTGTAACTTTATTGATTTACACTGTTAAACCTGAGACATCTTTGAATATGGTATAACATATTAATGTACCTACATCTCTATTTTATAATTAACTCTAACTCAATATTCTCATAAAATCTCATCACCCTTTTCTGGTTTCATATTTAGAAATATATCTGTTTTTTTTCTCTCTTAGGAGCCAAATAACGAAAAATCTTCATCTACCTTTTGCTAGTTATATTGTGAATGAACCTTATCGTGTAATAGATAGAGCAAAAGTCCGGATTGTGAAGATGTTGATTTAAGTTTGACTAGGATGAATTTATTTTTTAAAGCATATCAGGATTAAATGCCTTTTATAGATCCTAAAAATACATCTTATATCTAAAATTCTATGCAGATTCAATTTGCTGGTTTAACAGTGACATCTTTCGTCTTCCTTCAGACGTCTATTTAATAGTGACATTTTCTGCAGTACTGTGGAAATATTGCGTCTGAAATAAAGACTTTATTAATTGCTTCTTGTACGTGCATCGTTGTCGGTATAGTGGTTACGCGTAGGAGGTGGGAGTCTTCGGATAGCCTTGGCTTCAGGAAGATGTCCTTCCGCGGTCCAGATCTCTCTTAATAAATAAAACAGTTAAGACAAAAGTATTCCTATTTACTAGCCTCTATCTCACGACATGGCTTCCTAGCGACCCGATAGCAAAACGTACCCGCATACGAGCGTGGCCATCTCGAAAAACACGTGGGAGCGGGGAGCAGACTAGGAACTCTGCCTTGAGAGTGGTCCCGATCCACGTTACATTATTATTTGGGGGAATGTTTTCCATTTTGCATGATAATAAATAAAACATTATGTAAAGTAACAAGACATGTATTTATAGAATGATACAAATAAGCAGAGACATATTCTCAGCGCCTAAATTCCCCTATTAATATGTTCCACGAATTAATCACCTCACATTCTGATGAAACACGTCCCATAAGGCTTAAAGGCCATTCTGAGCTTAGGCCCACGTATCGTGTCACATCTCATAAGCCTCATTAGCATGAAGTTTATCTTTCATAAAGATTATTTTTATCTCCAAATTTACAGCGACCTCTCAAAGGAAGAACCGCCTTCGAGGGCCTCTTAATTTGCAGGGACCTTTGATATTCATACCCCACGAGTTTGATATTTACAGAAAAAAAACTTATCGCAGAGGGAAACATCTGGAGTAAATAGGTAATTTGAGCGGCCGCGCAGAGTCCCAAACGGATCGCAGTGATTCTCAAAGTTTTATAGCCCGCGCCGAGTATTGTTTTTCATTGCGGAGGCGCGCAATATTTATGTGTAGTTTTGCGGTTATAAAAAGGACTCATTAAGGTTTTTTATTACACATTCCACAAATCTTGGGGTTGTCAGCAGGTTAGTGTAATGTGCCAGGGGAAGATACGGCGGCAGTAATTGGAGATAACGCCGGCGAGGCGAGGAGCGGGATTTATGTCTCGCGCGGCCCGCTCTAATGTCTTCATAATGGTTCCGATCACGTAAGGCTTGCGACCTCACCCTAACACCTCACCAGACAAAGGGTAGTCGCTCGAAGGCCATTGAAGATTTCCATCATCAACTACAAATGAAGCGGGCATGACGCTGCGTGATGCTTCCTCATATGTGACTGCCATATTCAAGGTCTAATTCGATTACGTGCCTCCTACGCCAAATGACCACATAACATTTTCTAGACCCTTTTCGACGCCAAAATATATTCGCAAAAACCTTAAAATACGCACTATTTATACATGATTAATGTTGACATATTCCCAGTAACTAAAAGCATGATAAATATAACATTCCCACGGATACATCATTGATTTGATTTGCAGTTAAATGTATATGAAATATATCAAAATGTTACTAAATTAATCATTTTTATATAAGACTTTTCATAAATTTACTGCATTTTTTTGCTATAATAAAATCCTTATCGTTTTTGTTAATATCCTTTCATCCCTTAGGCAAATTAAAAATTCCTCTTATAAAATTTTTAATTAAAAAAGGCTTCGATGGCTGATTTAACTTGCTCATGTGATAATCTCGTTCTTCGAAAAAAATTCTAGCAATCGCCATAATTTTTCGTTCATTCACGGGTAAATTTATTTTCTCAATTTATACGCATGAAGTTTAATATTTTCAGACTTATCTCTGTTTTAACACTTCGATATGAAAAATTTCTTTATAGTCCCACCGAATACAATCCAACACATTTTTAAGAGCCAATTCTGGGCTCGGGTGCTAAAGTGCCTTTTGTTCATTGATGACTAGCATTTAATTTTGAAGACATTTGAATAAAAAGCTCATTTTTTGTCCGCAGTAATTCAGAATTGAAGAAAGTCGATAATTCAATTTTTTATTGAAGAAACCAATTACTTTTCTTTCTAAACTTTACGACTTTTGAGAACATTGATAAAGAAGCTTGAAATGATCTTCAATTTATTATCTTCCATTTTAACGGCACCTTATTTTGAAAATATATAGTAACGTTTCAGAGACCCTGGCTGAATTCTCGAGCTCCCATTTCATTGCCTTCGTCCGCTGCGACAATTCCCGCCTGTCGTATTATTCAGCCGCGAAAACCATCTGGGAAGGTCATTCGAAGCTTGTAGGCGCTCTGTATCATTATTTTATATAGTGATTCTAGCAACGATTTTCTAGCACGACCGAGGGCTCTAAAGACGAAAGGGGAGACAATTGAAATGTTTAATTTCTTAGTATAATATTTTATTACCATTTTCAATACTGAGCTACGATCATGAAGCACACGACCTGCATGCAAATGCATAGATTAAATGTACATACGAATTTCAACTATTACTCTACCTGTACTCTAACTCAAAAGATTTTACGGACTTCTTGACCAATGTTGATTTTTAATAACAAATTATATGCCCAGCTGTATTTAGACTTAAAGTTAACGGTGATTTTTTTATTCATACAACTTATCTTTAGACTTGAAGTTAATTTTAAATGCTTTTAAATTTTAGCGCTTTTTACTTGATTTGGAAAGTTTCGTTTTCAGCTTAGACGTGCAATAATAAAAAAATATGGTGTTCAGTATATCGTGATGTCATGAAGACTCAAACGTGTCGTTTGTGGTTTAACAAGTTCCGTTCTGGGAATTCATCCCTTAAAGATGAGCCCCGTTACAGACAACCCGATGCAATTGATGACGAACAAACTCAGGCCGTGGTAAATTTAAGCCTTTGATAGACTTCATGAAAATTAGCAGAATGATATGGAATACTAAGAAATCAAACATTTTATGGCATCTCCATAAGCCGAAAATGTTATCAGAGCCTTGCGATTGGTAGTTACATGATTTGTTTATAGAACAATTGATGAACATACGGTGACTGTCTATGAATCTTACTTGCCACACAAAAATTGAAAAAAAAAATGTTTTGCATTTTAACACTTTGACGCACACAGCCGTCAAATCCAGTCATGCGTCAGCATATAATTGCTTATTGCACCAGATAAGTCTATGCATACCGTCGTTGCAGACACTTCTTATCTCATCGACGAAACTTATCAAAACGAAAACAAATTTAAGTGGCTCAAAAACTCTCAAACTTCTCTAAATAAGATAAATTAATTTTGGTTAATAATTCGACTTTTGATGATCAGCAACTAAAGTGGTAAAGGATTATGTAGTTAAGTTAAAAAATCACATTCCAATTCCATTATATTATATTCAATTCACATACGCGTAAAACAATTCCGAGGTTTACAAATTATACAATATATTCTTATGTAATATCAGGTAGAAGACTCCAAAAAATATTGTGATGTTTGAATTGTAAAACGACCAGTAATGATAAGATGTCAGTAATAAGATCACTTGTTGACATCGTTGTTTCGAATTTTCAAAATATGTATTTTCTGTATATGAAGAAATTTCTTCCTCTTCATGAATCTGCTCTTCTTCCTCAAAGGCGATTGTGGTTACGACAATACATGAAAAGGCATTAAATTTTATGAATTGTGTTCCTCAAATGGATACATCTATAATCTAGAGATCTATTTACGATGATTATTTGACAACGAACCTAGAGGAATCAAAATCGATGACGGTGTAGTAAAATCGATGAATCCATTTCTCTACAAAGGTCGTCGTAGAAAAAAATACGCACACAACAGGGCGTAAACTCTTTTTGTGTAATTTTGTAAATTGTAGCTAAATTTGTGTAATTTTGGCAAATTTATAAACCTCGAAATTAACTCATATACTCAAGTTTTAGTTCCAAAGAATCATTAATTCAAAACAACATGAAGGAATAATAATTGTGTGTTTTAGTGATGCTCTAATTCTAAGATTTCATCAGGGAATAAATTTAAAAAAAAATCCTTTTTGATGAATAGGAATGGCGATATTTTCGAGATAATGCCATCCTGCTTATCCAGCATTTTTCATACAAAAAATAAATAACTGTGTGCCATACATTTTTAACATAGTACTCAGTGATTATCATTTATTCTGATCCTTACATTTTTTCAATGGTAAAAATTACATGTAAATAATCATGGAAACGCAGAGCTTCTGGGGCTGCATATCCCTTCTTGCTAATGATTCAGGATGGACAGCCTCCATAAGTACGTTCACTATCGGATCATATAAAGTCCGCAGAGCGAAAAAAGGTAATAAAAAGATAATGGAAATACGAGAATAGAACGTCTTCTTAGCCAAAATCTTTATTCGCGCCTAATAAATGATCACATTTACTATATCGGATAAACCAGCGGGAAGAACACGTCTTCCACAACCAAGACTATTGAATAACTTTTTGTCTTCTTTCCTGCGCGTTTGCAACCCTACTTATATATGCGCATATGCAGGAGGGAGTTTCCGATGGGTGGATTACGTAGGGGTGTTATTTTCCCCACGACGTCACAGTCTATGCATATTGAAAAAAGTTTTTTTTCCTCTGATGCATTGACAGGAAATACATAGAATCAGATTGCTAATTAATGCATGCAATATCAAGCTTTTAATTCCATTTTCTAAAAATATATTTACACACCTTTACTTATGAACATTATTAATAAATATTTAATAATGATGAGGCCTATTAAAGCATAATAATTGCATATAGATATAAAATCAATTCATATAAAATGCGTTTGTGTCGCAGTTACTATATATGGCAGATGCTATGATTAATTTTATACATGTTTGCGAGCGGAAACCGCTTTCGTTAGAAAAATTGAATCGGATGATCTCAATGTGCTCCATTGAGAATTGATTTAATTGATTATTTTTGAATGAGGTAGATGCTGTAAGCATGAACAATCCTTGTAAGACCCATTGAAAAAGATATCGTTAAAAGGGCCGGGTATTGGGTATTTTTTGTCGGTGGCCTCATAATAAATAGCCACGGCGTTGCTCTCCCACGTTTGTTCTGTATTCCCCACAAAGAGACGTCTACTGCTAACGTGGCTGTTTGGGAAAATCCTTGTACGCCGTAATTAGATTTCTCAGAGCGTGAGGTGAAATTACAAAGAGCGAACTTAGACACTGTATTACACATATATAAGACTGTGTTTAAGTATCGGGATTTACAAAAGGCGAATCCAATTGAAATCGAACAATGAGAAGAGATTTCCTCGGACGTTGCCGATGAGATTTTTCCCCATCCGTTGTCGCTATGAAATTAAATAAAACGACATGCTTTGTTGGGGGGGACGACGTATTTAATAACGAAGAAGATTTGTGCTGCTTTTTTAATCTAAAAATTCTTTGGAACGAGTACGACATCATTCAACGAAAATATCTTAAGCGACCATTATTAATGAAGTCTGATTATTGATTCCTTTCACAAGCCCAAACTGTATACCGTTCAACGTAAGTTTATGAACAAAGTGTATTAATAGATTTATCAACCTTACTTTCTTAAATTTCAAATATATAATTCGAGGCAATATCCAAATTAATGGCATTGAAAATCCAATTCAGTTAATAGTGATTATGGTGAAACCTTCGTCGGTCTTCAGCAAAAGTTAATACGGGGTTTGCTCCCAGCTCTTAACGGTGATATAATTAACTAAGACAGCACACAAGCTTAAATTCCATATCCAGCTAATGTTTAATGGTTTGAAAGTGGATAGTAAGGTTATGGCTTTGGCTCTATAATGAACCCTTATATTATATAATAGGAAATGATCACTTTAAATTCCTTTTTAATTTGTTAAAGCATATTATATTGATTGAAGCATTTAAAAGAAAATCGTAAAATATTTGTAAAAAAATATTAAAGGTCAAGACTATCAATCTTTTGACATTTTTATCCATTTCATTAAATACTTGTTTTACCAATAATCATTCATATTTAATTTGCAAATAGCTTATAAGTAATATAAAAAGTTTCCACATCGAAAACAATTTGGGAGTTATCTTGACTTTTATTGTTGTTATTGGAAAAAAGGTCTCCCTTTGATACGTAAAAAATATTTTATTTATATATAATACATGAAAATGGAAAAGAAAATCCTTTTGTAATATTAGCAGATTCTTACTATCTTTTGGTTCATTGATTTCGTCAACTATTACGACTTCCAAGGGTTTGGTCGAGTTCACATTTCCACTAAAGTGTAATGAAGTGTAATCGATATGTTTTTCACTCGGAATGATGTTTTTCTACTGGCAACATATGAAATGTTTTTTCTCGCGCGTATGTTTTCCAGCATGAAGCCATTTTCTATTCTGATAAAAAAGGATTTACATGCTAGTGTTTGTTTGATATGCGAAAAAGTGGAAAATATTTTCGCGATAAGAAACTTACCTCCTGTAGCGCATTTTAAATTTTCATACGTGCTTAATAAAAAATTAAATTGGGGGATGTGTAAAACTGAGAGCATTTAAGTTCTATTTGGTTGGACATTTTCACTCTGGATTTTACTATATTTTTAATTAAATATACATTTGAATTTGCCAGAAATTTATTTTTGTTACACTTTAAAATACAATCCTTTAATAAAAGCCGAAATATATGATTTTTACGTAATGATTTTTTCTTACAGGGCAAATATTCTTGTTTTCCGCGATTTCTTCAGCAACATTTTTATGCTCTGTTTTTAGACAAATAAATTTATTGTTCGTATTTGTTTTAATTTTAGATACCTTTATTAGTTTCATTGTAGAAAACTAATTTTGCAAATTCCTTTCTTAAATTTGATACTTCTTTCAATTAAATAATATTAGTTTAACCATTTGGATGCTTAACAGCCCATTGATGTTCACACAAAACGATCAATTTTACATTATCTTTCGATAATTTTAATTTTCTATATCCGGTCTTCCACGATCCGATAGAAAACGAGCCCGCATGAAGTCTTCTTTTGGAGGATATACGTAGTATGGGATAAACTTCGGGATTTATTGACAAAACGGTCCCGCTCTAAATTACAATGGTGTCAGAAGTGGGGTCGTGAAGGAAATCTGTTCTTAAGTAATAAGAAGATTAATATGCTGATACATGGACGTATGCCAATGTATGACTTTTTATGGTATCACATGTCAACATTCATCTTTTTTAATATATGAATGTACCACATGTTTACAAAACAAGCTATCCATCGTTTATGAATTGATTTTATCTACGTTATATATTTAGGGTTATTTCATATGTACTACGCTTTTAATAGTTGACTGAAAGTAGTTCAGCAATTAAGCGATAGGATTAGTAATTCAATCGTCATGGGTTAAATTTACAAGAGGTGTGACTTGCGATCACACTTTTAAAATATATATTCGCTATGAAAAACTATACCAAAATGATTGATAATGGTTCCATAGAAAAGATTGCTTAAAGCCACCTCAACAACAATAATCTTATCAACAACGATATACTGATGATTTTAATTTAGATGTTACGACCAACTATATTTTTATCGTTATTAATTAGAATACTACTATTCTTAATATTAATTATCTATCAGAAAAATATATGGTAAAATATAAACCTAAACAGAATTTGTTTTTACAATAAAGAAAGTGACATGCGTCAATACAAGTAGCATTGTTTAAATCAATCAAAGTGGGACGTTCGACTTTCCAGCTCTTAAAAGTAAAGTTTCTATTGAACGGGTTTTCTCAAATTTACAAAATGAGTTCAGAAAACCATTCCATTATGAATTTATACCCGTGTATTTTGGTTACGACTTCAAAGAAGCCCTCGAACGAGGAGCATCATTAGCTCAGGTAATGGCCAATCCCACTCACGTCTAGCAATCGTCGACCAAATGTCTTCATTTGTCTTCCTGACAGTCTTATAAAATTCCACGACCAGCCCTCAAATGGAAGAGGGCAATGAGTTTGAGCCTTGGCAAATTAATCGATAAAAACAATCCCCAATTTCCTCTTCATTTAGGGTATTTTTTTCACGTTGGATACGATCCAGCCATTCCCTTTAAGTATCCTTATATATCAATTACGCCCATCTTATAACGAAAAATACGCAAAACATTGAAATAGATAGTCGAATGTCTTAAAAATTACGCATATGTACTAAATTCATATTCAGCCATAAATTAAAATACTAGTGTATTACAAAAATGATCGAATTGATAATTCTTACTGATTTATCTTTCAGTACGTGACTCTTCAGCAATGAGCAGATTAAGGCTTAGTGATCCACTCAAAAAGTGGTATATTTGCGATTGTAATTGGCTTTTGATGAATGTTGGTAATGCGGGTAGACCCAATGGATCCAATTAGGTAGGTCGTCTTTGCGTTGACCACTTCTGAGTGCTCACAAAGGACCCATTTTGTTTGTCGTCCTGCGTCAGGTCAACACGGCTCCTACCGCCAGCTCTTTCACAACACATTGGCCTACTTCATTAGTGCTTATCCTCTTTCTTGAAAAGTGAAACTGAACATTAAATTCATTTTGGTTTAATTCTGATGTAATTATTTATTTATTTTTATAATAAATAAAATTGCACTTAAATACGAAACACTTAAAACATATAGTTATAATATATTCCCGCGTTTTTTGACTATATAGGAAGTGAAATTGTTGGATATTAAATGACATGATTTTATTCTTGTGTTTTAATTCCTGTTTTAGCGAGGAGCATAGCGTCATACATGTAAATAATAACAATAAAGGTCAAAATAATTGTTTTTAAGACTTTGTGCTCACCATAGTGAGTCTGTTGGTTTGGGAGAATTTAAATTTGAAGTCAGAATATAATCTGAGTCTGGCATGTTAAATTCTGTTGACACAATAGAAGATGAAAAAAAAACATGTGTTTCGTCTTAAGTTGGTGTGATGCTGAGAGAGTGGAGCCTGCGTTACTGAGTGGAGGACGTTCTACGTTTCGGTGATGTTATTTTATTTTAATCTACTTAGGGAGAGATCAAAATCAGCTGCAATATTTTTCGATGAACTATGTTTTTATTCTTAATTAATACCAGCAGCTAAAAGCCAATACTTTAGCGTCAGTTCCGGAAAGTATTGATTCTGCAACGTTGAGTAACCGTTTATTCCACACGAGAGAGAGAGAGAGATCTGGCTGCAGGAAGGACGGCCTCTCGCAGCCAAGGTTAACCGATGATCCTCCCGACTCCCGCCTCCCGCGTGTCACTACCCAACCGGCAATGGTGCACGCGCAAGAAGAGATCTGTCGGTATGCAGGTGCAATATTTCCGTAGAGACACAAAAGATCACGTTATTAAAATAACACATTTCACCTGAAGAGAGACGGAATAATCTGGCGAATTAAATTTGCTCAGATTAACAGACACTACAATTCAAAATTTTGAAAAAATAAATAAATACAAGACACAGGGTGATTTAAACATGAACCAACTATTTTTTTGTAGATTAAGAGGGGGGGGTGTCTTTTGCTGCGTTTAATACATATATCCTATGTTTAAAGTATCAAAAGTGCCGAAACAGATTATTTTTCAACATTTTGAAAAAATATCCGTAATGTCACCTTTGAATCATTATAACTTTTTAATCTGTTATCGTAATAGCACAGTAGACACAACTGTTTTGTATTTTGAAATATATTTTTGATCTAAATAAATTAGTATTTTATACAATTGGTTTAAAAAAACTTGCTTCTAAGCCTTCAAAGTCACATGTAATGTGCAAAAGAATGAGAAATGTCAACTTCGAAATTCTTTAAACAAAAAACTAACAACTGTTTTGAACTTAATTGTGGTATTATTAATATTAGAATATTTAGTATTAAAAGCATGACTGGAGTAGATTTTATTGAGGCATGTTTAAACAACTGAAATGATAATATTGAAATGTGGTATTTCTATCTTTTTAGGTCAATACTTTATTTTATTGACCTAAATACTAAAACGATCAATATCAAGGGGGAAGAAGTTGAAAATTCCTTTTCAATTGCATATTAAATTTTCACCTTAATTTCCATTTGGGGAATAAAAGTTGTCAAGGCGCAAATGAATAAGGTTCGATATAATGTAAATTTATTATATCCGCAAGGGGCTTTCGCATAGAAGAAACGGCGATGGGAAGGAGCTTTTGTTTCGTTGGAGATAAGCAAAATGCACATTTTCCAGAGTGTATAACTCGTAAAGGCCTATATTGTGTACAATACGCGGCGAAGAAAAGACGAAAGAGACTCGCCAGAAAGTTGGAGCCGGGGAACAAAAAAGAACCGCTGAAAAAGGCTTCGACGTAAATTCATATTGAAAAATCCGACAAAACTGGATGCTTTGCGGTTCACCCAAGGAATATGAAAGTTTTTCAGTGCTAAAACAAAGGTGCTCGCCAGAAAATCCACACGACCGGAAGAAAATAATTATTTGAACCTTTATATGGCAGGAAACACCACTTGTTCTTTGCAATCGATATGACACTGAAAAAAAATCATATTATGCCCAACTTTTTTTCCATGTAATCCTTTCATCTTAAGCCAATATTCAGTTTAATATTAAAATTGTGTTGCTTATCGCTCTGTTTCATAACCTACCTGATATTCGATTCTAAAAATGTTCCAAAGTTGAAATTTCTCTTAATAATCATATGTAAAATCACTTAAAAAATATGGAAAACAATTTAAAAAATAGACTTAAACTCCTATAGAATATTGTATTGAGACACAATGGTATGTTAAGTTTTGATTCTGTTTTTATTTTTTTTTTACATTTTAACACAATATTCGATGATTACCATCATTGAATTCTGTATTTACAAGATTAGGCATATTCCTAGAACGGAAAACACTTATAAATTGGATGATAAGGTACTGATGCCATTAATTCGGACACAACATTGTATCTTACCTCTTTGAGGGATTAATGATTAAGTAAAATGGGTTTCTTCAACTTAGGTACCTGTTTTTATCCTTAAGCCATTATTAACATTTAAAAACTCCTATTTTATATGAAAGGATATCACTGGTTAGTTCAAAATAGTTTGAACCTGTAGTTAGAGTGAACAAAACGAGAGCTCATTTAAAAATGAGCTTTAGTCAATAATTCTTCAACCAAAACGTGAGCTTTTTTTACAAGATATTTATAATTTGGTTTAGAACTTCAGTTCTATTCAACGTAATTATTTGGATTCTTATAATATTCGTTACAAAAGAAAAGCACATTTTATACAAATATAGAATTTGAACAAATTATAGTAAAACGGTTTTAAATAAACTTTTTATAGGCGAAATTTTGATTACTTTTCAGTCTCTTAATATTGATCATTTTATAACTTTTTTAAATAAGTGATTACCATTGTCTAATATTTTATCTAGTATATATCCTATGTACTTCGCAGTTATACGCCAAAACTGATAGCATATCAGTCGATCTGGTTTCCAGCTGTAGTGCTTTTCAGAAATTACCATAAATCACAAATAAACTGGATGTCACCCATCTATACATTTATGTCAGTTTCAGTGTCATGAAAACTTCATCTAATACTATTCATTCATATTCGATATTGGGAACTATTGATTTTTGCTTTTTATTGTATTAAATACACTTTTTCATATACATATTTATTTTTAAGAGTTGAAATTAAAACCGTATATGGAGGTTAATTCATTTAAATAATCGTTCAAAAAGTATATATTTACATTAAGCAAATTCAGTTTCATAATACAGTGGATTTTTCATGATATAATTAAAAATTTAACGTTAAATTTTAATCAAACCAAGGCAAATACGTTTTTTATGTAGCTTTAATGGAATAGGTTGCCAACATAATCAGAGCTTTGTCAATACTCCCGATATAAAAAGAGCTAATAATCTTCCCTGAAAGCTTTCATGGTCTCTCGATTCAAACCGCATTTCTGCTTCAAATATATCCTTTTCATTCGAGAGGTACTTTCATTTTGAATACCGGTGAGATTTTAACAAAGATTAAATATTAGCTGGAAGAGTAAAAAATTTAGTCTATAAGCCGATGAAACGAATAATAATCTATTTAATGATCGCCAAAGCTTTGACTCATTGTCTTTCAAATTCTATTGAACATGGCGACTTACCTCAGATAATCCAATGACCATATCGAAATGACAACTGCTTTGATGCCCAGCACATTGCCGTACTGTAGAATAGACACCAATTAACCCAGAATTGATAGATAACGGAGCTTAGCGATTTCAAAGAAGACTTTCCATCGACTTAGTGCTGCAAACTTTTCAATTAACCTAAGGGCTCATTTAACAAATGGAAATAATTTTTCGTTTCCGCTTCGAGATTAAAATTCGCAGCATTATTGTTATGATAAAGGCGCAGCGGGCAAATTAAAATTTATAATGGCCCACCTCCGCATTTATGTAAATCATTTACTTCAACCCCTTTTGTTTGTTTCGTCACAATTAATGAATTGGCACTTTCCTCCCGCTGGTGGAGTGACAAGTATGAAATATTCGAGATCAGGGCCGCTAAAGCTCGGCCCACAAACGCCCCCTAATGCTAAAGATAATAAGCTTCCGCCCTTTTCGTGGCCCCCCCCATCCAGCGTATATTGTTTTGTCTTTGGTGCAAAGTTTAGCATCGGAGCAACGATGGGTGGGCGCAAAACAACTGATAATTCATCAGGGCCGGATTAGCGGGGAAACCGACCTAATGAATGGCGCCCATCAATAAACGAGCTCGCGAGATAAATGGATCTCTTCATTCAATATCCCCTATCATGACCCTTCGTTCAGATGCATTAGACAAATTTGAATTTAATTATGATGATCAATAAAAGCACCATCATAATACTTGATATCAATCACCATAAATTTAAACAAATATGCATCAAACCGTATGAAGATATTATCATGTTTTATGTTATTATTAATGCTAGACTACAAATCTTATTTAGGAACCACATATATACAAAATGGATGTTGATTCGATATGCACAGTAAAAAGTTAGTTCTTTAACAAAAATAAGTAATGCTAGATTGACTAGAACTTGATTGTTGGATTGATTGACTGAATTGATATGAAACCACAAAACCCTAACTCTGTGTGTTAAAATAAATCAGACAATATTTGTCAGCATACAAGTCGAAACGACGTACATTCGTAGTTAAGGGTTAAATACAGTTTGTATGATTTCAGTTATTAGCTCACTCGTTAACAGATACACGTTTGCATTTGCATGCGTATAACCATGCATATACTCGCCTATTAACTCTTTGTTCTTGAACGAACAATCATCAGAGTGACTTAACGGAGTTATCCCGCGTGACATTTATAAACATTTTTATGCGATTTTTGGTACATTCTATAATATTGATTTAAAGTTATGCTATTTTTAAAATTAAGGGAACTTATCCATCAGTTTTTTTATGTAGCATTGTGTAGCACAATAGAGAAGCATTTGTATAAAAAGGGGCTAAACGTAAGAAATCTGAACTGCAAGAGACTGGAGTCCGATTCTCTGCCTCATCTTTACCCTCATATTCCTTTACTCTATATTTGGATACAATTTATATAATTATAATTAAAAATATTTTTAAAACTGACACATAGAAAGTCTTCCTTAAAGTAAATTACGATGATAATTATTATTGCCGTTTAAAGTCATTTTTATGTGGCTTATTTAAGATATTCATTGCATATAATCAATCGTATAGCTATATCTCGCTTTCTTGTTTCATAATCAATTTGTTATTGTGCTTTGTCTGTAATTATTTTTTACAGTGAAACATTCTTGATGTTTCATTTTACATCTGAAACTTTGTCTTCTGACAAATTTGAACTTTGTTTTACGTGTTCTCTTAATAAACGACGCTTTAATTAAACTTGTTAAGCTTTTGTCGAAATAAACTTATTTAACAACTATAACTTCGTCCGCGCTCATATTACCCTTTTAATATTGCATTTTAAAAATTATGCAAGAAATACGAATTAAATTCTTATTTATGTATGTATTATGATAAAGATAGTGGATACATTTATTACCATGCGCAAATTAGTTTTTTCGATATGAAAATATTCTGAGTTGTATATTTATGTATAAAAAAATTATCATAAATGTTTAGATTGCGCTAGTATTAAATTAGCTGGAAAAATTTGCTTACTCCCTTTGGAGACGCAATGAAGACCCGCTCAAAGAGAAGTTTATAAAAAGCAGCAGAGAGAAATAATTCGTGTATTTTTCATAAATCTCAGTAAGCAAGACGTGCAATTTAGGATGTTCATTAATAAGCGAGTTAAGATTTTATCTGGGCCTTAGCGTTTTAGCAGCGGCCACAGCCTCCACTCGAAATTTTCCGGGAGACGTTAAAGTGAAATATTTTCAAAGGCGTCGACCAAAGGACGTCAGTTTTGCGACTAAATTAAGAATGAGCACTCGAGGATAAGACGACGGAGGAAGCCTTTAGTAGTAGGCTTTACACCCGACTATGGGATGACTGCTGCCACTCCGATAGCACCAAAGTAGCAACAGAAGCCTGTGATACGCTGATAGTGCGAAAATGGCCCTCGAAAGCCTACCGACCCATATTTATATAGACTTATATAAACCTTTTTTGTTTCACCGTACTTCATCCGGAAGGACTCAAATAAATCGAGTATTTAACTTATGTATTTAAAATTCGCTCTCATAAAATTACACATATATTAAAACTGATATTAATATTTAGTAAGTTTGAATAATTTTTAACCAAAACTTATCTCAATATGTTGATATTTTTGTGTGTGTGTGTGTCTATACGTAGCATAAAACAACCACTATGCTAGTATCGTGCCCATTTTATTATATATTATAGCGAGTACCCGTGTTTGTATGTTAATTCAGTTTATAGCAATGATTTTATATATTTTTAATTACACTTAAAAAGAGGTGTACGATCTTACTTAGTAATTATTTGAGAGGTACGTTAAGATTTCAAATGTACATCTTTCTGATATTTCGAATCTCCTGTCTGACTCATGGACGCGGAATAACTGCCGGCGTCTTGGTGATGTTTCTTGTGAGCATCCTACGTCCAGTGTTGTCAATGTGCGCTGTTGTTTGCACCTTTTTTGCTTAGTGCTTTAATTTTCGATAAAATTGGTAGCTATGTTCGTCCATTTGCAAAAATGGACATAATGGCATAAGATATATGATTGATGTGAAAATAAATAAGAGGCAACTAATTAGTTGAGTAAATATTAAGAACATAACACCAACGATAAGAAGCATTTATGTTCATCCAAAATGGAACTCAATATAATAATATTGTATCTATTGACACTTTTTGGATTAGATTATCTCCCAGCCACCTTTCATGCCAAATCTACCAAATTTAAGTCTAAACAGAAAAAGTTTATTTTACTTTAGAAATGTTTTGTAAATTTATAATGCTATAAGAATGTCAATCGAAATTTTTGAAAAGTGTAAGAAGTATACGATAAGGGGGGGGCTTTATTTGCTTCTCATGGTTTTGCTCCTGAATGCGAGCTTTCTAATATATGATGTGATTTTGTTAACATAGCAAGATTTGTTGAATTTGGCTGCAGACTAAACATATATGGATAAATGAAGATCTTCTCGAAATAGAGAATGGCATAAATAATTAACGCGAAGAGACCTACGTTGTTGAGCCCGTCAAAGAGCTTTCAACAAAACAAACAGCTGAATTGTTTAAGCGCATTGACAGTGCAATTAGGATCATTCAAGAGAATAATTCTGAGCAAGAACAAAAGCTACAAAGTTGCCGGGGTAATTCTGTATTCATTGGCTTGTTAATCAAAAATTTTATAGAGAAAATAAAAATAGCTTATAAATAATTCGTTTCTGATATTTTTTAAGAGAAACTTAAAATAGTATATCATTCGATTGAGATCCATCTATAAATTAGGAGTTTAATTATCCAGAAGCACTAAAATAATTCTTTTCTTCCAATTCATATAACTAATAGATATTAAGTTGAATGTGAATATTTATTTAAGAGAAAACATTTTTATTACATGCAATGTTTATATTAATAATTTTATTTAGTGAATATTAAAAACTTCTAAAAATATTATTAAATTAGCGTTCAAATTGTGGGGAGTTTTATATTTTTATGTAAGCTATAATTAGCTTACATAAAAATTATTATATTTATATATATAGCTATAATTAGCTCTGTTGGATTTCTTTATTCCATAGTTTTTAAGAAAACTATGAAATTGGCACCTGAAATATTTTAAAATTTAGAAGATGATAGTAAAGATGGAAAGATGAATTTGTTAAACATTTTATGCCAAAAAATATCTAGACTCAGACCATTAGCATTATATTTTTAAAATGAAGATATTTTCTTTAAATCTTTTTTTTTGAAAATTCTTTAACTTGAAATGAAAATATTGCTAATTCTATGTTTTATATCTTAGCAAATATCAATAATCACACTTCATATACTATTTAAAATAATAACTTGAAATCAGTGTTTATTATTTTTTGATACATAATTTTCCAAATACTATTATACACCTCTCAACATATTTTTTATTAATACTAAGCATTATAATTTTAGGATAAACATAGAAATATGCACGAGTCATTACAATTGATTTCCGAATTTGTATGAGGTAATTTAATTAGCCATCTACAATGCCAGATGCATGTTGATCTGATATTATGTACATGATTTAACAAAGGACTAATTAGGCATATCGCTAAATCGTAGACATTGCTTATAGCATAGTGCATTGTAGTTAACGCGGTATTTCTTTGATTGATTAATTATATATTTTCATAGAAAGTACAACAAATGCTTTGATTTCTAGTTAACATAGTGGATATACATGAGTATCATTTGTATAGTATATATCTAACATGGATTCATGACTATTTTGCATACAAGAATATTATCAGATTTAAAATCTGAATAAGTGAAAATCGGAAGATGCAAAAAATATACGTACAGGATACGAATGACTCGTACTGCTTTAACGTATCTAAAAGTGTTAAATTTATAGTTCCTATTAAAATAATGGCAATTATTGAGTGAATATATGCGTTTTCTTAACAATAATAGAGTTAGGTCAATTTCAAAATTAACAACCAGATTCGTTATAAAATTTGAAGAAGTCCATTTAATATAATTTAAGATGTTTCAAATTGAAAAACTATAATACTCAATTTATTTTACATATCTTTATAACACGTCAAAAACATAATTTACTGCGATTCAAAAGATTTTTTAATGTAAATTAAAATCTATATTTTTTAGTACACTTTTAGTAACTACATTTGAGAAAATAAAAATATAAAAATAAATATTTAACAGCCAAATTCCGCACTGTAAACAAGTGTGATAAATGCATTATGATTATAGTTTATGAACCGTATTGGTTGTTATGATAATATTTGCTAGTTACCTTTTATATTATTCAACGACGAACCTCAACGCACCTTTGGAAGAATTTGTATTTAAAAATAAAGTCAGACTATTTTTTTTAATTACTTCATCGCTGTATGTTTTTTGAAACGACTATGGTGTGCATAAGAATGAAAATGCATTTGAGTCGTTTTCGCAACGTCATTAAATGTGCATGCAAGGTTGCGAGCTCGCCGACGATTAGTTCCTAAGCGGCTTTTTACAGCACCTGCAGTAATTAAGGGGCCGTGGCGTACCACGTGGGATGCCAAGACAACACTTGAAAAATTGCCTTTTTTGTCTTCCCTAAACACGAATGAGCCACTCCGCCACGTGTAATGGAAACCTGGCCTTTTTGCGCTACCCGCCTCGGGTCCTTGCGAACCTCGCATACTACTCCCTCACGCCCCCAAGGAAAAACATCCAGGATAACCCACGTACTCACAATTTATTTACTTTTAAATGTGATTTTTTCCGGGAACTAATTTCATTTACAAAGTTTTTATAGGCTCAAATTCAACGAAACGTGTTAATTTAGCTTTGCGTCTAAATATCGTCATAGTTATTAGAACTAACCGTGCATATTTCGCTCCCAATGCAAAATGAATCCACATTAAATAAACGTAGGGATAAAATAAGTTCATATACGATGAAGGTATACTTAATGACCAGTAGTTGGGCTTTGGTCGATTTAATCCTCGAGTATAGCCTTTGGGATATCATATTTAATCGTATGAAACTGTTCCAATACTTGAGACAAAAGTACTATAATATTATTTTCTACTAATAATATGATTTTTGGAATTTTTATACAATAACATTTTGATTTTTGAATAATTAATAACTGCAAAATTATTTAGTATTAAAATGAAAATGATTGATATATCATTCTAATTTTGAGCAATATTTAAAATATTTTTTCGTATATATTGAGTGTAAATTAGTTCGGTTCGTTTTTTGCGATCAAAACCTGACCTGATCAAAATGAACGAACAACCAGCAATCAGAAGGAGCAATGTCCAGAGAATACATCGGATGCGGTAAAATATTTAATTTCGAGTGTTTCTAAATATGTTTTTTACGATTTTTACGACATGAGGCCGAGCATTGTCATACTTACCATGCAAAAAATAACTTTGTTATGTATAAATAAATCAATTGTAGCCTATTCTGATTGCTCGAAATGGAATTGCCAGGTTGTAGCAAGTCATATTATAAAACACCGTTTTGATCCCACCAGATATACAGCATAACCATCGAATCATGAAAATTCGATTTTAGTGTTGATATTTAGATCGATAGCAATGTTTAAATGGGCCCTACCGTAATATTTTTTATTCTTGGGGCTGTTGTAGAGTGACAATTTCTCATCCCCAGTAAAAAACCCTTTCTTTTTTGCCTCTAAATCAGCTGTTAACAATTGAAAAATCGCTTTTCAACGTGTTTTGGTTTCAGTTCATGAAACCATGGTACCAAATTACCCTGCTTTTGAATTATTTCCATTCATCAAAACATCGAAACCATTTCTTACATGGTTTATCAGTTGAAGCATTGTTATCACAAGCTTCCGCAAGCGTTCGATATGCTTTAGCTACAATTATCTTCCAATTAAAGAAGAAAAACTAAAACTTCTCGCAAATGCTGCCTAGTTAACACAAATTTTGACACATTCGACACAGTAAAAAACAGGGTTTATTATAAAACCCAAAGAGTTAAAAAACTACATATTATTCAGAGATGTCCAATTTCTTTAAAACTACCGAAATCAGCTGTCACTATAAAACATTCATAACAGCCAGAGCTATCGTTTGAAAACAGACCGAACTAATTTGCACTTCTAATAGTATTTGTTCAATTTATAATGGAAAATAAGATGAATGAGTTTTCATTGGCTATTCAATAGATGGGATTAATAAGGGAATTGATTCAATAAAAAAACATGTTTGAAAATATAGATATTATCGCATGTCGCGGTGGCACATTCCATATTTTTGAAGCATTTTGCATTAAAATTATTCATCATATTGAGCTAATTAAAACAAAATTGCTTACATAAAAGTTGTTTTTTTTTCTTTCTTTTAGAAGACCTTCAAAACATGTTTTTCAACATTGGTGACATAATACAATACTTATGTATACGTAAAATCTTAAAGAGCTTTTTGCCCATCTATTTTTTTTTTTTAAACTGCAAGTCAATCCTGTAGCTATTGGCCCCAATTTTCTGTTAAGATAGTGTCGTTCGTTATTGGAACGGAGAGTAGGTATCGTAAGATTGAAATTGAGAGTTGAAGCTCTTAAATAGACTGAGGATAGTTAGTTCACTTCTCAGATGAATTTTATTCTTAAGTATAACTGGAGCCAGTTAAAAGAGGAGCAGTTTTTTCGCTTGAAACTCTTTACGACAGTCCCCTCCCGGCGCAGGGTTTTTATACCTTCTGGGAATAAGGTAGACGACCCCGCCTTTTTGATTTTTCAGGATGAAATCAATTCATACTTACAAAAAAATGTATAAAAATACTAAATTATGATAGAAAATATTTTTTGAATACAAGTATAAAATATTTTAAAAAATATGGAATAAAACCGAATTCTAAAATTATATAGGTTCGAAATCTTATATAAAATATTGATTTTGTAATAAACATTAATTATGTATTAAAAAATAAGTATAATCTAACATTCATTAATATCAAGATCAATTATTTTGATTAAAATTGTAGCCTAATTGTTTAGGTTTCCAATTAAAAAACCATTGTTATTGACCTTTATACATTTTTCCTCGGATATATTTGGAAATTATCAGTAAAAATAGTGAAATATTTACATAAAATACAATTTAAATGGCCAAAAGTGTCAACTCATTGGGATACATAAGGGTCTTTAAAAATACACGATATGACCTTTTAAGGGACAAATCGTCTGTAAAATTATTTTTCAGGGCAATTTTACATTCGAAATCAACTGCCGACCGTTGAAAGGTTAAAATTGCGTGAACCATTTATTCAAGTCTTGGCACATAATCCCACAAACTCTCGGTTTGCATGCAAATCGGGTATTATTGTTGTTGTTTGAACTTGCAGAGAGAACGTGTGCCCGAAAAGTGGCAGAAAAACCGAGACAGAAGCAAACTGTAAGATTTTTACAGCTTTAGAACGAGTAAATTAATGAGGGGGGGATGTTTTGACACGGGTAATTTTTTTAAGGTCCGCAATGTCTGTCTGCGTTTTAATGATATTAAAAAGCTTTCAAAGAGCTTCCTCGCTTTGTTATAATTTAAGTGTGCGCTTAAAGCATATAAATTTAATAAGAATTATTATTGGACTTGATTGTGTATTTTATTGGATTAAGTTTATTTGGCTTGGTTGAAATGAGCGTTGTTCTCCTTTGGTGACCCCAAATGGTATATGTCGAACAGCAGAGTGGTCTACGTCATAAACTTGCATTAAGAGCACGGCTCCCACTGACCCTCCCCGTTAAACGCTGAAGTCTTCCCTACCCTAGTAAACAGGCTTTTGTGCAAATAGCTAGCTATTGTGTTACTGAACGTTGCTCATTAAAGTGCTGAAACGGAAAAACACCGCAGTCTAGAAATTCTAAGGCGAGAATCAATTTTCTTGGGTAACGTATGCAGGTTTTCTTCCCAACAAAGCTCACATACACGATACAAACATGATATTATTTAATTATATTAAGGTAGCTTTATAAAGTTAAACTCAGCTTAATCTTTTAGCTAAACATTTACGTTAACAAATGATAAAAAAGCAATGCATAAAGCCAACTTTTCCTAAAAAGTAAGAAGTTCAACTTTTACTACGTGAGTCTCAGGCAATTTATTTTCTAAAATAAGGATAAGCCATTAATTAATTAAAATACATGAAACTTGCAATTTAATTTTTTTAATGAATTGACTTAAAAATAAATTTCTAAATGATTTATCAATACTCTTTTAAGGTTTAATTTAAAGGTAATCATCAGTTCTATAAATTATTACATTAATGATTGCTGTAATATCGGCCGTCGCCCGCATCAACTTTCATGCCCACATTATGTTTAAATACAGAGCTAAGCCTTGATAAATTTAATAAATACATAGTCAAATGTACAAAAAATGAAAAATTTGCGGTATTAAATAGCATATTATTTATAATGAAACTTCTACCAAGATTTTAATACAAGATCTCATCATTTTACTTATTGATCCCATACTACCTTACTCACATTTTCAATATCCTCATCCCATTTATCAAATTTTCTTCCATGAAAGCTTCTATAGACGAGGTTTGAGCTCTTCAGAAATAAAGAAAAAAAAACGTATATAAACTCAAGACATTCTATCTAATATATTTTATAGATTTTATATATTATATATCTAGAAATCTATCACCATTGATGTATTATTATTTTAAGCAAAGTTTTGAAGAAACCAAATTATGTAACATACATTTGTTCAAGTTGGAGATTTTGGCGTTGATTATAATAACTTTGAGCAAATTCTGCATATGAAAGTTGAGCAACGATGAAGTGCACTTGGGCTAAGAGTGTACGAAATAGCAACTTGTTTAGCGTATTTGACGAACAACTGGCAAGTTGCAGACTTTATGTACTGTAACACTACAAATGCATTAGTATACTATCAAAATTTCACAATTATTGTACATTTAATTAAATTAGTACATTGAAATTCAATGAAATGTATAAACATGTAGATATTTGTATATATTGTGTGTATATGTGAAGTTATCTTCTGTAACATCAACATGCAAATTAAGCTCTATGCATATCAAGTTAACCAAATCCCGAAATAATAATCTTACTTATATATAAGTTCGCGCCAGTACGGTGCTTGGTGTTTCAGTATCTTTCAACCCTTTCAAGGCGCCGTCATTTGATACATTTCCAATGTTTAAATTATAACAAAAACTATGTATATATTCAACATGCAATGCACTTTTATAAATAGTTTCGATTAATATTTAAAATTCTATTTAATACACTAATATGGCAAAAAATCAATTCAATTAGGTTTTTAAGTAAAAGTTTTACACCAGTCTTCAAAATGTCATATTAAATTATCCTTAAGTCCGATCCGATCCAAAATCGACAAAATCCACTAGATCAATTGCTACCAGTTTTGCTGTATTATTTATGAAGTCATCTTTAGACCGCATAATAGCGTTGAGTATATAGTGGAGGCGAATATGGGTTTCTTGAATATGTCTGTATTCTACTAACTAATCACACATCAGAATTATAAAAAGTCGCTTTAGTCGCTAGATCTTTCTTATAAATTAAATGTAAAAGGGTTTCAGATTAAATCTGGTCAATATAGTCTCTATTATATCGAAATGAAGTAAGAACATTAACTTAGTAAGCAGAAAGTGGCTCGAATTTTGACATAAGAAACTTCTTAGTATTTCATCAATATCAGGAAGTTTCTTAGGTCATAATTAGTGATAATATTGTTTTCAATTCTACTTTATTAAAATAATACATTTACATGTAAAATTAATGTTTAGATTATAAATAAGTATACTCTTTTAATATTAAAATCAACACAAGCGATAAAAGGGTTATTTTTTTCTGTAATCCTTCACCAAAAAAACGATTGTCCATTTTCTTTGCAGGTCTCAAAATCAGAGCCATCCTTCCAAATTCAACTTTTTTTAATTTAAAAATTGTGATAAGATACCCAGTATCTAAAAAAATCGTGAAGATTTGCTACTCAAAAAGCATCTTCGATTCTTAGTGCATCTATCATATTGCTCTTATCTTAAACTGAAATTTCGTCGTCAAAAAATGCAAAAGACACCAAGTCTTCCAACAAGTACCATAAATGTCCCAGTATTTTTTTTATGGCAACTTTGGCTATTATTTGGTTTATAATTTCAAAGAATGTAAAGTCTTTTAATTATTGTAAGTCATTTCTCGGTGGTGAATATCCGACAAGGGCTTTTCCATCATTTTAAACTGATGTTTAAATAGCAAAAGCTTCAAGCAATACACAGCTTTAGCCATCCATTTAGCATGCTGAAAACCAGAAAGTTTCTTAAATGAAACTCATTTTTCGAAAATTCCTCTTAAGTACACGATGGAAAGATTTAGCAGCTCTTTATAGTTATCTCGATGTTGATATACTTGAAGTTGTTTTTGAGCAAAATATTGTTTTTTTTTCTAGATAATAAACTCCCGATACTGCTTGTGAATGCTATGATAAGTTGAAACAAGTACGTTTTAATTGAGGAAATAAAAAGCGCGTACACTCGCTAATAACTGAGGTTCGGGGCAGGGCTCAATCTCAATGCGTACTCGCGGGAAAGAATTTAGAAAAGGGGGATGGGAAGGAGGGTTGATTGTAGTGAAGTAGTGAGTCTTTCTGCATGCTATTCCTTTTCAAAATATACTAATAAACACACCAAAATCAATAAGCCGGATTCATAGTTAAGTTGCCATACAACGTTTTTTTATGAAACTTTGACTTATGGTAGTGACTTCTTAAACCTTTTTTAAAAAAATACGTATTAATTTTTTTAAGGAAAAAAATCATGACGGAGTGACCGCCCAATTTTTTTAAAGTTAAAAAATACGGACCTCCCTAATGTAAAAGTTAACTAAATAAAAATCAAGGAGCCAAATATGGACTTTATTTGTTTTGTGATGCTTAAAGTATTGATTTACTAATCTCCAAATAATATGGAAACGAGTAATGTAAACAAATCTTAAATTTTTTTTTTTATAAAATATAAGTATCTTAACATTACATATATTATATACAAGTTACAGCCTATTTATATTTTATGTTAAATCTCATCATTTTTTTTCATAAGGTGCCATATCGGTTATTTAATGTAGGCGGTCATACGTTGAGGGATTTTTCTAGGAATAAAGTATTTTCATGCCGAAATTTTCCATTGCCTTCCTCTATAATCAAATGTTAAAAAAATATATCCATCTAAAGAGGAAAATTTGTTTGTCTACCTATCCCTTGGAGCAATTTTAAAACGAAGTTTTTTTGTAGAGGTTTTAAAATCTCTTCAAAATATTCGTCATGTGCATGCTATAAAAATAAAAAAGGTTTGTTGTATACAGTGAAAAATGTGCTTGATAAATTCTAAAGGTCTAAAATAATCGGATGTCATGATCACGATTGGACTTTTATAATTGCATGTTTCCACACTCAGATTTCCCCAGTGACGCCTGCTTTTATTTCCATTCAAATGCGGCGATGCAGCGTGACCTGTGGTGGGGTAATAAATACCCCCGACGCCCGCTGTGGCACGTTAAGTGACCTCAGAGTTTCCCAAATTTGATTTTGCATCGTAAATCTCAGCCAAATGGATTCATCAAAACAACCCTTTTATTGACTAATATATATATGCATTTCGCATAACGTGCGAGAGGTACTGACACTTCATCCAGTAAATTGAAGGGTGAGCATTTCATGCTCAGTTTTGAATATACATTAATAGATTTTTTTATGAAAAATGGAAAAGCTGTTTTCAATTAAAAAAACCCCGAATGCTGTACAAAACAAATAATACTTTTTTATCATATCCAAATTTATTGTTAAATTATTGCTCTGTGATTTATATTTTTAAATCAGTAAACTTTTTTTTAATATGTGGCATAAGTTTAAAAAATCTATGGTATATGAAAAAGTTTTATAACCCAATACAAAAGTAGCAAACACAGCCTTATAAGAAAGCTCTGATTACTGACAATGCATCCTGTTATTTCAGTTTTTCCCGAACCTCTTCGTTTCAATCGCCCTGTTCCTTTTTTGCCTCATTATTTCAACAAACCGCCAAAGAGCTGTTTCTACTACTCCCATACTACAGTCATGAACCATTTGATCTTATTAATATGAACCTGACTAGTTGATATTACTTGATTTTGTGGCCTAACCACATTTGACTCTTCCTAAGTACTATGCTTATACGATTTTGTATATTTTAACTACTGGCCATTTAGCTAGTACTTATTTAAATATTAAATAACAGCAAGCTAATACTCAGCTTTTTTACTATTCTTTGCTACTTTTACAAATCATTAATTGAAGAAAGAAGAGAGGAGTGTCGACCAATAGCCTTGGCCGCGGGAAGCTGTGCTATTACATCCTTCTCCAAGTTGAATAAATATCTTATTTATATCTGATTATTATCTATCGTCTTTCTTGGATTCAGCAACTTGATAGCGAATGGGAATCATGATAATAATTTCTCATTATTAAAACAGAAAATATATATTTTTTTTTTCAAAAAACTCCAAATATTAATAAATTACTGCGTAAATATATGTATGAACAGTAATAAGGATATCAGATAAATGTATGAATTATATTTGGCTCCTTGTATAATTCGTTCGTAGTTGGTTTATAGTGTTTCAATGTAATATTTTTACGAGAGTTTTTTTAAGTACGCTCTTTCTATCTGGAAGTTTTTGAGCCTCTTTGTATTTATTTATACGTATGTTTTCGAATTTTATTTGTAAAAACTTTTCTTCTCATCCCTCAAAGGTTCTTCCTCCGATGGCTTGTCCTAACACACCGCGGCTAAGGGTATTGTACAAGTATGAACAAACACTCCAGTAGTTCACAAAGATTCACCCTGCGAGCGTTTCTGAAGAGGTTGTTTTGTTTTGCCCGAATCCATTTCCCACTCGAGAATTAGGGATGTTAAGCGACATAATAAAAGAAGGCATCACAAAAGGATTTTGCGAGTTTCGAGAATTCCTATGTAAACGCGTCTTCAAATTATACCGTTATCTTTTTGTTCCTATATCATTTACTTTCACTCCATTATGCAAAGATACACGGAGTGTATAGACTTGCATCCCACTTTTGTAATATCTCCAATCTGCGGGTCGTATCACCCCACACCCGTACCACGGGAGGCTTTTATGTATTCCGTGTACGGCAATTATTAAAAATGTTTGATCGTTAGTCTCGATGGCTTATATATACTTATACTGAGGCGGATGAGCATTTTAACACTTGAATGCTGCTCGGTGCAGAGGTTCTTGTATTTGATGTTATCCTTATGTCAGCAGGAATGAGAGTCCTGAATGAGAATCGACGAGGCACATAAATGTATATGGAAACGAAACGTAAGCTTTGTGAAACCACGTTGTTATCTCCTAAATGTTTTATTTATTTTACAAATATATTTTATTAAGTTTTAACGTAACAACATTTTCAATATTTTAATAATTTTAAAGCATTATACATCCATGATTTGTTTGCTGTTTGTGATTCTGTAAGAACACTAGAAAGCATGTTAAAGGATTATGTGAAACAGGGAATGCGTTAAATAAATACGAGTATATTTAATAATTTAGAATGGGCGCTGAAAAAAATAATAGAAAGGGATGGGGTGGATTATTTTCATTATTTATGCATCAAACAATAATAAATTGATAGTTTATATGAGGATTCCAATATCGAAATTATAGTACTTCATTACTTCATTTTGTATTATAATATCAATAATCATTTCAAATCCTGTACGATACTAATTTACAAATGTAAATAGGCTTTAAGCCTTTTAGGATTGATTGTAAATAAAACATATTAAATCAATGAATTTGAGTAATTAAATCGAACACAAATTTCTAAACAATTATGATTTATAATCAAATACACAAGAATTAAACAACAACAAAGATAAAATCAATATTGAAGGTATTGAAAACAGAACGTATTTTCACATTGTTACAATTTGATTTTATGAAGATATTTTCGTAACAAAATGGAAAAATATTCATGCAGCAATAGCATTAAAAAAGGGTTGCTTTTCTGATAAAAAAAAATGGTAAAAGCTGCACTTGACATTTTGCTCCATTTTTGTAAGCTTACTCTGTGTGTATTTTTCGGATCCAATTCGCGCTCGCCCACTCACTTTTATTTTTTCAAAAAATATATTTTATTGGCGTAGTATTACATTTTCAGGAGTCGAAAATTAGAAAAGCGGATACTTCCCGACATGACACCCTTTTATGAAATCTGCCACGAAATTATGACATCCAATTTTAAGACGAGCCCCAGCAAGTTACAATAAATCGCATGCTTCGTTGCATAAAGCCACCCCCGAGTGGTCACTTTCTTTGTGCTCGCTAAAACGTTATGGTCTGAAAAATGCTAACGACTGAAAAAGTCTTAATTATTCTTCAAAGGCATTTCATCACGCCATGGCGTGTGGTTCCAATATGACAGCTCTGGAAACCATGAAGTCGTTTCTATTTTTTTTTCATGTATTGATAATGTTAATTGTAATTGTAAGTAGCAACTTGACCAAGCAAATGCCCCTGCAAGCACGTAAGGTGACCACATTAGCATCGCTCGAAGATCACAATCTCAAGTTCTGGAATGAAATATATGAGAAAAAGTCATTATTTTATTAACACAATAGAAGAAAGGAACTCTATGTATATTTTTTTAGAACATTTTATCTTCATTTTTGTATAGAATAATGATATCATTAATTTAAATATTAGGTGTATCGGTTGAACACCATCAAGGCCATAAAGGTCATAGATTAAATTTACGATGAAGTATTAATATCTATAGGGAAGACGAATCGAATGGAGGATTGGATGCCGCACGAACTGTTATGTACGAACGATAATGCAGAAAATGGGTTAGATTTTAATGAACCCCCAATCTAATCAGTCGCTGTCTGGTGTATGTCTTCTTGTTCCGTTTTGCACCAAATTGTGATTAGGAATGAAAAATGAATTATTTTTGACCATATAAATCCTAAATATCAATGGCTTTCGCTGAGACAAAACCATTCCCGACTCCTAAGCCTGGATTGACGATCCACAAGATTCTTTTGTGCATTTGGTGTGATATTCAAAGAATTATTCATTATGAATTTATGAAACCTGACGAAACAATAGCTGCAGATGTGTATTGTTAGCAATTAGAAAGGATGAACAAATATTAAGAGTCAAACGTTAAGAAGTGATCAGAAACAACTTAGTGATTCTGAAAAATTAAGCGAAGTAGACGACTGAAAAAATCAGGGAATTAAAATTGGAACAACTTCCAAACCCTCCATATTCACTAGATCGTACACATTTTGACTCAAAACCAGAATAATTTTTTAAAATAGGAATTAAAAAATTTGAAAATCTGTGAGAAATAGTTGATATTGTAGTAATGAAAGAAAGTGAATTAAAATACCTATGCAAATAATAAGAATGAAGGATTGAAAGGATAATGCCTTTTCTAGCTAAGCAATAAATGGATATTTAAGTCATAAGATTTTGATATGGACTATATATTAGTATAATGAGTGAGTTCTTGGATCTTTGGTATAAAGACTTCATCTATTGATCCATAATTTCTGGATCATGCAAGTTTATAGGTTATTAATTTGCAAAAATAATTATAAAACATATTTTAATATGCTTTTTATGCTCATTCATACTGATTCTTTAACACATAAAAAAAACATTCATAGATTTTATTCGAGCTCAAGCTTTTATGGAAAATAATAAGAATGACAATTAAATGACACTCATCAATAGTTTGTAGATAAAAGCGGTTCTCAAAGAGAATTAAATATTACTACAGCAATGTATTGGCTAATATACTATACGACTGCTTGTACGGTACTAATTGCTACTAATTCGGCTACTTGAAAGCAATGGTCGTTAAAAACCTGAAATTTTTAAAGTTTTTTCAGCGTTACATTTTTCAGGAAAAATGTATACACAATATGAAAATGAAATGATATGATGATATATTTTTTTATTTCAACAGAAAAAACTTCAATTGGTAATTATTTCAGTGAGCATTTTTTTTAAATTCAGGCACAGAAAAGCTTCATTTTTTATACTAATGGAAAATTTCAAATATTTTAATATTTATTGGCAAAAATAATTTAGCTTTTTTGTGGCTTATAAATATTTAAATATTGATTAGAATAATTTATTCAAGAAAAGTAGAGATTGATGTGTCAAAGGTGAAAATAAAAGACATTTCATCTAATTGTTATACAGGGCAAAAAATGTTTTACAACTTTTAATGGAGCTTTTATGATAAGAGTCCAGGATCTGTAGCCCATTTTATTATCACTTAGTCTACTTAAATTGTTGAAAATTTATGGTTTTTGATTCAATGTTGGTATTTTTTAAATATTCTATGGTATTTGAGCTTACTTGAAAAACTACTGAAAGTGTCTTTTTGCTTATGAAATATCCATAAATATAAAACTACATAATTGGATCAAATGATTCAACTAGAAATTAGTTCTGTAAACAAGATGTGGTATCTTCCTAAAAATTGATAGTTTTTGGAAAAAGAAGATAATTTGATCTATGAGAATAACGCGATCCGATGAAACAGTTCGAAGATTTCAACTCAGTAACGATCTAAGTTATAAATGAATTGCTGAAATGAAATATGCTTCCCAGAAATGATTCTCTTCGAGAATTATTTTCATGAGAAATTACCATCATGATGGCTTTGAGCAAGGTACGATCAAACTCTGTGATTATACGGCTTAGTTAAGCAGCACATACGTTTTCATCATCATCATTTGGAATTTGCGTTCTCCCCGGGCGAGGATTAGCTCATTCGCTGAACGTACAAATAATATGTGCGTTCAGAATTAAATGGATTTGTCCGGATACTCCAAAGGCAGATTGAGTCAATGAAATGGTGAAAATAGATAGAGTTATCAGATAAATGCATGTGGCCGTCGCGCTCAGAATGTGGGACCAGCAATTGGAGTATTGTTAAGCAGACGTATAATATTTTGTCGAACCGTAAACAAGCAGCTTAATGATCCAATCTAACGGCCATGAATACCAAATCCGAATGGCAGTCTCCACCGGATTAGTCTCGGTGAGAGATTACAGTCAGGACCTACGGGAACCTGATGTCGGGGTATGTACCCGTGTTATGAAAACCAGCTCTATGACAATATTAATTGTTTTACGTAAATGCTTACTAAATCCTTCGTTATCCATTAGTTAGTATGGATGGATCCTGGATTAGTTTGTGGGCTTGAGATACGCTGAACAGCTTTCGCTCCTTCGACCGCGTTGACATACTAACGATGCCAATAAGTTGCAAATCAAAATTTCTAAACACGGTTATTAAATTATTTATTTACTTGAATTCGCTATACATAAAAGTAAAAAGTTTTTCACTTTGGAATAATATACTCGAGGAACTGCAATATATAATTTTATACATATGGTAAACATTGAATAATAAATAGATAAATATATGTTTTATGGGTGAGGTGAAAGTCCAGTCTCGCTCATTTGATGCAAGTCACCAATGTAAAAAAGCCTCTGGGGGGGGGGCGGTTTCGTAAAAAAGGAGATCGTAGAAAGCTCGGGAGATGCGTTTGTCCCCATAACTTGCACAAAAAGCCCTAAATGCCTATAAAGATGAAGGAGTGGCCATACTGTTTATGTGTCCAACCGGTCCGCCTTTCAAACCGCTGACACTTGTGAAATAAGCTTGATCGTTAATATTTCTACATCTTGTCTCTTTCCGTCTCATTATATTTTTCTATTAAAGTATTGTTCTAAATATTTCATCTGAAGTATCATATTTAGAAATCATAATTTTCTCAACAACCTATTCATACAAAAAAATGTATATATTTTTTGCTCAGTATTTTATAAAGCATTTTTAGCATTCTGGAATTAGCTAGTTTTGGCTTGATAAAGTTTATTATTTTTGTAGCCTCATCAAAAAGATCTTCGTATCATCTCTAAGAGAATATAATATTTTGTTAAAATAACCCCAGGATTAATTTGCATTTAATTATTTTTTAGAAATAAAAATGTTTATAGTCATAGTCCAGAGTATGTAAAAAAGTAATAATCAAAACTGTTATTAGGGCGATAAAATGTTTTAAATAGATTTAAAATCATCTTTATTTAACATGCTATATTTTATAATATGCGATTTGTAAATCCACCCTTAGATTTTATTGAATTTTAAAATGATTGATGAATGTATATAAATATATTGTCGTATAACTTGGGGTTCTATAAATCATGCAAAAATATGAATATGCCTCTTTCAACGGAGTGGCATAATGTAATAAATTGATTAATTGTAAATCATTACTGTTTTGATATAAAACGATGTACATAAAAAAATGTATTGTTACATCCTCATCCTACGTTTAGAAGCTTAAATTTCAGAATTATATCATTTATATGAGATATAATTATTTGAAAATACCCTCGGGTGCAGAGAAGATTATCAACAAATCAATGTTTGGATTACAAGTAGTCTAAACATAATGGAATATTAGTTAGTTATAAACATGTATTTGATAGACAAAACAATAGTTTTACTCAGATATTAATATGCTTATAGATTTTGTAATCGCGTAGGATTCTTTAGATTAACTAAATGTCTTTGGAAAAAACATATATAACGTATTCAATCAAATTTGCATGCCATAAGATTGTCTTTTGAACATATATTTGTGCATTAATATTTACGTTTCGACAGAACACTTTATGACCCATCAGAATCTTTGCTTTTCATACCCACTTGCTGCTTCAAATGATTGATTGAAAAATAGACAAAAATAACAAGCGTAATTAACTAGAACCTTAATAAAACTTTCAAACATAATGCATTTTGGCAGAAAAATGGAAACGGTTGTATTTGCATCAAAAAATATTCATAAAATTTTTATTTTATACAATATAAATTGATTTCTGAAATTTCTCGAGAAATCTTCAAAGAAATTAGAATTTTCGATTTGGCATGTTTTTTGAGTTCCACTTGTAAATGCTTTAATATTTTTTCAAATGAAATAAATTAACCTTTTTTTTACTTAAACTTTGCAAACTAAAATATTTGACCTGCGATTAAACGTTAATTCAATCGTCATTGGATTAAATTTATAAGAAGTGTGGCTGATTATCACATTTTTGCTATGAAAAACCGTGTCAAAATGATTCACAATAGTCCATAAAAGAGATTGCTTTATCCCATCTCAAATATATAAATATATATCCATCGGCGTGAGTCAATTATATCCAAATTATTTATCGCAAGCACTTTTAAAATGCTTCATTTCATTCATCGCTTATTCACGTACGTAACAACCGAAAAAGTACGTTTGAGTGCTATCCGATAAAAAATCAGACGACCAACGTGCAACGAGAATCGAAAGTACATGTTGATTTGAATATTGCTGCATTTCAATATGATATTCATTACGATTACAGATTGCATCCCAGTGTAAAATGGATAAAGGTTAAATCCTGTTAACGAGGGGCAAATTTATTGGTAAATTGAAAACGCCTTCATTTCGACACAATGAAAACAAACAAACCTAACCTAACCAGATTTGAATTTAAATTTAATTTAAAAAATAAAAAACAAGAATCAAATGAATAATTATTTTATTTAATAACAATATGTTGACGATTGATTTGATTTGATCAGAGCTTGATTTTCAATCAAGCTCTGATCGAAATCGAAGACATTTGCTTAACCATCAACATCAAAGAATTCATTCAACAAGAATTCGTTCTGCACTTGAACAGCAGTACAATGCTAATGATTTGGATGCATTTGTCGAAGCAAAGGAACAACTTTTGCTTGCGGAACAAAAATTGACCTACGATACAATTACAAATGATCTGTTCTTCCTTGATGCGCCCGGCGGTACTGGAAAAACGTATCTCATCACTTTACTATTGGCTCACATTCGATCTCAAAATAGAATTGCTTTAGCTCTTGCTTCATTAGGTATTGCGGCAACATTATTAGATGGTAGACGAACAGCGCATTCGGCATTCAAATTGCCATTAGATATGCATTTATTGGAAGCTCTGACATGTAACATTCCTAAAGTTTCTGACATAGCTAAAGTTTTGAAAATTTGCAAGGGGATTATCTGGGACGAATGCAATGCTTGATCGAACTCTTAAAGACTTACGATCAAATGCAAAACCGTTTGGTGGCGCTCTAATTTTATTATGTGGCGACTTTCGACAACCTCTTCCGGTGATGCTTTCATCGACACCAGCTGATTCTTGCCTCAAAGCATCGCATCTTTGGCAGTGATGTAGTGCTAAGTAAAAAAGTCTGGGAGCGCTGATTAATTATAATATTTCAGTACCCCCTCCCCTATCAGCAGTGATACAATTTTCGCACCAAGTTTCCAACCAAACGTTTTTAAATTTAACCAATTTAAGTTAAAATATTTTTTTAAAAATTACAATATATATTATGCAAAATTTCCAAATCGTTTAGAAAAAAGTGTGGGAGCGCCGACCCCACGCGCCCCCGCCCCACTACACCACTGATCTTTGGAGAGACGTGCGAAAACTGACATTAAAGACAAATATGCGGGTACATTTGTAGCGTGATGCGTCGGCAGCCACATTTTTAAAACGACTATTGAACATTGGTGAAGGAAAAGTGCATGTTGATGCTACCAAGTTTATTTCATTTCCATCGAACTTTTGCGTTGTTGTGCCATCCATCGATTTACTCATTCAGAAAGTTTTTCCGCAGATTTTTAGTAATTATAAAAATCATTATTGGCTTTGCGAACATGCTATTTTGGCAGCAGAAAACACCGACGTCAATACAATCAACCACACAATACAATAACAAATTGCAAATGATTTTGTTACCTACAAATCGATTGATAGCGCCATGAATGCAGACCAAGTTACTAACTATCCAATCGAGTTTTTAAATTCGTCAGATCTTCCTGATGTGCCACCTTACAAATTGGAACAAGACTCACTATGAAGAAATTGATGCCGAATATCATCGAAACAACTATATATTCTTAATGGAAAGTCGAAAGGAGAAGATGTGCTCATTCCCACCGACGTGCAATTTGATAAGAGACGACTGCAGCTCCCCGTTGGACTTGCATTCTCAATGACCATCAACAAGGCACTTCAAGTGTGCGGAATAATCTATAAAATCCACGTTGGACAGCAGAGAAATTTATTTGTATTTGTTAAAGACGGAAAAGCCAAAACTATTCTCTACCCTAAAGCACTTAGCAGAACAATTAAGTAAGCAAAATGTATGCTTTTAATATTTTTTTCTTTATATATCATTCAATATCAATAAATGTATTAATTGTCGGAAAAAATATCATTATTTATATCATTGCTAATTAAACAAGATAACTCTTTCAAATTTCAAATGGTATTTTTAGAACTATTTCTTCTGTGGCAGCAACGCGCCGGGTACCAGCTAGTAATATATATAAATGTGAATATCACACGAAAATGTATGGTCTGGAACGTTACATGTTAACATATAGTAAATGATTTTTTATTGAAGATTTGCGCGTTTAAATAGTGATTTAATTATGAAATACAATCCATTAACGCATTGTATTAATATATATTGTAAGTTGTTGAAATATATGTTATTGCATGATTAGGAAATCTGTTAAAGAGTCGCAGAATCATTTCATCTTTTGAATTTCCTCATTTGTATTAAAAATAAGACGATATTCATGATAATAAATAAGTCAAAAAGGTCCAAAGATCATTTCAAGCAGAGAGAGAATTTGTTTCATGATTTGCATTAAAATGTACAGTAAGAATTAGGCTGAAAGAAAATTTTCAGCTCCTGCGTGGCAATGTATTCCCGGATATATTTTATTTAGTTTTCGTCCTGGAAGTGCGGCGTATATTTATGCCCGCGCCAGGAGCGTTACGTGAAAACCGGTACTTATTAATAAATTATTCAAAATGATAATGCAAAAGCTGTCGGGCATATTTGAATAAAATTAAAACGTACTATGGAAATGTGACCGGAACGGAGCGTAGCCTTAAAGTACCACTATCAAAATGTACCGTACAAATGCACCACCCCCCCCGGGCAGGGATTGTTTCGTAAATAAATATACCCGCTCGCAAGATATTAAAAACAGGGGCGAAAGTGTGAAGCTGGGACTGCCGTTCGCGTATTTTTACGCTTTATTTTCATTTTTATTTACTCTGCCGACATTTGCATAATCCGGAAACATTTTTCACAGTAGGGAATAAAAGCTGTCCGCTTTCAGTGGAGGTCCGCGTACCACCAGAAACTACGTAATTAATTTTCATATAAATTTTTCGACTTGGAAGGTGCCCGCCTGAGGGTTGTTATCCTTTGGCTCTGTTTTCGTTGCTTTTTTTTAAATTTTAGCCATAACATTAAATATGTAGTCCACGCGCTTTCAGCGCATATTCATATCCATATGTGCGATGAAGCTTGAGTCTAAAGCTTTTTCGGATTTTATTGTTTATTGTAATTTTTTTACGACCCCATCCATATTTTGAAAAAGAGCCTTTCATTTTTAATAACTGTAGATTAATCCTTGCAATGTTGAAATATTTTTTCATTTTATTTTCATTCGGAATAACATTTTAAAATCATCCATTAAGATACAATAACATGGTTGAAAAAATGATTTTATTTATATACTTCTATTGAAACACTAAAATGAATAAATACCACTTAGACCGTGAACGTAATTCGTGTACATTTAATTTGCATTTATAACTTTGAGGCGTGGGTGCTTTTGGGGGCAGAGTCTCCGGACGGCTCCCTGCCCCCACGTGTTCGTTGAGATGACTGCGCTAGCGCATGGGTCTGTTCTTCTATCGGACCGCGATGTTGCTGGACGAATGAATGGGAATAGAAGGGCGTCGAATAGAAAGACTCTCTTCTCTAAATAACTATTTATTCCACATGATGTGATAGAGAGAGAGATCTGGCTGCAGGAGGGACGACCTTCCACAGCCAAGACTAACCGATGACTCCCCTTACTCCTGCTTCCTGCGCGTCAATACCCAATCGCCAACAATGGACACGCAAGAAGCGATCGGTCGGAATGTAGGTGCAATGTATCCGTGGGGCCACAAGAGATGGCGCTGTTAAAATAACACATTGCACCTGAAGAGAGATGGAAGATTTCGCTGTTAATCTGGCAAATTATCGGATATCCGAGTTGTTTTAGAAGTATGAAAATAACAACAACAAAAATATATATACAGTAGAAACTCGATTATTCGGACCTCGATTATCCGGATTATTAACGAAGTACTAATTGTTTAATATCAGAAGGTGGAATATTACAACGAAAAGTTATGAAAAAATCAGGAAATATAAAACTTGAAGAGTGTATTTTTATGTGTTTCATACAAAGACGATCGACTGAACATCCAATATCTGGTATATTATTGTGTGAAATTGCGACGTTTTTCAATACAAAATTAAATGGAAATTCCACCTTCAAAACATGTTTCGGCTGGTTCGAAAAATTCAAAGGACGGTCTTTGATTTTTTTAATAATAATTTTTTAATTAAAAAAATATTTTATGTGTATACACAAAATTACCACGTATATCAGGGGACGAGTGTATTAGGATTTGAATGTTTAAAGCGAATGTTCTTCGTTGATGTTTCTTCACTGAAAGTAATAATATTTTACGCGAAATCTTTCACGAACAATCAAAATTTTGAATTTATCACATTAGCAACACTGAATCGACTAAATTTGTTATTTTTATAGTTTTAATATAAGCATTATTATAAAATGTAACAGTTTTTCGAAATAAAAAATAAATAGATTCGAAATTAGATTTATTATATCTAAATTATCACAAAATGAGAGGCAACGCCCGTGGCGCCATCGCCTGGTACGGCCTCCGAACTATATTTATATTTTTTTAATTTAGCTAATATTCAAACCACGATTAAAAATAATTTATTTATGGTAAAAAAGTAAAATCCCACAATTAAAAATTAAATTTTAAAAAATATGTAGATTTGTTGTGTGCTAAGCTTACGGTCTTCGATGGACTATGCCGGGAGGCGGTAAGACACAAACGTCATAATTTCAATCCATACCTGGATCAATTCAGTTGGCGACAACAGCAACACATCAAAAACGTATTCTAGTCACCTTTAAATTCTATGTTCGACATTCATCGCATTGTTTATAATAGTGTGTTTATGTTAAAAATAAACAAATTAATATATCTTTTTTATATTTTTAAAAGCGATTGTCCAGGATGCTGCCTTATATTGCAAGAGTTCAAATACCTGCATCAAGTACATTTCTTAAAATCATTAATTCACTTCCAGAAACAATATTCATATTCATACCTGCCAATGTTTTATTAACAGGATCAAACACTACCCCTTAGTAATGGTTTCGCCCAGCATATCCCTAATTACAACGTATCTCACACGAAATTATAGGTTAAATAAGATGTTAATTTAAAAATAAAACATACACATAAGAATTTATCGCCCCTTTGCCACTGAATCGTTATGGAATAACAACAATTGATTGCGACTTCTGTCTTATAATGATAACATTATATACAATAGCTCAGTTCAAAATATTCTTGCAGAAAAGTCAAAAATATTATGGTTTTTAAAGGGTCTGCAGTAACATAAAAAGCAGCACAACAGCAAACATTGGATTCATTCGTCTTTGATGAATAACGATATTGAAATCGTAGTAGATACTGATACTGAGCTCGGCATTTTGAACCCGATAAATCGTATGTTATCCATGTTCCTTTTCTACTATTCTTCTTTTTGCAGATATTTCATGTATTTTTGTAATACATTCTTGTGCTTTATTAAATATTTCTATGACATTTCTTTCAGGATAGAACGCATCAAACATATTTTATGTGAAATCGAATAAATCGTACAATGCAGATACGTGGGACGCAGGCAGAAGCAATTACAGACGAACAGTATAAACGTTATATGCAGCATATAATACATTTCATGAGCTTTGGAAATCAGCGATTTATTTTGATCTTTCCTAATGAAATATTATTTTCCATATGCCAGTATATTTGAAATGCAAGAGGCAAAATAGCAACCGACTCTAGGGGGGGCAAACCCTTTACAACGTTCAAAAAATCGTTTTTTTAATTATGTATTTTGAAAGTATAACATATTGAAAGTATACTATAAAAGAGAAAAATTGGAATATGAAATTGCTTACTATACGACTTTCATTATACAATTTTAAGAAAATCAAAGGAGCAAAAATTAGTACCGTTGTTTATTTTTTTGTTTTGTGTAATACTACCACCCCTAATATAGTAAAGGCTTAATTTTTTGTTGAAATTTCAATTGAAATTTGAACACATATTATAGTTTTTAAAATATTTCACAACAAAATTAATGTGCATTATCTAAGTAGCAGGATTAAAAGTATCCTTTCAAAGAACTACCCAACCTAACATATGAGAAAATCCGACTTACAGATATCCAAAACGATAAAAGACGATAACGGGGAGAACTTTTAGCTCTTCGGACCACTTGATAAACAGTTAAGCCGTTCATTGATCTTATGCAAATCAGATGTGCAAACATTCAGGGTATAGAGTTTCTTCGGTACGCAACCGGCGATTAGGCCATATTTATTGCCCTGGCCAGCTTTCCTCTTTCTCCATCGCATGGTGTCCAGCATGAAATCATAATTAACCACGGGTCGGTGAGAGTGCCAGTTGGGGTAGATTAAAAAGCAAGTCATTCGTTTTGCTATAGAGGATAGAAATAGGCGGGCGGTGGGATTTGAGTGGGATGGTGGAGAGGAGGATTGTTGTGGTGATGGAGAGTGTAGATCATGCGATACGCTAAACAAGCTCACTACACGTGCTATCTTAGGCCATAATTCACCCCGCGGAAAGCAGCCCTGCTAGGGAACTAATAAGCTGGGGCATTGCCGGAGATTCCAATTCTTTACACGTGTAAATTGAGAAGAAAGGCCTGAAACTTGATACATAGCTAACTTAGATATTATCAATACTAAGAGCAATGAAATAGCATTAAAATAAAAATATTACAAAACATCGTGTATTCTTTTATAATAAAGATGTAATTTAACTTAAAAACGTTTGTATTTCATGAGTGTAAATATTTCATAGAGCTTTTTTATGCACTGATTAAGACGCTGATTCTATTTATGCAGCTCTCAAGACTTTAATTCAAATGGTCCACATTATAATATTTTTAATGGATGCCACCAATTAATCGCAGCAAGAGTAATCTTTGGCAGGCACTACAACTTAAATTCATTCGCTGATCCAATGTTCTCTTTCAATCAATATGGATTGCTTGTGCTGTTAGATTGAATGTATCTTATCATTAAATTTGTCAGAAGTGAAGTATTTTATTAAGTGTTAGTTTAGTGAATTTGGATTTAAATCCAGATTGTGGATTAAAAAATTATCACACAAATGTATTTGGAAGATGAAATTAATGAATGTTTTCTGTCGAATATTTCAATCCAGGCTTGTCCTGTAAAACTTAAATTCAAAGACTGACTGGATTTGCAACAATAAATAAAATATTATTTAAAAATAATGTTAATTTCACTATCTACACATAGATCTTCTTTATTCTTATTTAATTTTTTTGTTGAATGTTGAAAATATTAGGATGCCCCAAAAAATAACTTTTTAATTTGCATGCTTTTCAAAAATATCATAAAATTGTCATATTACAGGGCTAAAAATTATAAAGTAATTCTAATAACGTTGATAGATTTATTTATATTGACTTTAATGTGCAAATTTTACAAAATGACATAAGGTTATTAGGTTCAATTAAAGTGCTTTCAATCAACATCCAGCGCAATATTTTGATCCCAACTCAGCAAACTTTATTCAGATATCGCGTTTGCGGAAACAAAGCTTAATTTTAATGGACGGAATAGGTACAACAACAGTAAAAGTTACGAGGTTCAACTCAAAATTAATTCAAAGACATAATTAACATCTGTAAAGCGCTTTTTACGCTTTTTTATGAGCGCTCGTAAAAATTTGCGTGATGACCAAAAACAAGTTCCGTAATGAGATGTGCAAACACAGAGCACACATCCCTACGCACATTCACATTTCAATTACAAAACGCCCGAACGAGGCGTAAAGACTAATGTAAGGTGTTAATTTTGCAGAAGGTCTCGTATGACTACTTCGGGACTGTTCATACAACTCAAAGCACAATGGTTTATGGCGAAAAAATATATATATAGTCTGCGAAAGCTCCCCAAATGGGGACGAGATTCTCAACTTTCTTTAAGATATCCAGTGTCGATTAAAAATATCCCTTACATTTTGTTGACGTGTAGAACATCGGCTATGGATGGTACTCGATTCCCAGAGTGGGGTTGGATCTTCCTCGGGCGTGCGGCAGCTCCTCGGCAGCCTTTCAGAGGGTGTATGAATGGCCTGTTCTGGTCACTTCCACACATTCAACAGTCCATTATTCTGTGGCAGTGTAGACAAGTGTAGCGGCGTTTACATGCGGTCGCACAGTGTCTCAAGTATTCTCTTTGTTTTCAAGTGTTTGTCGAGATCCCCATTGCAGACAGTCGCCGGTGGCAGCAGCCTGATCGATCGGTCGACCACAGTCATTCTGGCATCGAAGCCGACATCCACTTCAAAGAACAACAGACGAAGCCTTCCACCATCATCTCGGGTAGGCAGTATCGCACCCCCGACCCATTTACCCACTGCCATTTAATTTATAATTCATGAAATCTTTTAGCTAATCAAATGAATTTGTGCTATAAAATAGATTGGTCAGTCGAAAATGTCGTTTTTTTTAATGAAAGAGTTAATTTCCAACAAAAAAAAATTATTAATTCATTTCATCTATAGAATCTGTTCTCATATAGTAGATACAATATTTTCCCATCGATTTAATAATTTTTATTCCATGTTGATAATTTTTTCCAATAAATAGTGCTGCATAGATCTAAATAAATCATACTCAGAAAGAGCAAGACTATTTTTCAAGAATTTGTTTTTGGTCATCTTCGGTTTATGTTTTCGCACATTATCATATTGCAAAAATTTTGGTGGTTGACTACATCTAGCTTCTTCGTACTCAACGCTACTTTTAAACTTTATAATTGTGAACAATAAATCTCTTTCGTTATAGTTTGACCATATGGAAGGACTTCATGGTAGATTATCCCTTTGGAATCCTACCATACACTCGAGAAGAGCTTTTTTATACTGTTAGACCCGGCCAAAGGGTTGGTTTCTTTGCACGCCCCTTTGAAAGCCATTGTATTTTTGCATTTTTAATTTGAGTACAAAATCTGCTTTTCATCTTCAGCCATAGTATAAAAACGCTTGTTTCTTCTCTTTATCGATTAAATTACGACATGTACTGTCACACACCATCTTGATCTCGTCAGTAATATTGTGCAGTATTCAAACCTCCTGTTTTATGTTCTTTCCTATTTATTTCAAGTATATTTGAAAAATATTTCGGAAGTATCCAAAGTCGTCTATTATTTCCGTATAATCTGTGTAGAATTTGATTCCATTTCAGCTTGCAGGATATCGTCATTCACTTTAACCTTTCTCTCACTTTGGATCTTATTTTCTAAACTAAAATTTCCACTTTTAAATTGTTTAAACTATCTCTGACATTGATGCACAATTAAAGTTTCTCTGTGCGTATCGCAAATATTCTTAGTTGCAATTTTTGCATGTATGTTGGATGTAGTCGACTAACAAAATATACAATATGGCTAGAATGCGATCAAGATCACTAACACCATCAATGAAATTTATGAACCAGTCCTATTAATAAACGGATTTCGAGTCATGTTGTTCAGATATATCAAAATATCATCGAAGATCTTTTATCATACGATGAATCTAATTAAGATCTGCAGAAATTGGAGTGCTATACTACATTTCAAGAAAATGGCGTCTTAGAAGCTGTTCTCATGCAAAAGTTACTTGTCAAGCTCATTTAAAAGGCCCTTTCTTGTGAAAAACAATACGTGAAGTTGTTACAAGAAAACGACGAAGATTATGAGCGTAGTAAAGCGTGCTTTCGACAGATTATTTGATAGACATTGACAATCGATAAGATATCGCTTTTCCAATTTTAATGAATCCCAAAATATTAAAAAATCAAGAAAAAATTAAAACCTATAAGCGATTTTGTAAAAATGATGAATAATCGATGCTATTTTTAGTTATATAACATAATTTAACTTTGTATAAAATACAAATTTGTATTGCACGATGTAAAGATGTAGAGCAATCAAGCCTTATTTATAGAGGTTACTATTTTGTACATTATAATGCCAAATATTTAACCGCAATATAAGGATATTAAATTGTCTGATTCAAACGGTTTATCTCTAGAGGATAAAATACTATTTAAAGCCATCCTAAGCCCATTTTGGACGTACGGGAAACAAGTCTGGGATAAAACATCAAGCTTCAACATTGATGCTCCTTGGATGTTGACAAATGACATAATTCTTAAAGAATCAAAGACGTAAGATATAATAAGGTTGTAAATTGAGATTTACAGTATTAGCTACGAAAAAATATGTAACTTTCACGCTAATATTCTTGCTTAAAGTTAAAGGGCATTTTAAATAAAATAGATGTATTTATATTACGAAATGTAGACAAAGTCATGACGTCTAAGTTTTAAATTGCTACAGATATATGAAGATAATTCAAAATCCAACACATACTAATAAAATATTTAATATTATTCATAAATTACGTTCAAGAAAACTTTTGGTATTGAAAATCATTGTTGAAATTGTCTATTTAAAGCTCATTTTCTGGAAAATGATTTTAGCATATCTCAAAGTTCTAAGCACAAGAAATGTATATTTTGTGAAATTCAATAGTTGAAAAATATGAAATATCAGTTATTTTTTTATGAATTTATTCAAATACTGGATTAAAAATCCTGTTGAAATTAATAAAACCTATTAAATAGTAGTAGTTTCTCAAAGTTTTCGTACAGATTCAATAATGGGCTCAATGTGTAAAGTTTCCGCTGAAATTGAATAAGTATTAAAATGTCTCGTAGTTCATAAATACTCATGAATATGGATAGTTTTTCAGACCCCGATGGCAAAACTTTGATGAACAAAATTAACTTCGAAACTCTAAATTTAAATATTCAATTAGAATATAGACATTTTGATTGTTTTCAAGATTCGTCTAAAATACAGCCAATTCATATTTTTTACAGACTTGAGAAAACATCTCGATTGTTTATTATTTATAACAGCAATGATTGATGATTCTTATATCAACTTTTGTCTTGGACATTAAACTTTGATGATAAATTGTTAGCCAAAACTAAATGAATTAATATATGCTTGTTATATATAAATACAGTTTAATGGATCAAATTGATGAAACATAGTTGGAAAAAATAAATTATATTAAAAGTACATGTAATAAATATTATATACTATTACTAAAAAAAAATTAACGCTTATATTTATAAGACACAATTAAGAATGACATTGACTATGGAGGTATTTTGGCAATTTTCTGATGTACATTTTGGAATTCTCAGCAGTTTGTATGTACAAACATTATATGTTTTTTGTAAGATTTTTTTTCTTAATAATATTTGATTACATAGTATTTTTGTCTAACATTGCCATCTTTGGTAACTGGCTTGGACTAATTAATATAATATATAAATAACATTTTTCTAGTTATTATTTTTTGATTGAATTTATGGATAATTTAGAGATATTTATAATACAATATAATGTAGCATATCCAAAGCGGCATGATAATAGGAATGTACAATCTTGACCATGCTATGCAATTAACAGTGCCCAATGGATGCTAATGGTGATTGTGAATTAATCCTCATAGCATTAATTAGACGATATGAAATCATATTATAACCTCGCTGAAAAGAGGAAGAAGGAAATTAAGTCTTCCTTTGGCCGCACCTAAAAGCCATCCCCAGTTTCCTGCATTTCCGGCATTAACTCGAGGCCGTTTCTTCACCCTCCAGAACGTCCTTATAACGCCTACATTCCTTAGAAATAATTGCAATCCCACCCACTGCGATAATATCCTCAGGCGCACAAAAAGAAAACAGCCCTTATCATATCAAAAAGCCACCTTCAAAGGCAGATTCCGGTCTCATTTTAAATTCGCAAAACTCAGCATCCAACTTGGCGTTGATAGCAATCCGGAAATAAAATTGGGAATTTATTCTGTGACAGTAATGCGCTTCGAGCTGTATGTTTTGCATGTCCACATATGTTCTTCGTGGCTATTATTTTCCCATTTCGCATCGCTGCTTTAAATTTTTGCAGGTTATGAAATATTCATTATATGAGAACGGTATCAACGGGAACACAGGAAAGTTTCTTCCCCGAAAATAAATACTGTAGAGTGGAACGAAACAATGGCAAAAACAATGACGGAGCTTTGCGAATGTTCAAACTCAAAATTTGTATTTCGTAGTTGGTACGAAATAAACACTTAGTAAATGACGGGAGCAAATAGACTCTGGAGATTCAAAATACAAACAAACTTTCGCCTACTTTGACGATAATGAATTCAGATTGGAATTCTCTTTTGATGAATCTATTTGTCTTTTAATTAAAATTATAATCAACACAAGATAAAAGCGCTTTGTTCCGAGGGTAGACATGCCGGCAGATTATTAGCCAGCCCCGGAGTGCTTCTTAAAATATTAATTTATCTTCATAATAATAACATTCCTGTGTGTCAGTTGGAATGGAGGAGATTTATTCAAATTTCCATATCTATAAAAGGATCAGCAAGTATCGCTTCTTTGGCAATCACGCGGATACTTCACCCTCACAATGAAATATTCCAAACAATGACAAGGATGCTTATTTCATTTGAACAAGGAATCAGGTTACATCGCATTTAAATTTATATCATTCAACATTAATAAACATGGAATAGTCCAATATTAATATTCAATTCTAACATTTTTTTACCAGGGAATACAAATATATATATATGCAGTTATATTAATTTAATGGCGTTAACATTTAAAATATCCTAAATATTATAAAATATTTTTTAGCTATGTTACTCAGAAAAGTCATAGAAATCTTTTGTAATAGTTATAAATTAGATCAATATTTAACCCTTTTGTCAATGGAATACTTTGGTTGCATATAGAAATGAAATGCATATAGAAAAATAATCAGCAAGATGAAAAACTTTAGGATTTATATGTAAACTTCTACGAGTATTACATCCTCTATATAACTCGTACATTTTCATCTGATTTTTACAAAGTGATTTATTACAGCTTATTAAGATACTTATATAAAAAAACTATGGAAAAAGTAATGTGATAGCCAGCAATCAGGCCGAAGCATAGAATTTTGCTTCGATGCCACTGCAACCATTTCTCCCAACAATAAATCGTCTATGTAAATTATAGCCCTTAGGTCCACCACAGGGTATGACAAATAAGGGTGTCAAGACTTCGATCTTTTGTCATGACACCGATGCATGATTGATAGCACCCGTCTTTTCAATGGCTTCGACCATTACTAAGCAATTTTCATTCGGGGAAAAATGCCTCGAATTTGCCGAAATATCGGTATCGCTCCACGTAATCTTGTTTCAACAAAAGCCCTCTAAAATAATTCCAGGCGATACAAATTCTCCTTGGGACCCGAAACCGAACCCTGTTGCGGCATATTCATAAAACAAACATCGAATCTGCACATCCTGCAAGTAAACAGGACCTATCGATTGAGGGTGCGTAGCAGGGCGATACTCAAACCGGAATATTTAGAAATACCCAGTGTATTTGTGAATGTAATTATTTAATGTGCTTACACAGCAGAACTTCGAGCCTGTGTATGAAATTTAATAATTTATATATCATTCAGTCGATTCTATTAAGCGTTTGATTCTCAAGCGATTTTATTGTGTTTATATTATAATAAATCAAAACTTGTCTAAATTTTAGCACCCCTGGCCGCTATGAATGTAAGCCCTTGCAAAAACAATAATCGCAGCCGGTTAATGTAACTGTCGTGTAATATTTTAGACGAGTCCTTGTTGCTACTGATATAAGCGATCAGTCATAGGAACAAGTTATAATCCCTCAATTTCTCACCGCAGTACACCGCCCTATACATCAACCAGAATCAAAGTTATTACAATGGATTTTGGGAAGTCCTTCTGATTTATTATACTCGACAAATTTTGTTATTTGCTAAACTCTCGGCGTTATAAACTCGATGCTATGCCGGCTTGTATTTATTGAAAGTTCGTGGCAAAGACGAAAATTTAAATTAATATATTTTATGACAAGAATATTTTTGTATGTTACTTTTTATTTTTTTTTAATTATAGATTATATTTATTTTTTATTTTTAAATTAAAAATCATAATAAATTTATTAATATTTTATATTTTACCCTAATTTTTGCTTCAAATTAATATTTGATTATGCTATAATTTTTATTAGATTTTTTAAACTTTTATATAACGACTTCTTTAAATTATGGATCAATAAAAGTGAAATTTGGTCTATTTTTTAAAGTGTTCAAATATGTCACAAGGTGATTTGGGCAGCTTTCATTTTGATATACCAAGTGTTATTTGGATTTGTTTATCCATAATTTTATACTGTCACACCAACTTGCATTGATGTATTTAACTGCAAATTGAAGAACTTGACATTTTTTGAATTTTCATTCCAAGTTCAATGCATCCACGTAATATTATTTTTTCATAAACGGTCCAAATAATCTATTCTGGGCGTTCAGCGATTTTTCCACACAATATTGTCCCAAATATTTGCATATTGTGGTACCCTGGGGATATGGCGTGACGATTTGGCAAAAATACCAAAACCGCCCTGCAAGGGGCGAAAGCTCGCTCCCGGCTGATAGTGGTATGACACGTGAGCCCCGGGCTTAAAATACCTGGGTGCCCAAAATATAATTAGCAATTACTCGTCGTGTTGGAGACGAGGGCTCGACAGCGAATACAAATGCCACTTTGTTAAGTTAATGAGATAACGCACGCCATCGGGGCGTCGCGACTCCGACGGCGGGCATTCGGAAAAACTTCTTAATTGCCAGCGTATTATACGGACACGTGTCTAAAATCATTCCATCGAGCCCCGAGGGTCATCCCTAATTTCTGATAGATGCTAAAAAAATACGGGATACAGACAAGATCAACAGTCTGGAAAGTTTGCGAGCCGAGCATCATTAATTAATGTGGAAACGCGTCGTCTACAAACTTCACTGCTCTGCTTTAAAATCAACGGGCGTTGCGACAATTTTGACAGCAATCCTGTTTTTTCATTGGAAAAAAAAATCAATTAAATGAAATTCATCCAGTTTTAATATGAAATTGCTCTTCTGAGTTGAATTTGCCAACTTTAAAGGACTGAAATGAAATGCACACTGAGACTCATCTCATTAAACTTTGCTACGACCTGCTATGTTATGCAATTCAACCATAGTGCTAGATGACTTTGTTGAAATTATGGAAGCACCAAATTTTCGTTGGTCGTAAAATTTTAATCTTCCTTGGAACTTTTGATATTAAATTACATGTATATTATATACATTGCTAAACATAAAGATTAATACGATACATACTTGGCATTCTGTAAAATGTATGAAATAGTTTACGATCAATGCTGTTTATTAATTTTGTGCATTTTCAGACCAGTGAGCATTACTTCATAAATAAATTTCATTGACTTTGATTAATTTTGAACCAATGAAAAATTTAGTTTCCTGATTTTTATTATGAAGACTTGAGTTCAAATTCAGTTTGTGAATTTTCGATCGATTATCATGATCTAAATTTTGTCCAATTTCACTTGACAGAATTATTCATTAGTGACTGTTTTTTAACAATAATTAAAATGTGGCTATAATTTTTTTTCCCTAGTAAAATAAAAAAATATGTATTAAAACATCCCTTTCTTAATTTTATCGCAAGTAAAAAGCAAGGAAAACCCACCATCGACAATATTTCTATTTCGAACCACTCATCGGGTCCATTTTTAAGGAATAACTGCCGGATACCCGGTTTTTTCTGAATTAATATCTTAAATATGATATATTTATAAATAAATATTTTCGATCCAGGTTTATTCTTATTTCCTGGATTTGAAAATTTAAATTTTGAGGCAATTAATAAAGTCGCCCCTGAGTGATTGATTTAATTTGCAACAATAATTAAATTATAATTTAAAAATATTTATAGTTTCGCTACTCGCTCATAGATTCTCTTCTTTCCTACATGAATTACAATTCCAATTCAAATAATCCTATCCTTAATTTATCACACGTGAAAGGCAATTAGGAAACCACCATATGAAAAATACCTTCCCTTGTAGTCTCCTATGCAGATCGCCTACGTTTTACATTTATCGGATATGCCATATTTCATTAATTGAGCAAAATATATAACACAAGTTAACGTTTCTAAAAATATTTTTAAAAAATCATGTAGATGCTGTTTTTATATTTCTTAGTTATATAGTTAGATTAGCGGGTCAAATTCTCTTAGGGCAAATACTTAGGGCAAAAAAGTTAAATCGGAATAATAATCTAATTTACAATTTCAAGTATATTGGATGCAATATCAGACGCTTCCACAAGGTGAATGCCATTCAACTCAAAATTTTCCTTAAATTTTTGTCTTAACTTAATAAATGCAGGCTTTCATGGGCTTAAAACATATCAAATCGTTTTTTCAAGCTCTCTACGAAGGAATGTAATGGAAAGATATGATTTTCGGCAATTACGTCCGGGGACACTTTTTAGGTGTAATATTTATTAATGGAGTGCCACCCGACCCGAGGCCCATCCGTAGTCCTTTCTGGAGAGACTCGGCCAGGATAAGTTTTATTAATGGTTATTTTGAGTGACATATCACGTTTATGGTCCTCGCGAAGGACACGACCAAATAATCTCCGATATAAATGCCCGCTTGTGACATGGCATGTGAATAAAGTGCGAATGCCCATCAGACCCGTTCGTTATCCTCTTTTTGCCCGGGTACTGATTTTCACTGGGCAAAATGCCACAATGCTACTCAAAGGGCCTAATGAATCATTAATCGGGCCGCTGGGTGAAGATTGGCTCGAGTTTGGGATGAAATATTAAATGTTTTAACCCTTTTGAAAACTGATGTTTTTCTTGATTTAATCCTCATTCAAAATATTCAAACCGGTTTCAATATTTAAAAAAATCACATAAATAGATCTTGATAAAAACAATCTCTATAAAAATTGTTTGAATTAGTGCATTATAAATTTTATTTCCTATTTAATTTGAATTTAAGCGAAAACCTTATATACAGTCGACTTTAATATTATTTTTTTATTTATTTAAAAAATTGATATAAGTGAAAATATCGTGAAAAGGGTACTATCAGTTGGTCTAAGTGTCCTAGAAGTGTCGATGTAATACTCCCTTATCAATAATTCAGAGCTTTCTTCTAGTGGACACTGGCCACATAAAGCACCTCATTCTATTTTAAGCACAAACGTCCAAAATTTTAAAGTTAGTTCGGCCATAAAACTTCTAGAGCTATTTTACTGTCTTTATGATTTAATTTCCACCCCGAAACTTGATTGCCCCCGTTCAAATTGTGCAATTATCTTTTTTCTTCATTTTATTACGGGTTGCGCCCCCCAGTAGCAATTATTGTTATTCGGAAATTATCCAGTGGACTCCCTCGTCGATTTTACTACTCATAAAAAGGCAGCAGGACTTCTAATAAACGTGACAATAAAATATCCTACCCCCCCGACTCATTGCATGAATGGCCTCATAAAATTCTGAATAATTTTAATATCCATTAATTATTTTAACGGCATTTTTCTCTTCAAGTTTGGAAAGCTCATTTCTTACCATATCCAGAGTTCGTAAAAATACTACCGTATAAAGTTTGCATGAACAATATCAAATTTCTTCGAAATTTATTTCAAGTACATGACATTATGTTTGAACATTAAAAATATATTAATTTCAAGATTACCCAGATGTGTTTTATAGCACAAATTTTATTGACTGTGTTTTGTATATACATTAAAAATCGTTCTTTATTAATTTACTGATCACATCTTTTTGCATTCTTGGATATACTAACACCAAAAATCCCAACAATAGTATTGGCACGAGCTGGTCATCTTACGCTATGTTGTTTGACTTCCACCTGAAAATAATATTAAAACCCTTATCTGTTTTTATGTTATTGAACCCTAATAGGGTTCTTTAAAAAACTTACAAAGCAAATTAAGAAATCTCAATATTACATATAAATAAAAAGAGTGTTAATTGATCGAATTCCATGATGTAAAAGCGCTTTCATTTGAATAATACTTAAAATTTTGAACAATTATAGCTTGGAAAAATTGAAAAGGTTGAAGTCAATCATGAAAGGGGGAAGAGATAAGATTTAATGCCTTCGGGAGCTTCGGGAATTTGTACGAAATAAGTGATTTTTATCTGCCTTTCCTTGAGTTGACCTTCCAATGGTGACAGGTCTAGTAACCGTACAATCCATCTTGTATATATATATAACAAGACGACAGACATCAGACAGGGACTGACTGCATTGGGGGTTCATTAAAATCGAACTCATTTCCTGCGCTGCTGTATGGTCTGGATTCACTATCGAGGGTACCTATCCATGGAGACTAGTCGTAGTTCGGACAGCCTAAAACCGTTCTCCCCTGTTTGTCCAGGCTATTGAGGATAGTGGTGAGTCTTTGACAGTCTCCACCAACTACTGTAATCGGCTGTTCCACACACCCCTTTATGGGTACTTAGCACAGGGTGACCTGCGCACCCACTCATGTTAGCAGGACTACCCCAGCAGCGCTTGATTAGCAAACTGACGAGGTTACTTTCGCACACCTCTACTCCACATCATTACCCCATGGGTTCAACCGTTGCCCACGTGCGTAAGATGGGCTCCCCCTGGGGCTTTATGGGTGGGCATCGTGGATTCTAGCAACCACCTGTTATATATATAACAGTAAAAATTTGCTTGATATTCTCGATTATTTTAATTTAGTTATCTACTATAGATTAGAAATCGATACATTAAAGGACTACCAATACTCTAACTCAGCGCTTCTTAAACTTATGTGGTCCGCGGACCCCCTCTTAGAACAAAATTTCCTTCGCGGACCCCCTCCTGAGCAAATTTTTTCTCGCGGACCGCCTTTTGAACAATATTTTTTTGGTGAACCTCATCCTTACCCTTGTGACTTAATTTTTCAAACAAACAAACATTTCTTGGCCAAAATAGAGCTTCTTATAATGTTTTCTGTAAATAATTTCACGAAAATATCTTATTCAACTACAGATAAATGTTTTTTTTATATCTTCGCGGACCCCCGGAAATGGCTTCGCGGACCCCCAGGGGTCCGCGGACCCCTGTTTAAGAACCGTTGCTCTAACTCATCTCTCTAATACCGTCTTCTTCTTTTGCAGATTTCATAAATACTATTTTAGGACGGCTTTCATATATTTTTCGGATGTTTGCCTTGCTAATTCACTCATTCAACAAATTGAATGAAGTTTTCTAATGGAAATATTATATTGATAAGTTTGAAATATTATAATTGCTTATTATAAATTAGGAAAGTATTTTACCGTCTACTGAAAAATAGTCTTATAAGAAAACCCGTCGATTATATTTATTTTTAAATCATAGAAGTAACTTTAACATGAAGCATATTTATTTAAGCATCGAAGTATTTTCGACTTTTTATTAATAGGTTTAGTATGAAAGCTCAGACACGATACGAATTGAAAAGCTCCCGTTGCATAAAGCTCGTCGGCGGGATGACAAAACTTAGCCTGATATAATGTTACGTGTCAGCCGTAAACGTTCCAGGGATGACACCTGACATAAATTCAGGTTTGGAAAGAAGCTTCCTTCGGATGACGCATTGCTATTATGCTGATCGGCCATTGTTTGTCATAAATTTTATATATTCGTGACGGATGCACATCGGTCGGTCGCATAAATAGAAAATAATTTCCCCGAAGAAACGTTCATTTTTCACTAGAACGAGCAAATATATCATCGGATTTATATTTTGCTTAGTCAACGATAAATTCATCGCCGTTTGCTACTTCATACACAAATATGGAAATTCGAGATGGATGCCTAGAATTATTTTTAATTTAAAAGCATTGCAATTTTTCAGCAAATACGCTTTGCATATGATAAATATACAATTTATTCAAAAGTTCCAGATAATATTGATCTCTCAATTAGTAAAATATGTATTATAATATGAGATCGCCAGTATATGTATGGTTATGCAAAAAATAGATTAATTATTGATAAGATATGAATATGTTAGCAGATGACGATCTGGATGATTCCACACAGTAAATTGATATAACTGATATCAGTGAAAATTACTTAAGGTTTAGAAAAATACTATCAATATAAAAAAAAATACACCGATCCCTCGTTTAAAACGACACTCGCTCAACACGGTTTCGCTTTTGCACTATTTTCATTTTTTAGATTTTTTTATAATTATTTTTGCATCGTATAACATTATTGTATTACAATGCCGTGTATGTGTGTATGGTTATCATATTGGATGCATTTCTCATCATCTTCGTATTCTCTAAGTGTTCTGTCTTCCGAGAATGTTGGCAACCAGAAATCCCATCTTGCCTTTGTCAACTACTACCCGAAACAATAATCCGATGCTAGAACCGCTCCACTGTCGGAGATTCTTCATCAATGATGTCTTCTGCCAGTCTTGACTCCAATGATCTATAATCGTTCCCTGTATTATCAGTCGCAGAAGATCACATTTTTGGTTTCTTATGACATGGCCATATTATCAGGTGAATTATTTTGCACTGTTGTACCATAAAAAACGTAATTATATATATATATATATATATATATATATATATATATATATAAATTATTTTAATTATTAAAATATTAATAAATAGCCGGGTGTTCGATCGCGTTAAGGTTTTTGGTAAAAAATTAAAAAACGAATTTTTTACCTTATCCGATATTTCGGACCACTCGTCGGGTCCATTCTCAAGGATTGACTGCCGCCGTTGTCGTTTTTGTTATGCTCCTGGTGACCATCCTCCGTCCAGTGTTGCCAGAGCGCGATGATTGGCCACTTTGCGCCGTCGCTTGTCTGACGGTTGGTTGCACTGTCGAATTTTTTGGGATGGTCCGTGGTGTTTTTAGTCTGGATAAAATTGGTAGCCAAGCTCTGGGTACGCTAGTGCCATCGTCTCTTCGGTTGATTGCGGAGCTTTTTCTTTTTTCTATTTCTATAGCTTCTCTTACAATTCTGACCCCGAAGTTTTCGATGGTCGCTAATGTATTTGTCCCAGCAAAATCGATGTGGTGATCGTTCTTCATCACGTGTTCCGTTAGTGCCGATTTATAGTCCAATTGCGAAACTGATTTTTGATGTTCTTTTACTCTGTGATTTATTTGTCTATTGGTTTGACCAATGTAAGACATCTCACAGTCTGCGCATGGGATCTCGTATACTCCTTGGTTTTCGTTTTTTACCCTATCCTTTTTGTTGGGCAAGAGACTTCCTATCTTCTTATCCGTCTCAAAGGTAGTGCTAATGTCGTGTTTCCGGAGTATACGGCTGATGGTATCGGTCGTGCCTTTTATGTAAGGAAGAACGATGTGTTTTTCTGAATCGGTGGGTGGATCTCGAGGTTTTTTATTAATGTTTTTGATAGTTTTTTTAATTTGTCTCAGAGAGTATCCATTTTTTGCAAGAGCTTGGCTTACTTCCTTTATTTCTTCTTCTATGTGGTCGCTGTCTGTCAATCTGAACGCTCTCTCTATGAGCGCTTTCATCACAGAGTTGATCTGCCTAGGATGGTGGTGAGAAGTGGCATGAAGATATCTGTTAGTGTGTGTGTTTTTTCTGAAGACTGTGTGACCGAAAGATCCGTCAGGATTTTTTATAACACAAGTATCCAGAAATGGGATTTTGTTGTTTTCTTCTGTCTCCATGGTGAATTGTATGTTCTTATTTCTGGAGTTGAGGAAAGTGAGGAATTTGAGAAGCTCAGCCTGTCCGTGTGGCCAAATGACGAGGGTGTCATCCACATATCTTAGCCACATTTTTGGTTTTAGGGGGGCTTCTTCTAGAGCTTTTTCCTCGAATCCAGTCATAAATATGTTGGCAATCGCCGGAGACAGAGGAGATCCCATTGGTGCACCACTGGTTTGTTTGTAGAACGTTCCGTCAAACAGAAAATACGTAGATGTGAGGCAGTGCTCAGTAAGGTTCAAAATATCTTCGGGAACCTTGTGTCTCTCTTTAATGTGCTTTAAGGTTTCCTTTATAGGGATGTTGGTGAAAAGTGAAGTCACATCAAAGCTGACCAGGATGTCATTCTCATCGTGTTTCAGCGATTGTATAATCTTTAGAGATTCTTGAGAGTTTTTTATGTATGAAGTTGCACTTTCCACAATTGGCTGGTAGTATTTGGCTAAATATTTGGCCAGGCCTTGTGTGGGGGAACCTCTGGCGCTGACGATGGGTCTTAATGGCATACCTGGTTTGTGTATTTTTGGTAAGCCGAAGAATTTTGGAGCCTTCGACGATCGAATCCTTGGCGATATTATTTGTTTAGTTGTATCGTCGAGTTTGGAATTGTCGATAATCTTTTTAGTTTTTGTTTCCAAATATATCGTCGGGTCTCTCGTCGTCATCTTGTACGCAGGGTCTTTTAGGAGTTCCATTATCTTCCTGCTATAGTCATCAGCATTCATTACGACGGTTGCGTTGCCTTTATCTGCTGGTATTATGACTATGTCATCGTTGTTTCTCAGATTGTTGAGACACATCCTTTCTTTTTTTATCCAGATATACACATTTTATCCAGACTAAAAACACCACGGACCATCCCAAAAAATTCGACAGTGCAACCAACCGTCAGACAAGCGACGGCGCAAAGTGGCCAATCATCGCGCTCTGGCAACACTGGACGGAGGATGGTCACCAGGAGCATAACAAAAACGACAACGGCGGCAGTCAATCCTTGAGAATGGACCCGACGAGTGGTCCGAAATATCGGATAAGGTAAAAAATTCGTTTTTTAATTTTTTACCAAAAACCTTAACGCGATCGAACACCCGGCTATTTATTAATATTTTAATAATTAAAATAATTTAAATATGACTCGCGTAAATCTGAAAAACTCTAATATATATATATATATATATATATATCTTGGTTGTAAAGTTTGTTCATGAAATGCAGTTATGATTAAGATTTTAATTGAATTTTCAGATATTCCATTAGAATTTGTGATGATAGGATATCTGTCCTCAGGACAGGCTTTACGTCCAGACCACGATTGCTGTCTCCATTGTCGTCGAGCACACGCTCACGAAGGTCGTCGGCAGGACCCAGTCCCATTGTCCTGCTGCCAGGAGCTGCCCGCAATCAATTTGCTTGTAATTTATACAGCTGATGAGTAATTAATTAGGGTTGGGTCCATTATGATGACGCCATTGTCCGTGCACCGCGTGATACAATGTTGTTACGGCAGTAATTCACCACGGAGGCATCGGATTATTATATTGCTTCTTCCACTCACCCATGAAGCCTTCAGTCCCGTTTGGCTCGGGGCGCTCAAAACGAACCAAAGATCCATGCAAAAATGGCTCCATGTCTGAGATTGTATGGGAATCGAGCGAGAATACGGAATATTGTGGAATTAGCGCGGTAATGAGGGTGGTTTCGAGTATTTTCAGGTAAACTTGCAATTTATTATACATGTCCATATGTTAGACGTAATGCTTAGACATGTAATCTGTTGACATAAAACGCGTGCAAATATACTTACAGAATTAAACTACTTACCTTTCATAATTTACTACGCATATTATAGAAGCAAACATTCCGGTGGCGTGAAACCGACGATTCGCAATAAATATTTGATTATACTACCGAACTACACGCCATCTAACTAAATCTACCCTTATATCTTCAACCCAACGAAACATCTATTTTATAATTTGCACTCAACACACTAGCATAATATTAATACCAATAAAATCACTCGTCTTTCTCGTTATATAATATAATGGATTAGATACATTTTTTATTAGTATTAATCACCATCCCTATAAATCAACCTATGCCAATGCCAGACATGCAAATTATGAAGCAGATTTGATGTCAATATAATTACCAAAAGCGATTTAATCAAAATTAATTTTGAATCAACGACTTTTTTCCAGGCAGTTGTTGCTCTTACAGCATAGCAGAGATTCGATCCTTTTTTGTATAAGGTTTTGCATCACTTTACAATACTAGAAAAATAATCAAATTCAAAGATAAGAAAAGCAAATTTTCAAACCTTTTTTTAGTAAAATATTTTGCCGCATTGCAAAAAATAAGTAAAAAACAAGTTTAGTTCTAATGAAAGACCTTTCTGATATTAATACTAAAAGGATAATGATAATTAATAATGTAGATCGTTTGAGAACATCGTTCTAATCGTCAAAGCGATTGAGTCCATTATAGTATACTTGTCTCTATTACTCGCTACAATTTACTTTTATCCCGAGCTAATATCATTTAATACATCCTTCACAAACTTCTGATTAAATTTCCCTATGCCAGTACTGTAATCTTACTTTTTTAGAAAAAATAAAGGGTTAATTTACAATAAATTCATAATAAACTGAAATAATCTTTATTGACTGAAGTCATATATTATATGGACATATGGTTTTTTGAATTAAAATCATTTTAATAAAAAAATAATAAAACAAGATCAAGTAAAGAAAATTGCCGTTTATATTCATATAATATATCAATGCAGTAGAAATTAAACTTCTAAGCCCATAGGAAAAGTTGACTTTTTGCATATTTATTTGCAGTTGAAGCTGGTTTGTGTAATATATAATAAAAAAGGCAAGCTACTATTGTATTAGTTGCTTTATGCCCATTCAGTCAAATATGCACTATTGTCATTATAAGTTCCTCATTCTCCTAGTTTCAATATTGTATCTTATTAATCTTTATGTTATAAGAAGGTCAAATTATTTTAGTGCACAAAAATAAGATTTATTTACAATATTTCACATTATATGACTATCTCAGCGGACAGAGCAAAAATCTGGAGAGTAAGAGGCTGTCAATTACATTCAATTAGAGTACATTATTCTTTCTAGTCTTCAAATTGTATCAAGATTAATATCAATGAGGTTGTAAATATGCATTTAATGGCATTTCAAATGTTCGATGAATATTAATATGCTCTAAAAATTGAAATTATACCTTGTTCTAAGGGTTGGATTATAGAGTTGGACGCAGCTTTTGGTGGTAAAAATAATATTTCAACATTAGGATGTTTTAAATCGAGTGAATGTTCTGGAGCATTGTTCAATATCAATAATACTTTAAAATTGTATATATTTTTTCCCTCAAACCGTGTTATAAAAAACATGTGACAATTATACAAACGTGTTGTACAAAACCGCGTTGTATTAAATCGTGTTATATGAGGCCTAATATACACATGGGTTCAGAGTATCCCGACGTCTATTCACTATTATCAGAACATCAATGAAGCATCCATGATAGTCTGTAGACATACTAGTGCAATGACTATTATCTTATATAAAATCTGTATAATAAATTGCATTCATTTTTCTAAATGATTCTTACCATTCTAGTAAGGGTAGGCCGAATAAAAGGCGTTGATTTTATCATTTGAGTTGCCTTGTTTACTTTTTTGTTAACAAAAATAATCCGATTTTTTTGGGGTTTTTATCGGATGGAGCCTTTTAAATTGTGCACTTGACTATATTTAAAGATACGAAAAAATAGGCCTGGGCAAATTTTGATGAAATATTTAAGCATCGCTCTCCGAGTCAGTCTTTACTGATTGCGGCCCTTAAGGTAAAATATAAACGGCCTTATCGCAGCCGCGCAAGGGAAGCGAGTTTCGCGAACCGCGACTTGATGGATGGGGGCCCGTTTGTACTTGTCTACCCACGCGGCCCACACTTGTTATGGAAATGGGTCTACAAGCCTCAAGAAAAATTAATGTTCACTGGCTAAACACAACACATGCTCACTTCTTCGACCATGACGATTCGGCTGCACTTAATCGACCCGAACAGAAATGACTAATTGCCGCTCCTCAATCTACTTCCAGTCCCTGCGGAACCTTTTTGTCTTGACATTTTGCCCTATGAGCGAATCACACGTGCCAGGCCATCAGGACTCGGAACTACCATATACATTTTTATTTTAAGTGTTTCGTCGTGTATGCACACTTATAGGTCATTTGGTATTCCATATAGCCGCGTAAGCCGTTACGCACCAGCGCAGTCAAGCGTCCCTAAGTAAAGAATTAGCTGGCCAGCAGAGGCTTTTGTGGTCCGTCCGTGGTCCTCTAACGACCCTTGCTGAGTTACGGTTGGGACTTCCGCTCTCTTGGTTTGCCCGGCGACAGCAGAGAACAATTGTGCCAGTCCTTTTTTGTATCCAATAACATCACTCCTAATTCGGACTTATTCGAAAAGGACTTTTTATTTGGGTCGCGCGACGTTGGTCCACTTCCGTCTTGCCTCTTCCTACTGAAAGATGATGAAGGAAGGAAATTACATAAATTTCTGTATATATAGAATCGCAAAGGTGTTTTTAGCGATATAATTCACCATGAAATATCTGTGCTATGAAAAGTGGCATATTCAACATGGATTTTTCAAATCATATTTGAAAAAAATATGCTTGATTAAAGATAACATTGTTACAATACAACTCATATTTTTCACGCACAAACGCACAAAAAAAACATGTTAAACTGTGTTTTTACCAAATGTATTTATTCAACACGTTATATACAGATGTCAACAATATTATATTTAATAAAAAAAAATATTGAAACAAAAATTGTCGATTAGTTCTAACGGATCAAAGCGTGTATAAAAAAATCCGTTCGTAACAAAATTCATGTTTTTATTCGTTAGTTTATGTAGTTAAGAAAAGCTTAGTAATTGAAAGAGACCGTTCCTATTAAATATATCACATCGTAAAACGAATAAATGCATATACGAATCATATCCTGAAAGTAAGTGTACTATACGGGATGTGGTATTTTGTTTTTTAAGGGTTGACCATACTGATTTGTAGAGGGGATCTTCTGACAAAGCGAGCATCTATTGTGACTGGAGGATAAAAAGTGGGTGGCTGCAAAAAAAATTAAAAATCACAATTTCGGGTTCAAAAAAAATCATGATTTTAAAACTTTGGGGCGAAAAAGGCATCATTTTGATCAAATTTCTGCCTTATGGAAAAACCATCAATCCACAACAATATTATGAGACACTAAAAACTCAAAAAAAAGCATTCAAACAAAAGGAGAGGTATGCTGACGAGACTCGTTGCACGACAATGCTCGTCCTCATACAGCCTTAGCCACCTCTTGGTGCTCTTGGACTTATTTGATTGAGATGTTTTGAACCACCCCCCGTATTCCCGTGACTTGGCGCCTTAATATTATCATCATTTCCCATCCCTGAAAGAACGCATGGATGGAATTAAATTTTCAACCGACGAGCGGGTGCAGAAAGATGTTCTGAAGTGGGGAAGGAGCTGGCGTAAGAATTCTTCGAAAATGACAAAAAAAACTTGTGCTACGGCTCCCTAGATATATCGAAAAGAATAATTATTATGTTGAAAAATAGTCAACAAGTGTATCAACGATATCTTGTATTTTTTTTTCAAATACACTTTTTCTAAAAAATAATATAAAAATTTAGTACACTTACTTTCTGGATATTCCTCGTATACTACGGTCTGCGAGCCAAATCTGTCCCGTGGATAATATTGTTTTCTTATGTCAGTCGACGAAATGTACTCGGAGAGAAAATAGTTTTTCTTTGGTCTGTCAGTTTTTCGATATAACCAACCGTTAAAATTGTTAGAAGAATCAAGAAAACCGTAAGCAGAAATGGTATTTGTTGGTTATTGAGGACATTGCCGATGCTTCTCAATTATTATTGTTTATTCGAGGGTCAAGTACTAAGATTGTTATGAACGAAGAGTTTATGCCCATTCTACGCGTGCGCATGCGCGAGTAGGTCTGCGGATGCGCAGACATGAAGACGAAGAGTCGTCCAAAAGCCTTGGCCGCAGAAAGCGTGTAATAAAATCTTGGACAAGAAGTCGTTTTTCATCACTATCTGGCTAGCATATTTCTCCCGTAGTATCTTCCACGACTCGATGATAAATAGACCCACGGAAGCTGTCTATCAGAAAGCGCTCGCGAAATTAGTGCGCTTAGGGACTTTGCGGCTCATCGTTGATAATAAATACAAGTGCCTCGAAAAGGCAATACAATATTTAAAAATCAAGGTTTAAAAAATAAATATGGATTAATTTAGGGGGGGGGGGGGAAATAATCAATATTTTTGAGCCCCATCCTTGTGGATGTCTTTAGACGATCAGTAAGTCTGTTTAGTATCGGCTATCTGCAAGTTATATGTATTTATTTAAAAATTAGACTCCAGCCGCAAGACTGGTAGCGAATGGTTCTTTATTCGAGCAAATTTGGGGCAAATTTACCTCACACTACAAAAAAATAGTACATTAATTAAATAGTATTTATTTTATTCATAACTCCATATGTGTGCAAATATTTTCTAAATTAATTTTAGGTGAAATAATTCATGGAAGAAGTATAAGGGCGGTAAAGGTATTCAACCTAAGAAGCAGTGGGTAAGGCGTTGAATCGATTTTCCCAACTTTTCACGTCAAGACCGTTTGAAGAAGGTCAGAGCTGTACCTGTAAAAAAGGTTTTTCAAATGTGACAAAAACAATTTCGAATTTATTTCCTTCCCCCCGTGGGAGCAATTTATAAAGTATTTATTGTAGTTACCACCCTTTTCATCTTGCAGACGCAGATATATATCGGATGGGGCATTGACACGTGAGGGTTACGCGTTGGCTTGTAAGCCACTATCAAACCTGTCACGAAGTGGTTACACGCAATCGGAAGAAGAAGACAATTCCACCCCTTGCTCAGGATGTGTTATGTGTGTATGCCGTTTGTATACGTGCTTGGCGAAAGATTAACACCGAGCGTGCCTTCCAGCGTCAATTTTTGAATGCGTATCTGCTGATGAATTAAGGAAGATAATTTAGGGTTGAATGAAATCCTGGATGATGTGTGTTTTCGTGGCAAACTGTGGTCCAACAAGTGAAACGAGGCAAACTATTACTCACTCATATCTTGACGTGTCACTTCAGCCCGGCAACGTCTTAGACCTTTTATACGTCTTTTATGTTCGTTTTTTGGATGTTCACCATGACTGATGTGAAACTGTCAACCTCTTTTGGGGTGTGTATTATTAATGCCGTGGAGATAAAGTGTATGTAAATAGCTCCGAAGAGAAAGTTTGTACTGTATTAAATTATTCAAGTCGAAAGAGTTTTGTGCGACCAATAGCTCAATTTTTCGCACACGCAAAAAATCAATCGGCTGTAACGAAACGTGAACAACATCAATCAAAATAATCAATCTAGAAAAAATGTGTGATGTATTTTTATACCACGTTTTATCTTTCTATGTACACGAAAAATAATTTAATATCTGCAATTCGTTACCGTCTATTAAGACTTTCGAGTAAATTCATCCCCTATTCTAAAGCGGTATTCCAAAGTTATTAATATTTGAAACTTCATGCAATTTTATTTTAACGACATAAATAAAATCACGTTGTTGATTTTCGATCGCAAAAATAAATTTGTATCAAAATTCAATATGATTTATATTATGTATATTGAACAAAAACCATTTCATTATTGGTTTTACTTCCCGTTTCACCATTGATGTTTGCTATCTTTTAATGATGGCTATCCGATCCCGGCTTCCGCTTTTACTATCCCGTTTATATAATACATACATCCAAACTTTGGCGAATACAGAAAATTGGATTTTCTTATTAAAATAATTATTTCACGTAATAACATTCTGCTAAATGTGGAATACAACATTATCTTCGTTTTCTATTTAAAAAAAACGTATTTGACTTAATCATAAAATCTATCAGTTAAGCGAAAATGTTTAAATGAAATTAGTCCTCATTGCCTAACAAAAAAAAAACGATGCTCGTTTTATTCTAAAAATTCTGACAAATTTTAAGCCCCATATTGTGGCTATCTTTAAAGACTATTATAAAATATTAAGACAAGAAGAACCTGAATTATTAATTTATTTAAAATACCCATACAATGAAAATTATTTTGAATTGTTGACTATGGACATTCAGACTTCATTGACAATTTCTTGATTATTTGACGAATATCAACACAGATTCTTTTTCTATATTTAACATTTTTTCTTTCTCTCTCTTCTCTGAGTCTTTAACAGCATTCTCGATTAATTTTAATTCTCCAAGAAGTTTAATTAGACTACTAGAACTACTCAAATCTACTACAGAGTGCTATTTATACTGGACTCAACGTATAAATAGCACTTTACGATTGAGCTACAATAACTGTTAAACTTAATTATATTAGGTCTAAATAAAACATTCATTTTCTATTCAAAAAACATATGCGTTAGGCCATTTTTGGTGACATATTTTTTAAGTGTATTATATTATATAGTGTTTCTATCAAAATACATTCTTATAATATATTCTTCGTGCGGCGATAACAAGAAAATATTGTATGAGCGTTCTCATGGGAATATCAACGATATATCTAAATAAATGCGATACTTTTAATAATGTTTTTTATCAAACTTATTATTTATATTAAATTTGATCGAGCAGAAATTATTTTAGGATGTATCTGAAAGAAAAACAATATTGTATACGAGCGATAAAACAATACCATTAAAAAAAATGGAATAAAACTAAATTCTTCCAAAAGTTGTCATTCGATTCCTTCAAAACTCAATCTCCATCAGTCGCAAAACTCCATAGACCTAAACATAAAAAGTTTTTGTGGGCGTAATAGACAGGCAACCACAAAGAGTTTCATCCCCAAAGATACTGGAATCGTTAAAAAGTTGCTCAAAAATGCTTAAAATTAATTTGATAACCTATTCATGTGTCTAGACGCTGATTATTGATTTTTCTTTCTTATTAAACTTTGATGCGAAAGAAAGTATCGTCTGTATAGCATTAAATTAGTGGAAATCGTGGCTGAGTCTAATTAATTCTGCTTTGGATTAGAATTTAATTAAAAAATATATTAACAGTCTTCTGATTGATTTCAAAGGATAAATTCGATGCCAAAAAGATATTTGTTAAATGTGATAAAATTTATTTTCATTTGATGGCCATAAAATTTATGAAAATTTTGAAAAGATATTAAATCTAATTTTTGTCTGAAAATTAACCCCCATTTAATATTATTGTGTGGCATTTGTATGGTGTTTTATGATAGTTTTGTTCCAACTTGTACGTTTCGCTCCCTCGGTCCTTGTGTCCTTTAAATTTTGAATAACTCCTGTGAATAATTCAGAATGCTTACCCTCGAAACGAGCAGAATTTTCATTCAGTTTTGCATAACTTTTGTGACTGAATCAACCGCTAAAAATCGAAGCATTCGTTGAAGTTTGCAAAATTTAAAAACAATCCTTGTAATAAATTCACAAAAGCGTGTATAAATTGTTTTTCAATTAAGCTGGTATATTTTTGTTCTTGGCGACTATCGGGAATAAATGAGATGTTTTTTTGAGATTCGGTTCAAGTTGCCAAAATTGTTATTTGGCAATGTATGCAGACCCCGAACGAAAATAAAAGTGTGAGGATCGAAGGACTGGCTTACGTTCAGAAACAGCGGGACGCAGCAGTCCTGCCAGGATACGCTGTAATCCAATATTGGAAAATTGTTGTTGGTAATATTGTGGGAGGTCTGCGAATGTTATCAAGAGGACAATATTTGTACAGCTCCAGGGTTTACCTCATTACACGCACTCGGCGCACTATGGTTCACCATTGTTACCTGCACACCAGGTATACCATACATACCTGTGCCATACTCCATCTGTGGTCCCATATGACTCTTATATGATTCCTTCGATATCGTTTTTACCTAAAAATATTTGTCTCCCGAATATTATGGAGCGTGCATGCTTTTATCGCTTTTAATAAAATGTCCAAAATTATTTCTGTTTTCGCTGCCGTTGGGCCCCAAAATTTTTGATATTACCATTTCTTATCAATTATATAGGTCTTTTGACCTCATTATCTAACAAATATACATAATAAAGGATTATTACTTATGATAAAACTCTTAATGATTTATTATCGATTCGCTGTATTATTTGTTTGAGACATCAAAGTATGAATTATTTGTGTATTACGTCAAATTTTGCAAATTCTTACAAAAAATAACAAACTATAACAGGAAAATATGGCAAAATTGACAATGCTTCTTATCCGATGGAACAAAAATCTACTGAAGTACGAAAAAATAAGATTCATTCCCCTTCATTCATGCTTATAAATTCACTTATAAATTTGAACAGCAAAATTTCTGACTATGTTTGAATAGCTCTCATATGATTATGTAATATATCGGCTGCGAATAGTAAAGAAAGAAAGAGACACATTCTAAAAAGACCATGGTTGAAAACCTTGGTAATATGGGATTCCCAACCACTAAAACCTCCCACCTTTTTTCTCCACCGACCCCCTTGGAATCCGCTCTCGCATTTCTTCAAAGGGGTGAGTTTGTTTTTCCACAAACCAGTGCTCACTCTTATAGTTCTTTCTGCGTTTTCTTTCTTCTGCATGACCAACTAGCAAAATTGGTCATTGTGGTGGCCATTTTAGATGTGGTTGGAATTTCTCCAAATTTTTTCGCTAATTTTCGCCTATCATTTGCCCACATCTCACATTTGAAGACGGTATGCTCCGCTTCATCACGATCCTCGCCGCAGTGGTGGCACTTTGCCGAGTCCTTGCAAATTTTAAATAGGTTGGTACCGAAGCACCCATGTCCTTTCAGCGTCTGAGTCAGGTGATAAGTGAGCTCTCCGTGTTTACTCGAGGTCCATTTTTGTATCGCTGGGATCAATTAGTATGTTCACCTTCTCTTGGTTGCGGTGTCCCGCGATTCTGCCATAATTGAATTGACTCTTCCCAGAATTCCTCTTTTCCTGTGTTTTTCTTATATCTGCACTTTCTTTCCATGGCAAGGATGTCCATGAAAAATGTGCTTATTACAGCTTGTATTGAGTTCAGTGAGATCGTTCTATAGGCTGATATTATCTGAATTACGCTTATGTCTTCTGAAGATTAGTTTGTCATCGCCGAGGTACCTGACACTTATGGAGCAACTAACACAATGCTTCTGGATAGCTATTGTCGGTGGTTAGTCAACGCGTTTCCTTGTTAGGAATAGGGTCTACTTTTTTTCTAGTACCAAGGAAAGTTAATTTTTTCCGAACCATCATGCGATTATCCGTAACGTCTCTGTTGCGATGATACACATTTCCTCTGTTGTTTTGGCTTTAATCAGGACACCCAAGTCGCTGGCGAAATGTACGAGTTTTGTATCTTCGGGAAGATCAAGTCTTATAAGTCATGGTCCATACATCATGTTCCACAGTATCCATTTTGTATTCTGGCCTGTCTCGGTTCATCATTTATAGGGAGCACTAATATTGAGTTCTTGAAGTAGTCGCTCATTAATTAAATAATATATCTTGGAACGTTTTTTTCCTATATGGCTTTTAGTATGTATTTTGGTCTAGCGGGCGGTGTTGAAAGCATTTTTTACATTTAAGGTGATAAAGACTACCTTTTTACTTCGCTTCGCTGGTCCATTCCATGCGCTTTTGAATTGCATCAATGGTCGATCTACCCGTCCTGAATCCAAATTGTTGGTCTGAAAGTGTTTCCAGTTCCATATTTTGTTCAATTCTGCATATTAACAAGGCTTCTAGTACTTTTCTAAGGACGTTAAGCATACAGAATGGTCGAAATGATCTTGGTCCATCTGTCTCTTTATTAAGTTTTCAAATGAGGAGCATTGTTTTCTTTTTCCATGCTGAGTTGAATTTTCTATCTAGTTGTTATACATTCAACAAACTCAACAAACAAACTAAAGAATGCAATTTTTTCTAAAAACAAACATATTCTTAATGCTTTTTGTATTTGTAACTATATACAATGATTAGAGTTTTAAGAATACAAGTAAACTGTGATTAAATTAAATTGGCCTTTCAACGTGTTAAGCAAATAAATGGCGACAATTATGAATTACAAAAAAATGCTATAATTTTATAGTGTATCAATATTGAGAGTTTTGTAATAGAATTAAATAATATTTATTGTGTTTGTTTGGATTTTGTGGTATATATATAATCAATATTTGCTACTTTTGCTTGGTGAAAATACGGAAAAGAAAAAAATATGTGAAAGAAGAAAAACTCTCTGCTACAACATTTCATAGGAGTCGTGGAAGGTAATAGGAGTTAAGCACTTGATACCCCCCTGCCAACTTTCCAGACGCGAAATCCACCATCGGATGAAATATTTGGATGACAAGCGAACGTTTCCAAAGCAAGAATACAACTCAAGTTTAAGTATAAATCTTCCGGCTGAACTAAGTTGTAGACATTTCAAACTACTCAAAGTTTGGGGGTTTGTGTTGGATTGTATTGTAAAGGCTCCTGCGAGTGGGGCAAGCATGGAGAAATATACAGGAATGAAATCTGGAACAATGGAGTGACAAAAATAAATACGTCTGTTGTACCGTCACAATTTTAGAATCCAATTTTTAAAAAATAGCCCTTAGATAAAACACTCGATCTTCGGATGACTGGTGTAAAATAAGAAACGTTTAGCTCGCTCAGAAAAAAATATTATTCTCAATTCATTTGGACTCCTTGTAAAGTGAGCGTTTTTTTAATGATGCTTGTCACGAAATTTTGTCCCTTTGTGTTTCTGCTCACGGATTGTCAAGCTGTCGCTAGTTACAGCTGAATTTTAAAATCCTGTAATATTTTTTTATTATCCCTCTCGTCGAAAATGCAACTGGGGAACAGAAAACATCTGGAAAAATCGCAAAGAGAACTTCTTAAAGCACGAAAACCCCATTTCGGCCATGAGTATGAATACTTTATAATAACAGCAATAAATGAAATGCTCCAACACTCAACGCTTAATCTATGGGATTTTAAAAAAAAAGTTCGTTTATACGATATTCTTGCATATTCTTCTGTTTTATCCCTGCACGTAGAGCTGATTAGCCATTGATAAACTGGGCTTTATTTGGAGTGCCGCGCTTATGAGCCCGGGGCTTTAGGGCTCAATGAGAAAAGGGGCGAATGCTTATGGAGGAAACTGATATGTAGGAAATGCAGAGGTCATCGAACAATAGATTTGGTAACCATGTTTGTGAAAGAGAAATTCAAACTATGGAAGCACTCAAGGCTTTGGAAGGAGCAAGCTTACCCTGCATTTCCTGTAATGTTATTTCAACAGCCATTCAAAATCTCAATCCCTCTCTCTCCGTCGCTAAAACCAGTATTTTACAAGATAAAATATTGCTTTTGTGACTAATTTTACATCCGATCAGGTAAATTTAGTTTGAAACACAATGTATTAGAAGTGTAGAAACACTATTTATGCTCAAATCAAAAGTGATAATTATATTGTATGGAATAAAACTTCTGATATCTGTCGTCTTATTGGCATTTTATTGTTAATATGACATATGGTATACATATTTGGTCTAAAACGCAATTAAAATTGTCGTTTAATATTAGTTTCGAATTTAACTTAGTAGCAATCAGTAATTGCGCGCTGGTGATTTCGACCGGTTTTATTGTGACTGACTTGTGTTTTATTGTTACAAAATGCATTAGACAATGTTTGATGTGCATGTGCAACTGAGATCTTATGGTGGCCTTATCATGTGATGTGATTCCAGAGTGTAGATGATAAACCACACTCCTGCATGACCAGATCTTCAGATTACCAAACAGAACATGGCGAATCGTGTCGTTAAACCAACATATAATCAAAGTATCAAGGGATTTCTTCTGATAAAATAATAATATAATATGTTTTCAAAATGTGGCTAACGATCCATATTCCATAAAATATTCCATAAAATAATCTAGTCAAATTTCTAAATAATTATAGAATCATAGCGCTTAGTTTAGTGATGGAAGCGTTTCCCTCTTAACATTTCTGGAATCAAACCTGATGTTTTTAAAAATATATTCCTCATATTATGAATCGATTAAATGCCAAAACTGTTGATGTTTGAAGAAGGCAGGATTAGCATCGTTAACTGCTTAGAAATCACATAATAGAAGTAGGATTCCAGGATTTTGAGTCATGGTAAGCGAGTGGGCATTCTTGTTTATCTTAAGGCTTAGGATTTTGATCGTAAATACTACAGAATATTTTACTTAAGAAATAGGATTAACAGCATATATTTTCCATGGTGTATTAGTGATCTCAATTCATTTTACGGTTTTTTTGCACCACTTTATATCATGTTGGAACCGAACATGAAATTTTTTTTAGATGATGCACATAATTATTTGGCATTCTTTGGACCTACATTCCTATGTGAAACTACGTTTTTTAAGTTCAGATTTTATTTTCTTATATAATTGGGTCGCCGTTATGATACGACAATTTCATTTGACTCATTGACGAAAAAAGTAACCAATCCCTAATAAAGGTGTTGGATATAAATTAGAAAAGACAACCTCGAACTATCCCTTTGAGATTTTTAAAATTCGTCGTGAATCAATAGTTTTCTGATCGTTTTCACGGAAATACGACCAACAGACAGTGCACTTAGGATTTTATTAAAATATTAAAGGAAAATATTTTTTCGGCTTTGATAAGCTTCGTTTAAAGTACGTGTATGTTTGCCTTTCCTAAGCTTTTTTCATCTACGCGTCGCATGGTACAATGAAAATATATTGAGATCTCTTTTTTATTTCGGTTGTACTTTTAAAGTGCTCCATAGCTTTATATTGAAATAATGGAGCAAAAAAGGGAAGCTTAACGCCGCGGATGCCAATAAAGCTTTCCACTTTAGCTATCTTTTTTCCACATGCCAAAAAACGACAACGTGACGTATCGAATTAATAAAATAGCGTCGAAATGTTTGTGTATGAAAATCACATTTCCCCTAATTAAATGAATTAACATTTCACGATGCGTGCTTAAAAAATATGTCCTTTTTAATGGCATGGAATCAATTCGGGTTTCAATGAGAGCGCGCGATGTATCTTCGTACCAATTAAAATCGGCGCAAAATTTTAAGTGCTCGAACATCGAAAGCTCAAAACATTATATACGAATTTCGACACGAAAAATTATTCGCAAAAAAAAAAACAACATGAATTTTCCATCGATAAAGTTGAAAAGCTTCTGCTGTGTAACATGAGTTTTCAAAGGAGCTCGGTACACGTGCCCGTCAAACGGAAAATATATGATAACATAATAATTGCGACCGATCCTTTCGAGTTATACGGCTTAAATCAACAAGACTGCGGGACTTCAGGACATCCATCGATATAAAGGATTTTCGTTTTTTTTCCCAGAAGGAACTAATTAGAGCAGGCGCCGGACGCGTGTAATTTAATCACCATGAGAGTACAGAGATTTGGGGTTGTTTCCGAGAAATCCTCCCTGATCATATCGAATGGATGTTTTCATCCGACGAGCTATAAATCAGTGTCAGAACCGACATGGTTGACGCGCCGCATCCTACGCGCCCTGGACCCTTATTCGACTCTTTTCATTCCATTCGTCAATATACCAATCGACTTACATACACACCCTCGTTGACCCACTTAACATGTTTACTGCGTAAATGGACCACTCGATATTTAATAATCGAGCCACAACCGCATTGCATCTTTGATCTGAAACCTTCTCATGACGAATATTGGATGTTATAACTTTTAAAATGTTTATATTCACTCAAATAATTCGCAAAAAATGATACTAATTACTATTTCGTTTTTATTTAATAGTCTTTATGTCATTCTTCATTATTTTTTCTTAGAAACTCATAAAATATAATAATGTGCTTAACATAATGCAAAGTTGAATTCTTGATCAAGAACTTTTTTTTTCTGCTACAAGCCCGCTAGAGAACCAGTGGGAAGAACGTCTTTCCGCTATCAAGGTGATTTGTAAATTTGTGTGTCCTTGTCGTCTTCCATGAGCATCCACATCCCGGCTCGCATACGCACAGAAAGGAATAAAAAGACTACTCTCAATCTCACAAATTGTGGCTGCGAAAATGAACAGTTTCTTGTCTTTCTTGTTTTTTATTCTAATCTACATTATATTTGATATTATGAGGTACAGAAAACTTCCTTATAAGATAGCATTCAGTATGCATTGTATTAATCAGTAGTGCATTAATCATCATCATCATCACAGTGCAGCCAAAAACAGTTCACTGCAGAAATATGGTCCTCTTCAATATCCTGTCGTCTTTCAATTACATGTTACTTTTATTCAACTGGGGAATCAAGCTAAATGAAGTAATAGAACATTGCAGATATACGCGATATTGCGACTTACCGTAAGTTGGTACTGTACAAAAATCTAGCATTGTCATTAAAAATAAAACCGGTTTTTCAAAATTTTGCAAAATTACAACTAGAAAAAATAATGATTAGTTTAGAATCTTTACCCTATCCACGTTATTTGCCAAATTTTTTATTTAAAAAACATCGTAGAGTATTATTTCAAATGCATAAGGTATTTTTAACAGAACTGCAACTCAAACACAAATAATAGATCTATGCAATTGATAATCAGCTATTAGTAAAATATTGATCTTTGTAATTCTTGTGCGAGATTATGCACCCGAGGCGAGGGAAAGCTTTATCGGAGGCTGTGATCTCGGCGTTACCACACAATTGGGGCGGCTGCGCTAAAACGGCCGCAAGTGATTGTAAGTTCTAATCCCTCTTCTAACTCACAGCCGAAGTTCAAAGTATTAAGCCGGCTGTTCACCAGGGGCCGGTTCACGAGCTTGTCTTCGTGGTGGACTGCACTGGAGCCCAAATCTAAGGGAGGGTCTCTTAGGGGGGATGAAATAAACTTGCGGAGGCTTAAGCGACCAACTATATAGATATGCACTTTAGTTAACCCAGCTCATTAAAATTTCAAGTCTTAAAAAATACTCAGCCATCTTGGTGATGTTATTAATTATGCTAATGAACACAGTTTCTCAGAAAGCTACAAGGACGCATTAATATCCATTATTGTTTTAAGACGAGAAATTATGTGCTATATTATTGCAAAGTGAGCCATGACATAGTTTTAAAATAATGACATACAACGAATGTTATTTTATTTTCTTTAAATCTCATTTTGTTGCAAGCAGAAAGATAAATTCATCCCAGCTTGACTGTGTTTGAAATCTCTTCAGCTGGTTGCTCTCACCACCTAGCTGTAGGGTTTATTACTTTTAAACAATGGATTGTTACAGTAGTTTTCATGACAATAAGAGAATTCAATTATATTCAAGATTTAAATATAGTTACTAGTCGTTATTAATACTAAAACGATTTCAATTAAATAGATATTGATTGAATATATTTATCACATTTTATACACAAATCATTGATTGATGATTGAGCCACTAGTTCAACTGCTTAATCGCGCGACTACCTATAGCTTTTTTCCATTTTTTGATGGAAATTCTTAACTAAAAAACTAATCTATGTTTGTGTAATATATATTAAAATAGGCGCTACTGATATAGTGGTTATTATATGCTACGTATAAATAAACCAATATAGAAGTTTCACTTCAAAATGTTATAAAAAAAAGACTAATTTCAATCCCTAAACGTTTAAGTACGATAAATATTCGTAAACAAAGAAAGGAAAATATAGCAGACTCTTATTTTAAATTAACAATGTTAAATTTTTGATCATTGTGATTTTTCAATATTCTTATATTTATTAAACAATTTCAAGTACATAGTTGTAATTCCGTACATTTTCATTTGGTTACCGTTGTACACATGCTTACCAATGATATAGATTTAATATTTCAAAGTTACAATATTTTTAAAAAATATAGGAAATTTTCTTTAGATTGTTGTTTTCATAATATATTAGGTTGGGGAATAAGTTCGTAGCGTTTTCATATTTTTTTTTAATTTACAACATTTTTTTTGCTTTTTGAAAGTGTATAACATTAATTCGATAGAGGTCTTTCTGTTCTACAAATCTGTGTTAATCATCTTTTTGAATTATTTTTTTTTTTATTACCTTTGAGTCTTAAAAATTTTCGACACCTACTCTTCTTTGCTTTCCATCGAGGTCAAAAAACTGCTGAAGCAGCCCTGGATATTTGCAACGCATGCAAAGAAGGTGTCATATAAAAAATGGTTATTTTGATGTTAACGATACTCCCCGTAGCGGAAGACCTTCTGAATTCGACGAAGAACGTCTTAAAGCACTTTTGAAGGAGGATGGTCGCCAAACAAGTCGTGAATTGGCCGAAAAAATGAATTGCGATCATAAAGCAATTCTCAATCATCTTCATTCAATGAGATTTGCCAAAAAATTGGGACCCTGAGTACCTCACGAGCTTAACGAAAACAACAAAGAAAATCGCCTTCAAATTGTTTCTCAACATCTCACCCGCCATCAAGCAACACGCCGTCATAAACTGCGCTTTTTGTACCGAATCGTCACGGGAGATGAGAAATGGTGCCTATACGTAAACATGAAGCAAATAAAGGAATTGGTAGCTCCAGGAGATACGCCAAACCCGAGAGTCAAGCCTGACCTCCATCCAAAGAAGGCCATGATCTGCGTTTTGTATGCATTGGAAAATGCTCGAAAATAATGCCATAGTCAACAAGGAGCTTTATAAAGCTCAGCTACAATGCATGAAAGAGGCTATTCAACTAAAAATATCCCACCGACAAGGCCAAAACATACTCCTTCACGACAACGCCAGGCCCCATGTTGCACAAGTCGTCAAAGTTGCAGCTCGAATGGAAGGTCCTTCAGCATCCGTCGTATTCTCCAAACCATCTGTCGAACCATATGAGAGGTCTCAATCTTCAGTAATGAAGATGACCTTAAGAACAGGCTCAACAAATTGGTCGAGGGGCGGGAGGAGGTAGTAAACAGCGACGGCGAATACATAATTCTTTAATTTATTGTTAAAACTGTTGATTTTTGTTTAAATAAAAATTTTGATAAAAACGCTACGAACTTATTCCCCAACCTAATATTAAAAAAAATATGATTAGATCTATTTTGCATAATAATTCTGAAACTACTGATGATACAACGTGTGTATCATAGTCCTGACATATTTAACATCAATCAGGTTATATGTGATTTATTAACATGTGTTTTATGCTCGCAATAACGATCACTGCTCTATTATATATCCCTGTATCACAATTTTCGCCAATTATAAGTGGCGAGAAATTAAAATTGAAAATATCTTACTTTTCAATTCATTTCATTCCAATTGTATTCTGGAATTGATTGAACTGTGTATTGATTAAATTTTACGATTTAACCTAACTAAAATAACATGAAAATCGTATAAAAGTGCTTCAGGATGAGAAGAAAACCGTAATACGAAAAAATATCCAAATGAAAAGTTCTCGTGACAAATAAACGGCTTCTAAAGCGATCCCTTATCATTTTTACCTCACACGATCCTTTTATCCACAAGGTCAGAGCTTCAGGTAGAAAACAGATGACCTCTACTTTTCACGTTCTGTAATAGATTTTTTGCCGGTTGTCATCGACAAAAAATATATTAATTTCAACAAAGAAAAACTGAGGGTTAAACTGGAGGTTAGTTCAACAATTTTAATCGCATTTAAATGATAACATCATATCAAATAACATACCAATGCGATAAAAAGCAAAACTATTTTACACTCACATATTTGTGCTTAATACGTTATTGTGTAGCGTTATTCCATTCTCAGTAAAGACATGCTCGCTTTATGTCAGGGAGGATATTGATATTGATGTGTAATAAATGGTCGTAAAAAGCCTTCCTAGACTATATCAAGCGATTTAATGACATGGATATCTTTGTGTGCATGCGGAGGTGGTGGCATCGGGCACAGGTGGTTCCACCCCTTTCCTCCAGAGTGGCTTTCAGCGTTTCGGGGATACTTACCACCCCCTCACTCTTGATGCCAACCGTAATGTTTGCGCTTTTAACGCTATAACTTAAGATATTTGAAGAGTTATTGGCTTCGCTCACGTACCCAAGACCCTTGAGGCCTGGGTTCCATCGGGACATGGGCATAATTGAGACATTACATATTGATATGAATGAATTTATGACACAATATGGGCCTCTTTCTAGGCATGATATAACCGGTCGGTTTACGATCCCATACGGAGGATGCCAAATTCGGCTGAATATTAACACGTCTTTTACTAATTCTGAACAAGTAAGATTGAACATGTACGAGCTTGCATAACTCATCAATCTATAGCCAAGTATAGGAGCGATTGCTCTTTTAGTCTTATGAAAGTATTATTGATATTGCCTTTCATAGAGCAATTAACAAAATATCAATAGATCAAAGAAATATTTGTTATTTTATACAATTTAAATGCAATATTTTAAACTATTACATAATTATTAATTGGTTAATTCAAGGACTTAAAGAGGGAAGAAACCTCAGATATAACGTAAAAAAGTCATACACAACGTGATAACACTATTTAGTCGGGCGCTGACGTCCGCGAGCTTGACATTTTAGCGACCAATTGTGAATACTGCGTATTACAACATTATTAACCAATACTTTATTTTTGAAGAAATACTCTTAATTTGTCTCTAAAATTATGAAGTGTTTTATTTTATGATGTGAATCTTTTAAAACAAATTGTGTCATACATTACGTTCCACAGGGTGGGTTTGGAGCTCGGACCCACCCTGTGGAACGTAATGTATGACGGACTTCAGAGGACGCTGCTAATAGATGGAGCCAAAATGGTCGCCTTCACTGATGACGTTGCCATCCTAGTCACAGACAAATCTATGGAGATCCTGCGAACGACTTTCGAGGACGCGCTGAGAAAGGCCAAGAAGTGGCCGACAGGAAGCTGGTCTGGACCTCGCTGTTCAAAAAACGGAGGCCCTCTTTTCCATAAGACGCAGGAAGTTTGTGCCCTCACCCCTGAGGATTGGGAGTTGCGAGATTAAATACCCAAGACCCATCCGGTATTTGGTGGTGGAGATTGATGACAAGCTCCGATTCGTCACCCACACAGAGAAGGCGGACAGCATCGCTCGGGAATCTAGCCAGGTTGATGCCTAGCATCGGTGCCCCATAAACAAACAGAAGGCGACTCTACAACGAGGTAGTGCTCTCGGTACTGTTATAAGATGCGCCGATATGACTGACTGACTGCCAGGCACTGACTGCTCGCTTACGAGAGACAGGCAATACAGAAAGGTGAAGACAAGAATAATGCTAAACAAAGCACCATGGCGTTGTGGCAGTCCCGATGGGGCAACTCCGTTAAAGGTTGGTGGATGCACGAGCTAGTACCGAACCTGATAACCTGGGTAGCCAGAAAGCAAGGTAGGCATGGTTTTTTTAATAGCTATCTACACAAAATAGGCAAAGAGACTGGTACAGAGTGCCACCACTGCGGAGCGGAGTACAACGATGCTGCACACACGATATTTGTCTACCCAGCATGGAGCACCGAAAGGGACTTCCTACGGGAGGAGCTGGGAATCAGCTCGCTCTCCTCTAGCAATATGATACCTTCAATGCTAATGGATGCAAAGGGCATGGAATGCGAGGTGAAAATAAACGACGTGCGTTATGCGGCAGAAGGAAGATGCTGAACGTACAAGACGACGAACTTTAGCAGTGAAATGACATCCAGAAGGAGACAAATGGAGAGCCCGTGAGGGACACATCGCTACCACTCTTGTGCAATACTTAATCAGTAGCCGGGTGGCAGCCAAAGAGGAGGGAGGCTTAGTGGCTAAAATCCCACACTACCACCTGAATAGTGGTGTCTTTTGAAGATTTCATCCTTCTCAAACAAAAAAAATATACTATATAAGGTATCAAAATCAAATATCAACTTACATTCATGCATTTAGATAGTTTCGTAATTAAAGGGTTGAATTTATAGTTCAAGCAACGTATGTTCAAATTAACATAAGGTATGGTTGGCTAACATTTTGAGATGTCTGCAAATTACATCCTCAAATTTACCAAAAGAATTGATGATCATAGTTAAAGAAATATTTTTCAGCGATAAAATTAATGAGTCTCTTCGTTTTAACTTCAACTTGCATTTCATCCATCTACACCACCGCACTACTCAAATAATTAGGAAAAGTTGAATTGCTTTCATTTTAGTCTTAATTAACATCGGCACTTCAATATAACTCCTCCAAGTCAACATTCGCTTCTAAGCTTCCCGAAGATTTTAAATTAAAACTTTATTTCAGACCGAATAACGATACCTTAAACTTTATTGTTGTGACTAAGCAACACGACCAGTTACTTTATTATGTCTTCCCCAAGAATGCTTCTCTCTGGTATAAAGCAGTTACTTTCAAGTATCGGTCATAACGTTAATAGATAATTTTGCTGTAAAATGAAATAACTTTAGCGTAGGTCCGATAGGGATGGCTTAATAAGCAGAAAGAGTTGATGTTTAAATTGGAATAAATCAAGTGAATTTAGGTTGAATTTAATTTACATTAAAACCGGGTAAGGCTTAATTGATGGTAAAGGAAATTTAAAGCAAACAATTAATTATGAAATGTACTTTGTATAACCAATTTTAAAAGCAATCAAATCCAATACGATTCGATCACCCATAAATGTATGATTAAAAAGTAATTCATATATATTTAATAAAAATTGATTGAGTTATGAGACTTAATACATATAAATTACCAGATATTATACCAATTTATAATGCTAAAAGCGTCATCTTTGTTTTGATAATATTTTTTTATGTATGAAATTTAAATAAAGTATTTTTTTCGCTTTTAAAGCATAATCAAGTATGTAGTGCTATTTTTGTGATATATTTCGCATTCGCATTTTTATATGAAAATTCTATGTATCGTATGATTATTAATGCCTCATTATATGCTTTGCGAATACCGACTATAAAAAAAACCACTATAATAATATAACGAAGAAAGCCGAGACACACATAAGTGACACCTATCACCATAAATACTCTCTAGGATCATATTAAAGTAGGACAAGTCGGAGGGATCTGAATAAGTAGAAACGACGCTGAGAAAATGCCCTCTCGCCGCGAAAAGCCTGTAAGGAAAACCAATTTTGCCTTCGCGAAAATCGGAGCACTCCTCCCAGGTGAACTAATCAAAACGCGGAAAACCTCGACTCGGATAAAAATCCAAGACTCCTATCGGTGGAGGTCTGCTTAAATAAAAAGACGCCGTTTTGTGCAGAAGACGTTGGGAAAGATCCGGAAGTTTCCCGTCTGGCGGTTTTCTATCAAGCTCTTCAGGGAATATGATTGGAACGGTTGTTATTATATTTAAATTTTTGATTTCATTGAATAAAGCATTTTCTGTTAATTTCATTTGAATTCATCGCGTTCTATCATTTTTGTTAGTTGAATGCAAAATCCTAGGCGCAAATCAATTATTTTTCAAATTGAGATTTTAACTACTTCATTTATTCATCACTCATTTCAATAGCGGATAACGCCAAGCCTCTCATTCATACATGAATAATTTGATTGGATTTTAGCAATAAATAAATAAATCAACCGATGAAATATCCATTATTTATTTGAAAATTATTTCAACGTAAGATATCTTCTCTGGCACAAGTGTAGCGTTTCCATAGAATCCAGCTCGCATAACGGCAAACAACAATGTATTACATTTTATTTTGTTTTTACGAGACGCTGTCCACATGCAGGGTTCTATTGTTGACAGATAAACACTTCATGTATATCCTCTATCGATCCTGGAGAGCACAATGCCACCATTCAATCAGAATAAATAAACATAGTCCTCCTTATCTCCGGGTCGAGGAACCGAAGACGCAGAATACCCATAACAATGGTCACAGGAGAAGCAATCTAAAGTTGTTTACTTGGATTTATTTACGGATTTATTTTTACCTGGAAAAGATTTTATAGGTGTATGAACATATGTGGTTCAAGGATTAAATGATACTAGCTGTTTTCTAGGCTACAAAGGAAAAATAGAATTTTGTGATGCTTCAACGAATATTGTAATGCTCAAAGACGCTAATAAAATCATAACGTGATACTGATTTTCCTTGAATGTTAACAATTATAATAAACGTGTATATATGTCATTATTCTATTAAAACTATAAGATCAGTTCAAAACTTCGTGCGCATGTTTGTTTTTTTTTAATTAATTTAATTTTAGGGAATTATTAAGAGAAAATCCTTACATTAAAATTATCAATTATGAAAATTTAATTTAAAATGAGCATCCTAGATATGGAGGGTATTAAAATTAAAGAGTAAATGTTTTCCTAATTTACCAGTAGGATTATATCATGAAAACTTTTTGTATAGATTAATAACATATTGGACAAAAACTTAAAGATAACGAACGCTGATTTTTTAAAAAATCTATCATATTCTAGCTCAAACAACGTGCTTGTAGCAAAGGAGATGAATGAACCGGACTAATCGAAGAACATAAATGATACAAATATGTAATTAACTCGAAGATCATATATTTGTTGATTTTTTACTTAACAAATTAGATATTGTTATAGAGTGAAACATTTCTTAAGAAATCAATTGTTATTATAATTTGATACAAATAAAACACGAACGTTATTTACTCAAAATGCTTCAGGCATAAAAGTTATAATGGGATGGATTTTCTGAAATTGTATTTAAAGGCATATTATATGATTTTGATATCGTTTGTAATCGAAGTACTAAAAAAACAAATTAATCCCAGAAGGATAGTACAGGCCGTTATCTATATCAAATACAATAGTATCTGAAAATAAGATCATAAATAATTTGATGTTGATATTTGGTATCTTTGTTCAAAAACGGAGCCAATTTGGCATCAGTTTTTAACGTGCCCGGGGACATTATTTTCGGAGAATGAATGTTTCGTTTTATGCGCTCCAAATGTTACCCAAATTAAAACATTAAAGACTATATTATTGGAATGGCTTTCGGTGTTGGACGTTTATGGGAATAAAATTGATATATCTGGATGTATGGTTGCAAATATGATTTTGGTGCCATTTCCTAATGGAATTTATGTGTATTGTGCATCTGCAGAGCAGTCAAAGTGACAGTAAGACGAAAGATCCACAGGATGTCCATGTAGCTTGGCTCTAGGAATATAAGCCAGCTGCTATTTGGAATGGTAAGACGTAAAGCTTGTAGCTTGTAATTTATTATGACAGGTATTTAAAGTATAATGTCTTTGTTGAGGAAGTATGGGCGCACCTAGCGAAACAATGCAAGTTGATGAATTATAGCTTTCATCGATCAAGGATATTACAAAAATGTATATACGAGTATGATGAATGCTTTTGATGAGATTTTTTCAAAAATATTTTTGATAAATATTTTAAGTTTTGATTTAAATACTGATTAAGAGAAACCATCCAGCATCTGATAATGCTTATACCTTTATTTGAGTGCTCGTCATGTATACATAATACATCATTTAATAAGTTCGTAGGATGGCTATAAAACCTCAACTTTTATAATAAACAACAAACTAAAACGACGACTTTATTTATCAGCATAGTCTACTTGAAAAGTGATATATTCATTCCAACGCTTTTTCAACATTTATAAACACCAAATGATTTATATTTGGTATTGTCACATACTGCATGAAAACAACCTTTTTTTTGCGCAGAAATAGCTCCAAACAGCGTTCTAAAATTGTCGTTGTGACGTTGTTTTTGATCAACTCTGAACCAACGTGGTATCCACTTTGAACAGAACTTTCTTATGGACAAATGTTGATAGAAAATAGTGAATATAATCCCTTGCTGTTTTCTGGGACAGATACTGAATTTGGACGACAAGAGCATTCAGCATCATCAGTATTTGTACGTATTATTTGTAGTGTTTAAAATCAGATAACTACTTCTTTATAATATGTCTTAGAACAGAGTCCGTATATCATTTATCAAGCCATTGCTTTACTTCAAGTAGGAGGACTTACTTGAACGGTATTTTTCCCATTACAAAGCAAGCTTTAACACACAAAATTCAGATATTTTTCCATTATTATGAAAATTACTTGCAAATATTAGATTATTATGAAATTTTTACACGTATTATTTGAAGGTTGTTAGTTTCTAAAAATCATATGAATTTGTTAATAGTGGGGGTCAAATATAATATGTATATGTGATTCTATGAACTGAGTGATGTGTCAAGTCAAATTATTATATGATTCATATAAATGTTTAAAATAATTGAAACTATGGTTTATATGATTTCTTTAAATAATTCTATGCTAGTATAATATAGAAAAAAAAAGACAAATTTAAAAAAAAACAGGATTTTAATGGACTTCAAGTTGCAGATCTGAGTACTATCCCAAAAGCTATTTCATTGTTTACGACATACTTCTCTTAGATTCCTTCCCTCAGCATCCCTAAATTATAAATTAGAGAAAATTGTTTCTCCTTTCATATTATAGAAGCAAACTTTGGCGCGAAAATTTACATTTAGTGCAATTATTCGATCCACAGCAAAGAAGCCCTCGAAAGGACGAACCCTCATAATCATCTATAAGAGCTGAGGCTAATGTGTGGCATGATGATCCGCCTCCAGCTAGCTTACATCCTCCACCGACCCTGATTAAGCCCTCAAGCCGATGAAGACGAAGTAACTGGATAAACTTAATTTTTGGAACCCCAATACACTCAACCTTGTCTCTACAGGTAAATGATACGACGTCGTAATTAATCTAAACATCTCAGCCCACTTATATAATATATACAAACTGCTTTCCTTAGACGTCCTTGCTGATTCTGCAGCCGTAAATAGTTGCTTAAACATGAGATATGCAAAATTATTATGAGCCCACATAATTTACTGTAACAATATTCACTCATACTCACCAAGAATGAGGGATATTAATAGAATCTGTAGGTCGGATAGCCATATGACATCAAAAAGGAGATAAACACTTTAATGTCAGATGAACAATAATAGCAATGGCTTTCTTCCACGGCTACCCCTACAATATAAGTACATAGCGATAACGACTCTTCAAGACTAGAGAGATCATAAAGTGACCGTCTAAAAGCGAAGTAGTAAAACTTTAAATCCTCAAGTCGCAATGGCCGTGTCCACAGTTCGCTTCAGCGACACGAAGACAGGATCTCATTGTCAGAGACACGGAAAGCTTTCATGCTCTCAGGTCTTGCAGAATGCGTGGGAAGCTGGACCGCCCCATTTAACCTCCCCCAACTTCGACCCACGCCCCCACCCAGCCCAGTTGAGATTGCTTTCTATGTCTCTCTATCCCTCGTCTAAGCCTATTACGTAAAATGGTCCACAGAGCAGAGAAGGGCCTTACCATATATAAAGCGAGTGTAGAAAAATAAATGCTCTGCCCTATCACTACTGGAATACGTGGTGAAAAATTGCCTTTATCAGTGCACGCTCTCGGATCATTCTTGACAGGGATTTCAAACATTTCACACCCTTGAAACAATTATATCACTATAAACGTCGACTTGAATTTAAACAACTGATTTTTAACTGATAAATTTAACGCTTACTTAAACTGTTAAGAATCATAATTAATTATACTTAAAGTTTAGACATGCACTAACAAATTACGAACATAACGTTAAGCAATTGTGAGCATGTTAAATTAACGAAAATCAGATATTACACAGCAAAATACGTTAAATAATAAGTACATCTTTAAAAATGAATTAACTTGGACCTAACACCATTGTTAAGTTGTATAAGTCAAAACCATTGTTTAAAAGTTTCCTTAACTTCCATTCTAAGCCCTCAACTATTACTGTGTACCATACATATAATTATTGAATGTCGAGTAATATGTCTAAAATATACAATCTTTATATAAAATACATATTTTCAAGATGCTATCGGCTAAATTTATTACAAAGACAATATTGATACGTTAAAATAATCCCTTTTCCATAAACAAAGTCCCAATTAAATTGTGGATAACAAGGGATTTTATGTCATAAATATTTAAAATAACATGCTATGATTTATAAATATTTCAGCTAAGGAGGTTAAAAATAAAGATGGATCGGTTTATATTGAGTCATAAATCAGGGAATATGTATTTTTTATAGTTCAATGTATGATTATTGAATTAAATGTTTATATTATGAATATTTTCAAAAACAATGAATGAATACAACTCAATTCATTGCAAGCTGTTATTATTTAAAACTGAAAAAGCTCCAAGAAATGGTTAAAGATGTTCTGATATCATTGGGGAAAATATTTTGTCGATATGTGCATCCTTGGGTATTTTGGGATTTCACTATACTTATTTAAAAAAAAAATATTATAGTAAATTTGTTAAGACATCATCATCTTCTTTAACGGAGATTGAGTATTTATTTGACAGGATTGTTATTTGTAAGTTTTCCTTATTCGATTATGATATTCGCGTGGAATTTATTTGTGAAAATGCGAAATTTGTACGAAGGACGAACCTTTAATGTTTGCCTAACTTCGTCGCCGCAAATTTCAATGTATATATCCCAAATTACAATCAAGAGTCATCAGTCATTCCAAATGTGATTCGGGCTCACTTTCTATGGTCATGTCTGAGGAAAATAGGTCTTCGCAGGCCGTCATCCGGGAATACTTCCCAGGGGGTTCTCGTTGGCTGTTCACCGGTGATATTTCACCGCGGGAGATGTTTGCACACCTGGTGTATAAATAAAAGATAATCCATCTTCAACTATCAATGTCAAACAAAATTTCCACGGTATGTCAACAAGCTCTCGAGTGCCAACTGAATCCCTCCGGGGGATATCTATTGCCTGTTGTCTGGTCCTTCTCTCCCGCCCGCGGGCGATATGTTTTTTTCTCCTGCTTTTATTCTCGAGTTTTTCTCTTTACAATTCTTCCCGGAATATAATTAGAAGGATCCGTTCTGCCATATTGCGCTTAAATAAACAGCTTGAATTTTAGGTCCATCATTTTTTTATACTAGTATTCGTCCTATTTAAATACTTTATTATATATCATCTAAACCAGTACTACTCAAACTTACAATGTTCATGGATCTCTTCTTATAGCAAAAACCTAACCATGAATCCTAAAGTCAAACAAATCTACATGACTGCATAGTAGAAAAAATAGAAATTAGATTCATAAGTCAATCATCTTTGATTTAAGTCCTACAGGAGCTGGCGACCATATTTTTAAAGACATGCAGGTATATACGTGATGAAAAACTATGTCACAATGATTGGTAGGGTCTCATAAAAAGGAATTGCTAAAAGCCACCTAAAAATATATTGAAAATATTATCGCAAATATATGATAATGACGTTATTAAAAAATCACATATCTAGTTTTAAAAACTGTCAAAATAATTCGATTATCTAAGTAAAATAAAAAATTTGCATACATGGTATGGTTGTGTGTAAATAAGTAAAAACATCCAAAACAGTCATAAAAAAGCAAAATCGCCTTTTTATTCAGCTTTTTTTAAAATTTACAAGCTGTGCTATTCGCAAGTAGTACAAATCTAACATCAACTTCATAACGAATACACATGTAAGTCAAATCAGGTTATACAATGCATGTTTGCTTCCACAAGAGTGATTTTGATGTAAGAAGACTGATAATGCAACAGTTACGAATGGAACATGCCATAAACTATTTGCTTTTCTATGTAAAGTCATAAAATTGCGCTTAAAATCCTATAAAACAATGCAAGCTCCGGTCATTACGCTACATTTCCCTAACATTGTATAACTAATTTGAGTTTTTCTTTGTTGCTGCCCGAGGCCATAAAATCCAGTTTGCTGAGCAAATATCAATAAAAAAGTTTTTTATTACATGTCGCAGGATTCAATGTTTCGTCCCATGTTTTCGTGACTGGCGAAGCTCCTATTAAATTTTGCACCACAAAACTACAATTGCTTAAAGCATACTTATTTTTATACTGGCGCAATATTTAATTTCAACGAACAATCCAAATTAAATAAAGAAAAAAATAGTTATTTATATTGAATATATATGATCTTTCATTTTCAACATAATTTTTAGCACGCTTTTATTTTCATTTTTCTGGCGTCTTATTCAAATATTAATAATCCTTTAATTTGCTAAGTTATTTTTGAACAAATTGTTTATTGATATCAAGAAAAAATGTATGATATATATATTTTTAATACTAAAATAATTATAGCAGCAAGTTCATTTTAACATTTCTATATTATTGTTGTGACTATATGGTAACAGTAAAAATTATTGTTTGATTATCACTATATGTATCCTATAATCATTTAAATAATTTTTGATTTTACTTTGCATTTGCATTATTTTGCAATTGAAATATATACTCAAACCTCTTTTTGTGCGATTTCGAAGTTATGCGGTTTTTTTAAAGCATTTTTTTATTCTATAAAAGGTACGTATCAAGATATTTTGGATAAAATAAGAAATAAATCATCAACACTAACCGAAATTTGGAAAAATAAATATAATTTGGAACTGTGTAAATCATATCGCATCTGCTATCACTGAATTACAACCACACCATTTATTCTTGTTTAGATTTTTGATAAAATCGATTTCATTTTTTTGCATTTTTCCAATGTTTCGACTTTTGAAAATACATTCTCTAAAGAATATCCAAAATTCCAACTACTATTTTAGTAACGCGACAACTTGTTTACCAATGATGCAACACTTCCTTTAAATATTACCAAAAGTGCTATTTTTAATTGTCTTATTGTGTTCCTGCTCTTTTTTATTAATTTTTTATGCGATTTTGGATATATTTTATATAGCTGTTTCAAAGTTATACGGTTTTTAAAATCCATGGAATGCATCTTCACTTTTTCTATGTAAGTCATAGCTTTTTTTGTGCGATTTTCCGCGGATCGCATCTACCGCACAAAAAAGGTTTTAAGTGATTGAAAGATATAATATTTAAACTTATAACTATTACAATGGTATATCTGAATAAGTTTGATATAATATATCTACCATAAGAACGAACCTGACCACATGACTAAGCGACTTTTTCGTTTACTTGAAAGCTTCATATATTTTTTAAATTCTTTCAAATAATGGATACATAATATATATGCTTAGAAAAGACATTGTTATAAGATGAATTTAAAAATAATGTTTGGCATTTACATGTGTTATTTAATTGAATATTGATGACAAGTAGCTAAAAATACATAATTTTTTTGATCATTTTTGATACAGCTTCATAAAATAAAAATTATGAGCAATTACGTAAGATTTTAATTGAATAGATCTTTTAAAATATCTTTCTCCGCTCATAATGGGATGAATTTCACTCGAAAAGTTCTTCATTTTCAATTAGGGTCTCTCCATAAAAATAATTTTATACGAAGGCTAGCTTAGTTTGCCCCTTGTAAGGTCGCTTTTATTTTGTGAATGAGCAAAACTAGCATTTTAATTACTACGGCCCAACTTAACTAATATGGTTTTGTTACGGGTCCGACGATCAGCTTACCAACTCGGAGGACAAACCTCTGTTAAATTTTAGTTAACTAACCAAAACTGCTTGGCAACTTTTAATAACTATGAATACCTCTGAAAATACGCAAATGTCTCTGGAAAGGTCTCTGAGCCTCACTGAAAATTAGTAAAGAAAATAAATTCCTAGGTTATTCTAGGGACGATTTGTGGTCAAAACTTAATTATATATCGAGAGCTATTCGATTTAAGCGTTAGACAACAAAAAAGAGCTTTTACTTCAACAAATATGGCTGAAGTTTCTGAAATGCTTAGGATGACCCAAATATATTTTGATGGTATTGAAACTTATTGATAAAAGCTCTTCAAAGTCGCTAGACGTCTGAGTTTAAGTGACTAAGAGAGCTTCAAGTTAAAAGGACTTCATGCAAGGCGTTAAAAATATTTAAAGAAAATTGAATATCTACATTAATATTTGTAGTGGTATTATACAGAACTCATATTCACATCTCAAATAATACTTAAATGAACTATGAATGTGTTTTATAAACAGTTTTAGGAAAAAGGTTGTTATAAGTGAGAGCATAAGATCTTCTATCTAAAAGTCGTATTTTTAGCCTTAAGTCAAGAAGTGTTATTAACATTGATTATATTAGAGCTCGAAGATTGGCTTAATATCTATGCATTCGAGGAGCGCTCAAGCCCATCAAGAGGGATTAGGACCTGGATTAATTATCTAAGCCTACATATAGCCTTAAGAGGAGATGATTGAATCCCAGATTAATGAAGCAAACTTTGAAAACAACTCCGTCGTACATACGTCTTATTGCTCAATTGTAATATGTTTTTTTTAATATCTGACATATGTAAAAAATGATGACTTAGATATTTTTTTAATTTAAGGCTATTTATATATTGTTTCTTTCTTAAAAATGATATTTCATCCATGGCTGGCGTGATGGGATATTGTGTGTTGAATGACGCCATCCTTTCTGAAACTTGAAGCTTTTAAAGCTCCTGCTGCGATATTTTGAACATCTTCACTTTGTTAGCAGCCGGTGCATTATTTATCATTCAATTATCCTTCTGGATGTTCTCAGCTCACCTGCACTGCATCATCCGAAATGGACCATATTCCCAGCCGCAGAATGCCCCTACGTTCATTGCGCTCCACTCTCATCATTCATCCCTAGAAGCATATCCACTGTATTTAATACAACAAAGTCTTATTAAAAACATTAATTATCGCAACAAGATCATTTGTGCAATGGTTCTAATACCTAGTTTTGTTAAAATCATAATTAATTTTAACAATGTTTTTATGCTTAAGAACTTACTTACAAGCTATTTAACTATATATATAATATATTAGTGATCTATTTATATTTTTCCTAGAGTCGACACTTAATAGCTTATTTTTACATATTTGAAAATGCTTAGATTTATTTAAAAAAGATATTTTAATGAGGTTTGCAACGTTTTCATCCCTATCCTAACATTAAGGGTTCGAAAACGAATCTCATTAAAATTAATCTATGGAATAAAACTAAACTTGTCACATGAAATTAAGATGAAAAATAAATTTGAATACTTTTAGGATTATGACATGAAATATGAGCTTTCATAATAAGGTAAGGTATTTAGACATTGTTAATTTTTTACTAGACGTAATTTACAGATTAAATTTTTTAGACTTTCTGTAATTAATTTTAGGTTTATCTTCGCACAAGTACCTTGCCATTAAATCTGTAAGTTTATATTTTTTTCTGATTAGTACTCAAATGGAAATGCTTCACAAAATTACTTATGTATACATTGTATCTTAAGCCAACGTTTCAACTTTATTTAAAAAAATTAAGAGCTCTCGATGAATTACTATAATATTTTAATGCAGAAACCCTCAACATGATATCGAAGTTTTATAGCGGCAGTTAAGTGGCATAAGAGAGTTTTAATGTAGTCGACTGGCACAAGTTAGCATATTAAAATGAAATATTTACAACCACTTTCAATACTAAAAATACATTTTTAATAAGATTTTTTCGGCCACCTTTTGAATGGTTGCGAAGTCCATAAAGTTCTAATAACTTTTGATCCACCTCCACCATAAAAATCCTACATTTTAAGTGAGCCATGTACAATGGGAAAAATAACAATGGAGTGTAAGCGCGCAATAAAACAGGGTGCCCTTTCACGGGGAACAGAGTTCATATATCGCTCCCTATTGTTATGACAACTTGAGACACGAAGACTTCTTCTGGTCTTCTTTTCTTTCGGGTCTCGCAGTCAATAAATTTATTTAACCGTCCGATTGCAGACCCTCTTTCGCTCTGGTCTCTTATCTTCATCTTAAAATATTGCAATAAGTCCTCGGAATAACATATAAATTAAACGACAAATGGCCACGATATGACATGTAGTAATCTGGCTGGCGAACATCCTTGTTTAGGAGACAAATCCGAATTATATTTATATATTTTTTATTAAATAGCACATTTAATCATTTTCTGTGTGTTTTTGGTATTATATACACCTGATCTTCTTTTTGCGCGGGTGTTTTCAACACTTAAACATAATTTAATACACAAGTTCAAATTCAAATCCAGATTGTGGATAAAGTCCACCGCACCGACGATCAATTTTTGTGATCCATGTTAAATTTGATTTTTTCGGTATAGAAATCTAAATGCTGAAGAAATATATTTTTTCTGTTTTATATTGTCGTTATATTAGGTAAAGCGGAAAGAAACGATAATTTACTAAATAAAATTATAATAGTGGTAAAATGTGAATTAAATTCTGCAAAACATTGATTAAATATTGACACTGTTTAGTACTCAAATTATGCTTGGTATAATACATTATTCTTGATTCAGTAAATGGATTTCCTTTTTAGGAATTGTTTTTCATGTCATCGAAGGAAAGCACAGTGTAATTCATTAGAATCCTTCAGGCAACGATACGTCCCGTTGTTCCAGAAGATTGTTGCACACGAGCGGAGCCAATGTAGAAGATTTGCAAGCAGATCGAGGAGAGTAGCTCCATAAATCAGCAGGGAGCATTGTGATGCTGCAAACGAACGCAATTTGAATAAACACGGCGTCTGACTGGAAGTGTGTCAAAGTGACGCCCACCCCCGTAATTGGGAACTCGCAGGCAGGAACACTTAAAGGTTGCACCAGGAGCGATGCTTGCGAAGCTTATCACGTGCCACGTTAAGGCTTTCACTGGGGCCCCCGAGAGTAATGGAGGGCCTCGGCCTGTACGTCGGGCCGCTTCTTCAATTAACGACCTCTGTATGCGGATATCATTAAGATTTAAGCGATTCAAATTACTGAATGGCCTCTGCCAAAAAACACGTGCATCCGTGTGCACCCGTGCATGGAATAAATTACAATTTTTATGATGCTCTCTGAGTCTGACCCTAATTGAATTCTGAAAGCACTTGTTGGGAAGCTGTCAGGGGTTAGTTATATCACCGTGCTTAAATCAATGACAGTGTCTTTACTAACACGATGAAATGGAGTGTGGGTGCAGAAACTGTTTTTCAACTGCATTTAGAAATTATTTTTGATATGTTCATGAAAAAATCATCTATTAAAAAAGTATTAAAAAAATGATCAAAATTAAGTTTTAGATGATAGCGAATTTAATAAATTATGATTAGCCAAATATAATATAAAATTTCATCAAGAGTCCTAATATTATATAAGTGCATAAGATTTAAGCATTAGAGCATTTATAAATGTATTTCTATTCGTACATATGGTATTGATTATATTCGAGTTTTCATTATAATAAATTATCAAAAATTCTAGTAGAATCTCACAACTGAACATAGAAAAATCGATTCATCCTAGCTGGATTTGAATCAATTATCTTACCCTTTTAGGGCACATTCTTTGCCCTCTGAACTATGATATTTTTTTACTATTCCATGATTAAATTGTGATAAGATACACATGTTTTGGCAAATCCGAATTTAATTCGTTATTACATCATATCTCTATTATTTTATTTTATAATAGTGAAAAAGTTGCAGTTTCAAATCGATTTTTGTATCTGGGCTTCATCTTTGTAGTCAGTAAATTTTACGTCACAAGTTCCAAGAAAAAAATATATATTAAATATGACGATTTGGCACAAACATGTGACTTGTAGATTGAAATATTTTAAAGATTCTTCCTTAGTTTATCACGATCCTTTTATGTGAGACTTATTAAATTTCTCAGGAATATATTTTTCCAGGAACGTATATAATAGCAATAAATTATTATTTTAAAACATTATCATTAATCTCGTAACTATTATGAAAAAAATAAGTTTGAGATATGTTTAATACTCTAAATACAGAATCAAGATTATTGGGCTACATTACAATAAAAAATTAACGGTCTATCTAAATAGTTTTGAATAGGTGTGTTTACTGTTAATTCAGGTCAATGGTTAGCAGTTGTTTGTATCAGATGGCAAGATAAGCAATAGGGCCATATTTCACATGGAATGCCATAGACCCCCAAGTTGGTAAAAGGCTTCGACGGTTTCGCATGGTATTGGTAAAGGCTGTATGGGTATTCGTAATGGTCCCAAATGACAAATGACCGGCCGGCCTACCACAACCGATAAAACACTTGATGTAATGGCCCCTGTCAAAACGGGATATTATGAAAGATTACCTTGCTAATGGTACGCGGGGGGCTTGCCGGTCAGAAAGTGAAATCCTGGCGCCCGCGGGTACCAACCCCTGCCTCGTGAAAAGCCTGCATAAATTATGGTGCAATAAATACTGATAGCCATCGAACAAACTTTAATTTATTCAATATTGGCACGTCAATAGGGCGTGCAGTCGATTTTTTAAAAAATAGACAAAGCACTTCCTAAATATTCATACTTAGATTGAAATATTCAGGATGAAATACTCGACTTCGAAAAATTATCACGTAACACTATACACATAATTCGAAATTACGAGCTCATGCATGGCATTGATCATATATAAGCGAAAATGAGTTGCTACATATGTTGATCCTATCATGACGTAAAATAAACATTTAAATGCCAAAATAGGCGATTATTAACATATATTACATTTCTTTTAAATACACATACTTCTATATTCAAGAGGATTATCTAAGATTCACCCCTTTAGTCCCAAAATACGTCACAAAAAAACTCCAGAGTAGAAACTTTTCCATGTGACACCCACGATGTGTCACTACATTAAGTTCTTGTGGACCGAAAGAAAAATGTCAGAAACGTTTATCCGCAAATTAAACGTCCTAAAGTTGTAGATCTGGATAAAACTGGAATGTGGTCCTATTGCGGTTAAGTCTTTGAAAACATTTAAGTGACTTTATCGATCGCACTGAAAACTTTTAAGCATAGTTCGGAATAGTTTCGCTGAGTAATTCAAAGTCGCGCTCTGAACAAATAAAGCTCCCAGTCGATGCTAAATTAACAAATTCAGCGATTCCGAATTAGTCCGCGTAATCGAATTGCCGTTGAATGACTAAATAACAAGCTGACAATTAGTCTTTTCGTTGTGTTATGAAACTTTTGATGTCGAAGTTCAAAGCCGATTGCATCGATGAAAAGGGTATTAAAACAACATAAACTCGACGTATTATAAGTGATTATAAATCTTTAACACCATTTTTGTCTTCTTTGTCCAATGTTATCAACCATTAAATTCAACGGTTATCCCATTCTATCCATATATTCTGATCTGAAAAATGTATTTCACTATCAAAATCAAATACAAGAAACCTTAATTGAAAAAAATGCGTTACCATATGATCACGCTCGACTCACAGTACAAAAATCGATTTTAATGGATATTAGATGCATTTGAAAAATATTTTTTGCTACGAATCATAATAGATATATTTAGCGCATAGTCACACTTGTTTTTCAATAAATAATATATCATATTTCAGTTACAGTTTTTACACTTATGATAATCAAGAGAATGGGGAAGGATTCATATATAATATGAAGTAATTTTGGTATATTAGTTTTTTTTTTAAATTTAAACAATCAATCCGTTGAGGAGCATTTAGTTCTTCTTATGGCGTTGATGGCTCGTGTAGGTCCCCATTCATTGAGGACCTTATGTTCATTCATTCGAATCTTCTGTTCAGGTCCAGGGCTGAAAAGATGTATGAACCATACATCTTTTCAGCTTACGCGTCCCGGAGGCTTGGCTGATTAGCTCTTCAACAAGGCGGTTGGGGTTTGTTCAATCTTTGTTTGTATTTCTTGCTATAGTTTTCAATCTCTTGCCTCACTGTTGATATGTTAAGTTCTCTATGTATCGTGTCGTTTGTCACGTACCATGGAGCGTCGACGTCGACTATAGTACGCAGCACTTTGATTTGAAAGGGTTGGAGAATGTCAATATTGGAGGTCGATGCGGTACCCCAGAGCTATATTCCATATGTCCAGATTGGTTTTAATATGCTTTTGTATAAAAGTGTTTTATTTTCTAAGGACAAGACAACAGACATCAGACATCGACAGACTGGATTGGGAGTTCATTATCAATTGAACCCATTTTCTGCGCTGCTGTATGGTCTGTTCCGGGTTACCCCGGACTAGCCACACAAAGAATGTCTTCCATTGATCCTTTAGCCCCACGAGAAACGTTACGTGCGGAGTTTCCAGATGCCCACCCCTTTAGCTTCACGCTTTTGAGAGGAGGCGAGGTTTCCGCGGGAAAGACCAGCTTCAGACCATGTGCACCCGAAGGTGCGATGCAGGACGAAGGACTAAGATTAGGCTATGTTCAAGGATTTGCTTCCACGGGTTTACTGCCACCACGAGTCTAACCTCAGTTTGAAGAGGGCTGCAGCAGATGATGAACTGCAGGGGCTACCCCTTCCTCATGGTGCTCGTATCGGTTCGGTACTTTGTATTCCCCCTGCGGTTCCATGGGTGGCCAAAGTGGAGTCTAACACCCACTCGGGTTTTCTAAGGACAGTTCCGATTTTCGGCCCATTAACCAATATCAGTTGGTTTATTTTCTTGCAGGACATATCTCTCGCCTATTAATGAAAGTGACAAGCGTAGATTTACTTTCATTAACCTTTATGCGCCACTTCTTTTGACATTTTTGTAAGTTGTTAGGGTCATGTTGAAGCAGTTGAGATGCTGTTATGGGATCGTTGTGCGAGGTTAGAAGAGCTGTGTCGTCCACGAAGGTGGCAGTTGTCTTAGTGTCTTTTGTCTGGATGTCGGATGTATAAAAGTTATAGAACTGGACCAATACGTATGATAATTAACGCTATTTTGGCATAGGGGATTTCACACTGTTATTATGAAGGTTTAGGGTCATATACAAGTTATATTAAAAAAAATCATTGTGACAATAAATTTAGGCGAACGATATCAATATTTCCGATCAATTGTTTTGGATCCAAATTCCCTCTGATTTCCTGGAAGTAAGTATCAAGGCGATTAATAAAGCCACACAGGGCAACTTTGATTGACTGATTTTGTAATGATTCTCAAATATCTACAGAAAGACAATGGAGAATTAACAACCTTGAAATATCTCTTATGGAAATCCCGTAAATCCAATTATAGATATGACACTTTAATAAGAAGAAAAAAATATAAAAGTTTGTGTTTATTAAATCGCAAAATTCATATTTTATACAAACTAAAACATAAAAAATATTTTTATATGAGCAAGTATTATATTAAGTTTGCTATGTTAATAATATGTTGTTGTTAAAAAATATTATTAAAGATGTTCATAAATATATTTCTAAAAAAGTCAATTACTTTCTGAGAGACCTTAAAGGTGTATTTATTATGTATGTCCTCTTTTTGTGTGTATTTTTTTAAGAAGTCCTTAATGGTTCAATCTCAGTACGCCCATTATGAAAGCAACTCGTTATGGCTCTGCAAAAGCTTTGCTCGTTGTCGCATGTCCCAGACCGTAGACTTTTTACATTTAAACATTCTGACCGTATAATTCTTCACATTTTTATTAACTTCTTAATTATCTCGCCGGCCCTAATAAATTAAATGTTTTTCCCCTGACATTATTATACTTACGGGCCAAAATATACAGAGCCCGCCGCCTATTTGACCGCAGCCATACCATTTTTCAATGTGATGAATATTTTTTATGGCCGCGAGGGTACCATAACGAAAACATCTTCTCAGAGATTTCTGAATATATTTTAATATAGAGTCTGGGAAAATAATGAAAATCTGAAGGAAAACACGTACACTCTGTACAGGGATGGGAATCGAACAACAAAGCGCGTGGGGAGTTGCAACGCATACATGAGCACTAAGCAATTACAACGTAAATCTGGATGATGGCTTAAAATTCATTCATACTTAAGTTTTTGTTATAAAATACACAAGAAAATTACATCAAGTTTCCTCTTCCAGTATCATAATGATTTTTATATTATACTTTATCGAGTTAATGGTGTAAATCCAAACTTCCATAGTTTAGTTCAGGGATATATAAAGAAAGAAGAATGGTATTATGAGGAGATATACGCGATATTCTTACTTTAATTGCAGAATATTTATGGACCCTCATTTTTAAGGGAATTATAAATAAGCTCCAATGCATACTGTATGCGTAATTTAACCCTCCGAAGTAATTTGATACTGTTACACCTGATTATAATCTGCGAGGGTTAAAATTCGGGATTAATTTGTAAATCCTGTTGAAATAAACGTATGAAAAATGTTAGCATTCATCATTTTGATAAAATAATGCCCCTTTTTATATCATTTTATGTAAATTAGATACAAAAACGAAGGGCTGAAATATGAGTTAACTTAATGAATATTTTTTTTAGTGGTAAATCAACATCAAACGAGACAAATATAGTAAAAATTCGGAAATATGTTTTATTTTTATACAGATTCAATGATTTGTGATAAGAATTATATATTTAAGTTGTCAAATAAATATAAAAAATCATGTTTTTTTAAATATTGCGAATAAATGTAATATTACTATTTTAAAAATACAATATAAATACTCTTTATTGGATTGTATTAGCATATGTTATGAATAGTACTATTTGAATGGAATGAAACCACTCTCATATTTTTTAAAACTCTTTCAACCCGTAAGTCGACATTATGTCGCCAAAATTTCAAACTCATACCTTCTATTACGTTCTATTCAGTTACTATTTAATTTTAAATTTCGAGTATGAAACCTGAAAACCCCCCCCAAATTAATTACAATCTGGCACTATACCTAACCCTACAAAAATACTAGTGGATAGGGTTACTTATTTTATAAGATGTTAATACCGTAAAGAGCCATTTTATGAAATGGATTTGAATATAATAAAATCTTTTGAATCTAAAAGCTAATGCATTAAACTGATACTTGGACAAATGATTTATTTATTCAAAGGAGTATTGATTGATTATTATGCCCTATTATTATATAAAATTAAAATATATTACACGAAGAATATTAATCATGCGTCGTATCAATGTTGCTATTTTTTTAAAAATTCTCTAAAATGAAGCTTTTAAACGCTCATTGAACACTATTTTGGTTAATCTATTCGATTATCGATGGCAATGGTATATTGTTCGTCGGTAAACTTTATCCAATCGCACTACTGAGAGATATTTTCATGGCATCTAGACTATATCGAAAGACAATATATTCTCGAAAGACCTGTTAATAGAAATTATTGACCCATAGTCTAGAAACAAGAGCAATCATTTAAATGATCATCGTAAAAACGTCTAGACAGATCGCTCTATACGACTTTTTAGAAAGGTGCCACAAGTGACAGATTCCTTTAAAGCTGGACAGGTTCAGTCAACTTTAGTTCTCTATGAAAAATTAATACAATCAAGTTATTTCAGCTATGCGCTCAACAATCCAATTAAGGGTAACTTTCTTGCTTGAGCTCGCTGGGGAGATTAAAAATTTCCACGTCTAATTGTTTTAAGCTTAAAATCAACTAGTGAACTACGCCATACTTTGAATTTCGATGAAACATAAAAATATTCGAATTTAATTTTTCTAATGTGTCATATTTTAGGATTGATTACTTGATGTATCCATCAATAAAAATTGTCTTAAGATTAAAGCAACGTTAATAAAATATATTCAAAATTAATCAATTTCATATCGATATATTATTTTACAAATCGAATCAACGCTATACAAAAGCTATGCCAATTTTCAACATTAAATTACTGATTTTTGTTGATTTGCTTTTATTCGTTGTTTTAAATTCGAGAAAGTCCCTACTATCAATATATCTAGTAAATCTCACAGTAATGGTGTTAAATATAATAGCATTCAAAATCATGATTTTGATTTTTATATTTGACAAATAACCGGTCTATTTGTTATGGAGCATTATGAAAGTTCTTCGTTTATATGATAACCAATAAATTATGGCCATAAAGCCCTCTTTGAATGGATGAAAATTTGATATATTCGTAAATTTCATCCCAGCATGGCAAAGTAGTGGCAAATACGATTCGAGGGTCATGAATATTCATAAGTTATATTTATATTATACAATTAATAGTTTAGCTGACTCGAAGCCTCAGAATGTGCACATACACACAGCTTAACCGCCCATTTGGGTCCCATTATGCTGCCAACCTCATCAGCTTTTGTTCGTCGAGCATAATCTACGGTAAACTTTGATCAAATTGATTCATAATGGGTTACCTCATAATACAAACTCAAGTGAGAGCTTTTGATAAGTTACGTGACATATTGGATAACTTGAGCCTTTGACTTCCGCGCCGAAGGAATCAACATCTTTGTATAATGAATCAACTTTGCTACTACTGCTGCTGGTTTCCCTTCGACACTATTTCGTAACTTGTTCAATCAGACTGGGTAATTCGTTTTCCTGAAATCCAATCCGGTATCTGCTTTACTAGTAGATTTAATTAATATTATTTTATTTAGCAGTATTCATTTAACACTCAATAGAATTACAATCTTATTTTAACGAAAGAGTGATTTTTTAAATTTATTTTATCCAATGATCTACAGCTACTTCTCAAACTTATATAGTATGAAAACCTCCATTGAACAACATTTTTTCGCGGACCCTATCCCAACACAACGAACGTGTTGAACAATGTTAACATACATTTAAAAAAGGCGAATAAACAAGTGGATAGTAAGGGCACAAAAATAAAGAGCTCTTTACGAAATGCTTCGAAAGTTGAACAGCTAACTAATGTATTGATAAAAGATGTATCTAATTATTATGGCTTAGTTATCCGCCAACATCCTGATTTAATAGAAAATATGAAAAATGGTATTTGGGCCACATACAATCATAAAATTTCGATTGATGGGAAGGTGCAGATTCTTGGTGCAGATGACAGAAACATGCAACTACAAGATTGTTGTATTTGTGCAAGCATCCTCTTGCTCTCAACGAAGAAGCTTAGCAATTGTTAAGGCCCATTTATAAAGAATTATCGTCTGATGATTTACTGGAAAGATGTCTTGGTTTGAATACCCAAAATAACATTGAGAGTTTCAACGCGTGCATATAGCAAAAAAATACTGGAAATCACAACACATACTACAACTTGCATTTTTAAAAAAAATATTTGAACCTATTTTAAGAATAATGGTCGTCATAGGGATGACATTCGGTTCTGATGCCTTATACACTTTGCCAACCACCGAGGTTCCGAATCTTCTAAAAAAGCTAGAACAGCTCACAGATTCGCCAGATTAGCCAAAAAAGACAAAGTTAAGATGGCTGAAGAGTTACTTTATGGAGCTAGAATTGCTGATTTGTAGTATGTGTTCTTTTTCAACAGACTTTAAGTACTTAAAACTTTAAACGCGTTTTCCTCAAAACGACATTTTTGCATGTGGTGTTGAAAGAATTTTGAAAAATCAAGTCGTCGATTAGTCTGAAATTCGAAAAGCTTATTTTACATATATATGACTATGGCATTTCGCAAAATTAGGTTAAAATATTTATTTAATTTTATGTTTTACATTAAAAAAACACCCCACAAAAAAGGTGTGTTTTTCAAAATTTTTTTTGAAATCAGCGCCATTTTATTATTTTTGAACCAAAAGTATTAATTGAGGGTTATATAATAGCGATAATCATGCAGATTAAGAATATTTTTAACTTTTTGCTTCAAGTAAGCCTGGATGAAAAAACTGATGAACACTGCGAACTTGCGATATAATACATATATTTTTTAATTAAGTTTTTTTTTCTTTCAACCCCCAGTTGTTGTTCATATTTTAATTGTTGCTTTAAAAATATTTTCTTATTGCTCCGCGCTTTTTATCTTTTCACCGTTTTCTTGAAGAGTTTGCAATTGTAACGTGGAGCAAATCTATAAGTGATGAATATTCAAACCATAATATATTTAAATTCAAAGAATTCTACTAAGAGTGGTCTAAATATAGCCTTCATCGATTTTAATCTATTTTAAATTCCAAAGATAATTGGTTTATTTAAATTAGTATGTGTGTGCGTAATTTTCATCACAAGACAATTAATCAAAAAACTCTCCAACTCCGCAAACTGTTCGTTTAAGTAGAGCGCCGTTCTTTAATTGTATAGATGCTTAACTTTTGTTCGGGTTTAATTATTTGCTGTCAAACTTGGTTCAACTTGGCTGAAGCTAACAACGTTGAAAAGAAGTTTTCGAATTTTCAGCCATTTTCCCACACGTAGCCATGTTTTCATTATTTAATATTTATCACAGATATGCTCAAAAAACACACGTGATTCAAATTCAACGTTTTCGTTTGATACATAAATAATGTTTGACTTTCTAGTTTTTATTTGAGATAATTAACTCATTTATTACATGTGGAATATTTTTTGATCCAGTTATCAAGGAATTAACTATATAAATAAATTAATAATCAACATGCTAAAGCTATTATTTATTATATTTCAAATAAGAGACTTCTCCTAGCAAATGAGGCAAACCCTGTTTTAGTCATACAATTATAATATCCCATGATATTATCAATCATACATTTTCAATTTTTACATACGTAATGGTTTTATAATTGGAAATATTCAAAATTCATTCCAGTTCTGTTTTTGAATGCTTATATCATAAAATAAAATAAAACATGCTATTTGGATTTCAACATTAAATAACATGAACAATTTCAAAGTAGATAAAAAAATTATTATAATTTCATCAAAAACACGTTATAAGGCATCATAATTGAAAAAAAGCCTTTCCGAAATCAAAATTAAATATCTTCTTTTTTATTATTTGGATACATTTTATTTTTTATCAATTGTTAAAATATTATTGAATATTTAATGTGCTTTCATTTTCTGATGCTTATCAAATATATTTTCATTAAAAGACTTATTGTATTATTTTTTACGCCATTGAATAGACTGAATAGCATTTTATCATAAAAATATGTCTAAATTTTTCCAAGAACTTTTTTTTGAGGGAATATTGTATTAAAAATGAAAAAATGAGTGACATAATATATATTGGCAATCAAAAAAAGAAACATTGGAAATTCATTTTATATAAAAGCAAAAAATAAAATAATTGGTTGAAGGGGAGAATCAAAATAAAATCGCCATTTTTATTGGTAACACTTGGTCTGTCAGAAAATATGTTGTACAGTGCAATGGCTAATAATATATTAAGGATATTTCTAGCAAAAACCGGCATAAAATATAGTATAGCTCTAGGCTAAAAAACATTTTCTGATGCTTGTGGTTTCACTGTTTTTCTTTTATTAAAGTCATCCCCATCAATATTGAATGAATAACGGTTGTGAATATTTAAAATGCATCTGAATAAGGCATTCTCTATTTTATATTAAATTGTGAATTTTACACTTTAAAGTACGGCATCTGTTAAACAAGTCTCTTACACGCGACTCAGGTGAAGAATTTAATAAAGTTTGAGCAAAATTACATTTTTCTGGGTGACATATTTCAATACCGATGGTATTTAAGAAGAGCAACGACGTATAATAATAGCCCGGCCATAATATCTTCATTTGATACGATATGATACAGCTCCATCCTTCCATATTGTAAATATATCTTTGAGCATGAGCGCAACATTGAAGCTTTTCCGCACGCAATATACGAAAGAGGAAAAAAGGGGCGAGTGTAAAAAAAGGGTGGAAGGGCGTCCGGGGTCACTGGGTGGGGATCCTTCATTTAACTATCTGGCACGTACGGTGGTAAAACATATCTCCGGTGGAAGCACGTGATTCCGTAGTTTTCTTTAAAATTGGAGCGGATCGCTTGGAGAGGTTCCAGCGGGTGGCAGCTGCGCGACCCACTTCCGCCCGACGCAATAACCTGCACCGGCCATATCCGCATTTTCCGGTTCCGGTCTCACCCTGCTCCTCTTGCATTACGTGTATGCACTTGTGCATTTTCGCGCCCAACCCGCACACATCATCCATTTTTCACGGTTATAGGGAACGCCGGGATCAAGTCTCTAGTTGAAAAGTTTTTCCTATCGCCCTACATTTCGAGAAGTAGCAATGCATGAAATTTATCGCCCTGAAAACTTTAAAGTAGAATTCCGCATGAAATATTTTTCGGCAAGTTTGGTATTATTCCATTTTACGTATGTACGATAAAATATTTCAACCAACAGGCTGAACATTTGAAAGCAATTCTTAAAAAAATTCTGTAAACACAATAAAACTTCTTTGGATATATACCTATTTTTATCAAATAAAGAACGATATGAAGTATACACACATGTTTCACTGAATATATATAGTTATTTATTTATAAAAAAGTAGTTTTTAATTTTGTATTCTCCCATATTTGAACAGAAAGAGATATGTAATAATACATTTTTAATTTGAATAATATTATATTTTGTAATTAACTCTTTACGCTCCGTGCTCGCATTTTGCTTGAAAACAGAATAATTTAGAAGTTCACTCATGCATTTTGCGTGTTAAAAATGAAATTAAAGCGTTGTTACTTCTGCCGTTATGCCAAAATGCGGGTCCGGATTGTAAAGAGTTAAGATAAGGCAAACCTTATCAAAACTTTTGTGTAAGCAGTTTGTATGAGCCAAATATAGGTATGTGTATAGGCTAAATACACTAATTTGTTATAATTATTTTTCAACCAAAGCTTATTATAATTATAGCAAATAAAGGTTAAATGAAACCTACAACAATACAAAACTTTAAAGAGCCAAAAGTCACTTTTCATTGAAATTAATCTTATACTTCTATTATTAATGTGTCCTTTAAAACATTTTTTCTTATGGAAAATATAAACATTCAATGGCAGACAAGATTAATCGAATTGATCAGAAAAATCCAGCAGATCAAGTTCTTTGTGGGGAAAAAACATCATTTCATGTATGCAGACTGTAGAGAAGTATTATACTCAGCAACTTCAATTAAGAAACGCTGCACTCAATTGATTATCAATTGGTCATTATTGTATAAGATTTAATTGGATCTCAAACTATATTCAAATTCTGTAGTATTCTGTTTCTACAGATAAACATAGTCGAATCGTACTTTGATGAATAAAGTATTGCTATGGTGTCTCTAAATGTGATTCGATATCAAAAACTTAATCATTAAAAATATAAACTAAATCTTCCAAATATGCTCACAAAGATTACATATACATATATTGGACTGGCCGAATTATACAATTTTTATTGCTTTCTATAAATGAATTGATCGCAATCAGCGATTCATAGCTCTGGAAGTAAAAGATTTAACATCATTATTAAAATTAATATTATATGATCTTGTGATGAGTACGCAGTTCCTATGTGTTTAAGAAAAGGAAAATTTTACTACCGAGACTCTCATTACAAAGCAAAGAACAAAAACTTAATATAACATATATGAAAATAAGGAACCTTTATTGGGGCAATAACCAACCTTGGTATCCACATTTTCACAAGGGAAAATTGGAAATAAAAACGAATTTATATATCACATATTTAATCCTTAAAATATAATTCTAACGTTAATGAAATAAATTGTGGTTTTTTCCTACCTCTCCAGGGTATTTGAACGCAATTATTGCCACTTCTTAAAAGCTGAGCTTTGTGAGACTGAATAATAATATGAAAAAGCTCATTAATCGCTGCAGATCTGGCGAATTTGCCACACGAAAATAAAAAAATATAACATTGCACGTTTGTATTGATTATCGATAATCATTTTCTATGAGTAATAATAAGCGTCCGATGTTTACGAAAATTGGTGACAGACTGACATTAGTTAGTAATACATTAGTCAAGCGACGACAAATTTCGATAAGTTTGTCGTCGCTTGAGTTGTGTTTTATTAACATTATTTTAAAAAAATCCAAAAATGCGCACGAACTTTTGGACTTTCCTGATATGTAAATCAATGATGTTGCTGTGTAATCGATGAAAAATAGTAATATATTTTACCAGAATATGTATGGATTTATGAAAATATTATTAAGGGGGACGAGACTTAATTTATTATTATTTGAGTCCTGTTTAATTTATTTTTAGAACTTAGTTACGCAATAAACTGAAACATGTACATTAAATATTGTACATCCATCCATGATTTACGGACTATTTGGGTTGAGTGCCAAGATCAAACTTTTTAATTTCAATCACTGAAAGGGAACGACATTGGATAATCATAGAATATTAATGAAACACTTCAGCCGGTTTTATCTCAAAGGTCCAAGTGGCTAAAAATACACGCTTCCATTAGTCAGATCAATATTTAAATGTTGTCAAGTTCAAAGTTCAAACCCGAAATAGAGTGTCTTAAACGCTTAGACAGGTCGTTAGCGCCTAAAATGTCCATTTGATGACGAAATAGCACGAAGCGTATTGACGCCATGTAAGATGGCACGTCAAAGAGATTTATTAGTCAAATCACACGCCAACACTTGGTTTATCGATTTTTTGTAAAGAAAACATATAGTTTCAATAAAAATATTATTTATTTAATTTAAAATCAATTTGGACATGTCAGTAAATTCAACAAATTCATGAAATACATTTGAAAATAACCGATTCAACCAAATGAAAAGTTTTTGGAGGTAGATATAAATTGAATATCATATTCATTCTGGCAAGTGGAAGTTCAAGCGCGTTCCTTAAAAACTCATACATATATGTAAGATATAAACTATATGAAAAAACCTTCCAAATGTGTCGTATTTCCCTGGACTAAACATCCACCCCTGCTGGAATATACGAATATTTTTAATATTTTTTAATAATATAACATTGGCTATTATATTTTTAAATAAACTGTGCCAAAATTTTATGCTAAATTTATTTGACTTATATTGCGATATTTTAATTTTGTATGAGTTAATTTAATTTTGTATATAGGGGGAAAATAGGAAAGTTAAAACCCCATTGCGACATTCCTAAAAAACTATATTACAAACTAAAAAATAAATGATTCAATGAATCAATCATAGATCATTCATAAATTACATACTCATGACTATCCACTATAGTAAAATATGTTTTGGCATTTTGTGTACGTATCTGAATTTTTTGTTTTGTTTGGTGTAATCGCCGAGTGTTGATATGCGTCGATTGGTGTGATTTGGATTTTTTGTCTAAAAACTGTGTGTTAGCCTATGAAAATATTCTTTTATAAAAGGAAGCTTAATTTTATTATGAAAACGTTTAAGATTAGTATATGGAAATGTGTTGAAAGCAATTTTTATGGCTTTGTTTTGTACGATTTGGAGTTTATAGTAATTGGTGTTGCAGATGAAAGCGGCGTATGTGAGTGTAGAACGTTTTGTATAATAAAAAATTGTTACATGCCGAAAGAGCACTGCACCGACGAAAAATGGAGTGCAGCGCCCCCATAGGTGCTAATCCGCTGCTAAGCCACCGATATCTGTGCTCTCCATCTCATTCATGTGTCCAAAGTCACCATCAAGTATTTCACTTGGGGTTTACATTAGATGGAGCTGGACCCAAAAACTATTGGATCAATTTGAAGATTTTTCTTCTTCTGGGAGCTTCGGTTTTCTCTTTGTTTAGTTTGATTTCCGACTATTAGCTTGTTACTCCGAGATTAGGTATAATATGCCGTGTCGTTGGCGTAGAGTGCTACGTTTGATGGGGATGGTGTCGGTAAATCATGTAAGTAAATATTGAACAGGTAAGGCCCTAAAATACTGCCCTGAGGAACTCTCGCTGAAACAGACTGGGGAGTTGACTTTGCTCTGTTTAAGATAGTGTCGAATGCCTTTTCGATGTCGAGTAGTATCATACCGGTACTTGTCTTCATGTTAAAATTTCTAGTAATGTGTTCAGTCGATCTGGTCAAATGATGAGCCATAGAGATATTCCTACGAAAACCGAATTGCTCATTATTTATACTAAGTTCATCCAGTCTATTTAGAATAAGTTTTTCAAATATTTTGCTTATTGCAGAAAGTAAACTAATCGGGCGATAATATATCGGGTTACTGACGTCTTTATTATGGTTTGGACAATATAATGACTTTGCCGACTTCCAAGTGGGATGGGAATATTATTAAAGTTTTTTATTAAAAATAAAGTATATATTTATATAAAATATTTTTGATATTTTTTTGGAACGCAAACTCTAATTTTGTATGAACTTCAAACCTTGTATAACACGGATTTGTATTACACATCGTTTTTTAGGAACCATATAACTTTGTCATACGAGGCCCGAGTAAATGATCCTATCATTCCATAAATAATAATCAACAAAAATACTAGGAAATAAAAGTATGGGCGTTTGTAATTATGCTCATAAAGATCAATTTCCGTAAAATTAACGGGTACGGTAAACCTAATGTTAAGTATATTTGGTTATTAGTTAGGCTAGAATGATCACGTGACCTTATTCCCGGTTATTGTTTATGTATGCCAATTAAATGCGTATAAATCAATTATGGCTTACGGAGAAGAGGGTGGTATCTTGTAGTTTCACAGAGCCATCATTAGTGATATATTGTTATTAAATTATGTTATCAGGTGAATACGAAATAAGTGGCGGCTCGTTAGGCCCAGGGCGCCGGTCGCATACCAAATTAAACCGTTTGTCAGGGCCTCGACTAGCCCTAGCGGGCCCTACGCAACCCCTCCGACCCTGGACCTCGTAACGCGCGTTTTTATTTGCTTCCCCTATTTTTGCCGCCGACGTGATTTTTTCATTTCCGCAATACGCACTGCCACTGCAAATATTTTTTGCCTAGTTTTATTCTATTTCCCGGGGCTTCGTATTGAGGCCCTACATTGGTCGTGACGTTTGAATTGAATTAATTACATGACTTTTTATATAGTTTTTGCACACACTTCAGCGGTTTTCACACACTCTGAAATAGCCATGATTGAATTAAGCTTGTTTGACGATTCGTGCCATAGCGTGCAAAAATTTCACATATCGATGTTGATATAAAAAATACCGCAAATCATCGGACACAAATCAAATATTCCATTCATAACTTGTCGATCTAAAATATTTTTTTCAAAACTATTTACACTTGTGCAAAAATCTATATTTATTAATGTCGCCCTCCTATTATAAGTAATGTTGTGAAATTTTCCATAATATGGATTTAAAATCGAATTTATATGATAAGAGGGAAAACTCCAATCTATTTTACTAACAGTAGATCAATTGCTTTAAAATAAATAGGGGTATAAATTAAGCTATTATTTATTTTAAGATCATTTAAGTAAAAAAATCTTAAGTGTTAATGGATGCCTTTCAAAAATCCTTCCTCATAAGATTCTTAAGATTACGTCGTTTATGAATTTAATACAATTATATTCCATATATAAATAGTATTCATGCATTTTATAATTAAATTGGCTGTAATTCAACTTACATTTGCAGTTGTTATCAAACCTTTCAATGATGATTGATAATTTATGCACAAAATTATTAATAATGCCAAAACAAATTTTTGCTTAAAAGGCAATGACCTGAAATGTGAAACATCCCTTACAGCAGTCTATTTATGAAGTCCAATCTTTGCTGTCATCACTTTTAATCAGGGCGGCATTCAGGACCTAATTTTTATTTCATGCTGTTTGCCTGCACTTGGCCACGGTTTCCGGTCACAATAGCTCCCTATGAAGCCTTTTGAAAGAGAAAAATCGCCCTACGTCCTCTCCAAATAGGGGTTTCCCTGACGTCTAAATAAAAGCTCGCCCACGCTATCCTCCTTTACATATTTGCCTCGTTTATCTTTAACAAAACACTTTTTGCGGCTCACGAGCACGCCTGTCACTTTTATTGGATTGTTAGATCAAAAAACTGATAACACTACCGCAAGGTCCAATAACTCAAGCTTAGGTCCACTACCGAACTCGCATGGAATATCTGAAAGCTCGCTTAAGATGGGGGTCAAGGGCGGTTTTTTGTAGCATTATCGCCAAATGGATTTAAGGAAAAAATTAAATGCTAGATTTAAGCTTCGGCGAATTAATGTATATTTTTGTAATATGTATCATCGTCTCAATTGGATTTTATCGCCGATAAATGTAAAATAATGCACAAGTGGTCTGTATTGTTTTTCATTACATTCCATTTATTTCAAGAGATATGAAAAGTGTTTTGTGTATATAAAATACTATTTCTCGAGGCCATAATACTTATTTGATCTTTCTAGAAGCGAAGGGAGATCGACGAGTGTTTGCACAGGAGAATAATAGAAAACGATGTGTAAACAGAGAGACTTTCTAAGGAGATGTCTTCTTAATCTCGCAGTGTAGTGAGTGTTATTTTAATTGAAAGGCAAATTGGGAAACTCAGATGGGGGTCAGATGGGGAGAAGTAGAGTCGCCAATCTTCAGAAATTGCATTAACCTAAGCACGATGTAGAGTCAGTTTGAATCGTGTGAGAAAATTGAGTCTTCAAGTGTCCTGACACACAAACTCTCCAAATTTGTGTACACTTCAAGTGCAAACAAGCTGTTGAAATTGTTCATTGCCGCGGCAAACAATTCCTTTTCTGATATTTAAATTGTTTCTTTGGGCTTATCTAGCGTAAATATTTGGGATGGATTTAGTCGGAATATCCTGTTTGTTCGACAGTAAGTTTTATGCGACAAACTCCTAAGCTCTTGAACCAAAATAAGCAAATTTATACACAAAATACACTGAACCGACGCTTAACAAAATGATATAAAATAAGTTTCAAAACATAAATCATTATTCAAAATTCGACCCTCAAGTTTAAAATTTAGGGCTTATGAGTAAGAATAATTAAAAATATTTTTAACAATTAAATTTTAGTTCCTGAATGATACATTTAATAACAATAATTAAAATACTACTCAATCACCTTTCGAACTTAAAAAAATAGTATTCGTATTGTAATAATATTTATTTTTATATTTGAGTTGTTGTTTGTTAAAACCGTATTATACAAATGTGTATCAACCCTGTAAAATCAAAATCTTATCGTATGATAGAAATATATATTCCTATGAATATCGAATTATTAAGAACAAGTGTACTATAATAACTGTATTAAAATATTCTTAAATTTGTAAATCTCATCATGAAAAAGGGTATATCTGTCAGGAAAAAAATGCAAAAAAATCACACAATACCATATAAAATTTAATATAATGAAATATGATTTTATGTCAATAATAAATATTTAAGTCTAATTGAAAAAATATTGCATAATATATGTATTTATTTTTGATATATTGTAAATTTCCAGCAAGTTAACGAAGTGTTTTCCACTTTAAATCTCACTACTTTGCTTATGTCTTATTCAAAAATTGCTTGATCAGATCAATTTATTATAAATAGAAATTTTGTAAAATTATTATGTAAATGTAGGTGAAAATATTTAACCTTTTGTATTATATATTTACCTGAACGAATTTGTTGTAAAAGCTTTAGCATCTAACTGGAGCCAATATTCATTATCATATTTTGTAAAGGATTATCTTCCAAATACTTAGCTTAGCATAAATGCCGTAGAAAACCTATTCCAAATAAGGATTTTGGATGATTCGTTTAGCTTTTCGCGACGCAGTGATAAAATCGCATTATTCCAGTGATATATTTCTTGGGTTTTTGCTTATTGTGCAGCGGAGGGATTCTGAATACGTTTCCCGGGAAGAGATTTAAATGCTTGCTGACGTTTAATTACTAGCAGGTGCATTGTTGGTGGATTGCGCAGGTAGTTCTTCTATCCTCGCTCAGCGTTGGATGAAGCTTTTATAATAAGCTCTGGAAAGCTAAGGGATGCGCTCAAGATATGCAATTTTATTGCATGCAATCAAATAATTCCAAACTTAATTAAAAGTTGAGCTTTTAATTTTTGCTCGGCGGCGTGAATAACGCGCAGCGTGAATTGGCCAATAAAATTTAAACTCGTATAAAAAGCTCGCTTCAACTTCGAAAGCTCACATCTACATCAGCATTCGATGAGAATTCTTTACGTTGGATAAAAATATTTTGTTTGATACTCACAATAACCCAATACTAATATTATGCGTTCAATCTTTTTTAAAGTCTGCAAATCTTAATAAGATTATCAGTAAATTAATATAATTTTTTTGTATATAAAAGTGTTTGAATTCATTACGAAAATAAAATCCAAGCATACATATACACATTATTGGATATTATGTCATATTAATATATCAAAAACACTTATCATCATAATTAAATCATTAAATAAATGCACTCTTTTCGTAATGAACCATCAATCGCTGAAACCTTTAAAGCTCGTTTTCTCTAATTAAGCTTGATTAAACGTATAAAATGTAAGCAAAGCAGTCTTCCGATAGAGACTATATTATTGTACTATATTTGCAATTATGATACAAATGGAAATTAGGTATTTATAAATTCTCTTCAGATTTATTTTAGATTGAGAATGAACACCATTAAAATCTCAATGATTTATTTATTAGGACATAATAAAATCATTAATCTGAATTCTCGAATTTTTTTGCGTTCTCAATATAAGAATACCATATTTTTGCAAATGTGATTGTCTCGAAACTAAATCATTTTATTTAATATCATCATTCAATCCCAAGATTATTAAAAAGCATAGATTTTTCAGTATTATGTATCGTTTTGGGGAGCCAGCTGATTTCCCAAGCCCTCATGTCATTACCTTTACCACTGCGACAATCCCCGACTGGCACCTCATTCGACCGCGGAGAAAAAACTGGGGGGTCATTAGAGTACCGGGAGCTTTTTAACCTGATGATGATCCCGACACTAATGAACAGCGGACGCATCCCCTTTATATGAAGGGGTTACAGTTCTCAATCTTCGACCACGATCCGTGTCTACGAAAGTGAATTTAAAAGGAAGGTTCAAAAGACGGAAAAGAAAGATAATTATAATATTTAATTATCAAGTACAGCAATTCTTACGCTGAGGTTCGCACACCCCTGGGGATCCGCGGCATGTAGAAACCGTGGTTAAAATATCAATATTTAATTGAAAAACTAGGATGTTCTTTGACACCGCGCATATCGAGGGTCGAAAGTCAGAATTTGAAGACTTAAAATTTTAGGGTTGGCATAGGACTAGACTAGATAAATTTAAGAAACGCTGATCTAGTATATAATTTTATTTCCCTTTCGACACTGGCGATGATTATGAGGCAAATGGCCTCCATGCAATCCAGAGATCAGTTTGAGAACCAAATGTACGAACAACTTTTTAAGCTCTACTCTAACTGTACTCTAACGGATTTTACGGACTCCCAGACCAAATGCGGAATCTTAATAATAAAATATATGATCATCTTTACAACGAACAAACTGAAAGCATGTTTTTTTCCATGCAAAAATCTTAAAATGAGTAATAATACGATTTTGAACCATCCATCCCTATTTCCTTAAATTTAATATTGATTGAATGATACATGTTAATTATCATTTGAAATTAATTTGAGAATCTAATATTTTGCTTAAAACTTATTCTGCATCATTTTAAATACAAAATATGGACTTCCTGTGGTGCATAGTGATTAAAAATTGGAATTACTCCTGATTTATAAATACAAAACTCCTAATGACTCACAAAAAAGCAGAAAATCATATTAAAGAAGGTAAAAATGGAAATCCAATGCATGTTATGTATCATTGTATCGGTCTTATAAAATTGCTTCAGTTACTTTTTCATCACTAATTCTTGACAATGATTTAGACAAGACTTAAAATTATTTTATTTTTATTATATTGAATCACATTTGCTATGAGCTAGATTTGGGATTGATGACTAGTTGGAGAAAAGCTGAAGAATTTTCTCTAACAGGATTTTATTAACAATCAATAAATGTTAATCAGAAATATAAAAATAGTTCTTAACTATTTATCGATGAAACGTTTTCTTTAATAGATGAGTTAAAGAATAACGGTCATAGCTTTTATATAAAACAAATACAAAATGTAGGTCAAAAGTATATTTGAAATGCAATAATTGTGCCAATATAATTGGTATTCCAATGAAGACACGTAACGCTGTTACGTGTAATGTTTCCGAGTCTCCAATAAGAACTATCTTCGGAAGATTATTTTGATTTCAATTATTTGAGGAATTTTCTCAATCGGACGCTATATGGGGCTCGTCGTTACTTTATATAACGTCGTTAGCAATCGGTACCTGAACGACTCAAGTAATTACATACAAGTCATGAGATCGTTGTGACCCCATCAGCAGAGAGCTTACACGCATCCAGCGAATTTCGATCGAAGCCAGTTATTGTAATGGGGTCTTTTAGGGTCCGCTCATGGAAGGACCACGTCAGGGAGATCCAAATGCCACCCTCGACCCATGGAATCGGTAAATGTCCTTTGAATTATCAAATAATGTGAAAACAATATTACTATCGGTTCGTTAGCAGACATTGTGGATAGCCCCTCCCCTTTGATATCTAACATTTAAGGTGAAAACCGCTTGCAATTAGATATTAAATTCAAGTAAAACACCAAATATATGTGTTTTCACAAGAATATTTTTGGTCTTCAAATAAACAATTTAAGTTTATACCTCGTTAAATTTCAATATTCTTAATTGTTTATGTAATCGTTTTGGATTTCACTATTATCGAAACAACGTGAAGCATTATCAATAAATAATAACCTGTAAATACCATCGTACTTGAAAGCCACTATTTTAGGTGTGAAAATATTGATAGGAAAGAGTTATTACGAATGGTGTGCATAAATATTACAAAATAAAACTATAATTTTTGTATCAATGTTTGCCCCATTTGTTATGCAAAAATAAAAATATATTCTAGAAATGTAAAATTCATCAACACTTATATGAAAATAAATATAATAAATAATGCGAAATATCCTTTAGAATAAAGAATCATCAAAATAAAATCTTCTAATGCAACTATTAACACATTAAATGCGGGGGAACTTCGCGCGCGTCTGCCCCCCGACGCGGGCAAACTTTCAACGTCGCGCGTAAAAAACTTATATTCAAATACATATAATGTCATCACATTTAAAATGATCATTTTTAAGATAGTACTCACGAAGTATTCCGCCAAAAGCATAGATATCGAAAAGTTTTGAAAGTTCTTATACTGATTTTGGAATATGTCTACCACTTAAATACGTATTTTACACAAAATAATTGTCAAATATGTTATGTAATGTTAAAAATAATTTCAAGCTATGATATCGATGACGTCCTGACATCCAGGATCCAGGAATATATTTGTCAATATTTACTTCTCTAACTACCGCAACGGTTCATTTGACCCGTTCGATGATTCATATGATATCATTAAGATTTGTATGTATTGTTGTGATTTTTGCTATTACATCATCTTTTTTCCTGTATAGCGTTATATTTGTTGTTGGCTGACGAATGAATAGCGGATTTCTCTCAATTCCAAGCAAGCAGTAACATTTTAGTTATAGTGCTATTTTGCGAGTCAAGAATTCTTATTACATTATTTTACTAATAATTCTTATCCCAAAAATGTTTAAAACTTTGAACGTTATTTGTATTTTAGTGAGAAATTTAAAAAATGGCAATATTGCAAAAAATCGCCTGTGATAGAGAATATGCGGTTCGGGCAAATAGCCCGCCGAAATTGTGTTAAATTTCTTAATACGATGTTATTTTTTGCACAATCTATATTTGAACCTTGAACCTCAATAATAAGGATCCAATATCAAGCCCTCTCTACCAAAATTCGATTAATATGATATTAATTGTATATTAACTATATAAATAATGATATATTAATATTTAAATAACTTAGGTGATATTTAGGATAGATAATTAATTGACATCTCTGGACGGAAATTGTATACAAAATGTAAGCATGATTCGAAAAGACGATGCTTGTGAACTATTCAACGGCCATCTGAACGACCCTGTATGGTTTTCCACGTGGAAGGCAATCCTATAACATAAGCTTTGTGCAAATATTGCATGGTAAATATTTATTGATGAATATTTGATTTGCAAGCACAATTTCGTTTGTATGATAAACTAATACAATATTATTTGATTTTTGAACAAGAAATATGTTTAATATAAAAGTATTGAAGCGAAAGTATTTTTGCCGAAGATTTTTATATGGGCTTTTCTAATATAATTCATACTATCGTGAGCAATATGTGAAATCGAAATAAGCTCGTGTCTATACATTATACCTTTATTATCCCACATGATATGTACGGATACACCCGCAAGAGGCTATAAAGGCATATCTGAAGATGCAAATTTGGCTGATTTTATGTCGGAACCACCTGAGGTAGGTCACATAAAAACTTTTACTGTGTAACCGAAGAACGGCTCCTCATCATCCTTATGTACGACGTTCAATATAAACGTCCTTGGGATCATTTTTATGCGACTTTCGCAGCGGCGAAATCTGTTTAATTCGTCGGAGTTGGCAAGATCACCGCATCGTTTTTATGGCGGAATATTTCCAAGGGACTCATTTTTCACGTATTTTTTGCAGGGCCGCTGCCACGTGGCCCTCCCGTCGGCCACGTGCCGTCGCCTAGCTACTTTTTATGTCGGGAACGTGCCTGTTTAGCGCGATGTGTCCGCGACTATTTAAAATTTAAATTGAATACATGCGCCTCGTTGCCGAAACAAACTTGGCCTTTCGGCAGGAGAGTTGTTAACCTTTGGACTTGGTACGATTGAATATTTAGACGACGAGAAGGAATCTGGGGATTCCTTGAAAACTGTAAAAAGGACTCTGGCTTGAAAACCCTAAAAATACGAACAAAATCATTGATTTTTACATCCTGCGGCAAATGCAGGAGATCTTACTGTATTGCCCAAATAATATCTATAAATTCGACAACTCAAGAGTAACACTGATCTATTTTAAGAAATAGTACACTAAATACATAAAATACGTTTAGAACATCATTACTGACTGAGGAATATCATTTTACTTCAGCCACAGCCTTTGAACCATTGAGCTTTGATTAACAAGACTAACAATAAGCACCTTAATATATCTTCCAGCATCGTTCCTACTTCATACGCATATACAGATTATGGCAAAATTAATTAGAAACATTTTTAGATTTACACAGAGAACGATGATTCAAATATAAAAATCTTAATTTCAAACTTTTTTTAGATTAGGTCTTATTTTAGATTTAAACTCATCTATTATCGAATAAGATTCATAATAAAACAATACCATAATATGTTGCTTGTAATCAAGAATCTGTAAAAATAATAGAGAACTAATTTAAATTGCAAAAACTCGCAATGATCTAATGATTAAGTTAGGTTCCGTAAGCAATTTGGCAACGCCTGGCTATAAAAAAAACATGTTTAAAGCGTTACCCACATACACACAGACGATAAACACATTATTTCAATTTAACCAATAATCAAACTCACTTTCTTGTGAGTTGATTATTGGTTTTATTAAAAAAATACTGCATCAAATTCCATTGGAATATATTAGTTCAAAACGTATGGTCAGAGCATTAACGTCGTCTGATTTCAAATATGCGATAATTTGGAATAAAAATTGATATTTTGGGATGACAAACATCGTAGATGATCTTGATTATCCCAAAAGTAAATGAAAAATCAATATCAATGCTCTGATTAAATGTAAAAGTTATTTTGTATTTACATTTTCTATTTGATCAAAATTTAGACATTTAATTTAAAGAACATAGCAAAAATTGTTTTTATTTTTAAACATTTGCTAAATTTTGATAGGCAATTCTCAATGGAGGCATGTCATGTCAACCTTCGTAGAAAAAAATATGGTTACAAAGCTTCATTAAAGTTTCGATTGAAAAATAAATTTATGGAATATTGGTTTTTAAATTTGAGCCCTTTTTACTGGATCAAAATATGCATTCATTTCCGAAACGATCTCATAAATCAATAACTGTTGCACTGAAGTATTATAAATTGTTCCCAGGAGAGGTATTTTTATTCTGCACAGGATCAAAATTTGGTCCAGACATGGGCTAGGGAGATCTCCAGAGGGGTTGATTTTCTTAATTGCTCTAGAATGCAAATTAACAAAAAATGGAATTATTCAAGCATTCAATATTAAACACCTTTGTTTTAAATAATATAGTTATTTATTTAAAAAAAACCATTTAAGTTCATTAATAGAAAATGAGCTTTTAAATGATGTACAAACATACTTTGTGTTATTTAATAATTAATTACGACTATATTTATGATTAGCTATGTTCCGAGAGTTAATTGAATATCTAATTAATCTTGTATTATGAATGTGAGCAATTATAAAAAATTAGGTATCTTAAAGGATGTTATTATGTCAAGCAAAACGCATTTAATTCTGAGACATTATATTAATGAATTAATACATTTTAATTAGACTGTGTAATTGCAATATTTTTAATGAAGAGTTGTCGAGTTGAATGTTTTTTAATGTTGTGATGCTTAACGATATTATAACTATAAAAGAACAATGAAATTTGATATTATACTTATTGTTAAATTAACTTTTACTTCTGACATTATTTTCATGATAATCTATACTTCATATATTCAACTTGCATTATGATCTGCTCATCAGTATTTTACGTGTTAGTATTAACTGAAATTATGTACTTCAAACTTTCTTAATGTGTTTATATTTCAAAAATAAAGATGCATTATTGGATAAAAATGGTTTATAACCCCGCTGTTGTATATGAATTTATATTTGATCTTATTAGGGAATAGTATTAGGGGATATTTCCAAATATATATATATATATATATATATATATTATCATTGCTATAATTATACTAAAATATATTGAGCTTAGGTCTAAAATGGTATACTTAAAAGGATTTCTTATGGAAATAGCGCTAAAGATTTTATTAGAGATCGATATCGTTAAAAATTTGGTTGTAAAGTAAATGCCTTCTAAAGGAAATAATTTTACATAATGGTATAAAAAATTAAATTAAAGCTCTTTCAAACTTTCCAGAGCACACTGTACATCAGCCTTATCGTGTGAAAAATTAGTTTTTCTCGGACTTCTTTTATGACCCAATGGCGGGCGCATAACGACTTTGGTTTTCTGTGAAAATTGCCGACTTCCCACGATTACTCATATCTCGCCGGGATCGGCAAAAATTTCTTTCAGCAATGCATTGATTACCCGCAAATTTTACTGAATATATGCAGTTAACGACACTCATTACCGGGGAAAATTGCTTATTGTTTTCCACCCCATAGTCCATCGAGTGCCGCCGCCGTATTCTGGAAAATGTACGAATTAGATTTGCATTTTCAGGACCCCCGAGCCAATCATTTCTTTTTCCCGGCGGGGGCAGTTCGGCGATACTCTTTTAATTTGTAGCGAATTAAAGTCTCATATAGTTAAACGAATTAGTAGCACTTTAGCATTTATTGTTGCGCTGAGGGTACGTGTTTTTCAATATACGCGAATTCCGCTTAAGCCGCCCAAATAACAATTAGGTGGGCGTGTTCTTCGTTAAAGGTAATACGAAACAACACGGAAAGGCCAACTTGGGCCGTGTTTTGCCTTTCGCCCATAAAAACTAAGTGGTTATTTGTCGGTCGAGCGGGGTATGTACGACCCCACCTTGTTGCGGGCTATGGTTTGTTACTTCGGCGCTTTGTGACCATGGTCGTGGGAATCGCGTTTATGGCCAATCATCGGTGTAAAAATAGCCAATAGGGAATACACGCATTCGCTTTATTGAGCTTAAATAATAAAGCTTAAGCTACGGCCCCCGCCGTTTCATTTTATTACCTTGTCTCTATATATTGTGAAAACAAATTTGTTTCCAACAATAGGTTTTTATATTTACCATATGTTTCTGATACCATTGAGTTTTGGTAAACTCTTAAAATTAATCAGTGGAATTTTTAAACAATGCACATTCCATATTTTAGTAAGTTTATTTTATTATTTATTTTAATACATCTTTTCACTTAAAAGTTACGTATGATTTATATCAGGTCAGTCCAAATGTTCGTACGCATTTTTGGGAAATTTTTAAATATTGTAAATAAAACATATTTTAACATTTTGATTAATGATATATTTTCCTCCATCATCTACAATTTCTCGCCATATCACAGGTAACTTTTTATTTCCACTGCCGTAGAAAGATACTGATTTTAAGTCAAAAAAACTTGAAAGTCCATTTTGTCTTGTTTAGAATTTAACTTTCTCCTCCAAATTAAGGTATGAAATAAGTAAAAATCACGTGGGGCACTATCCAGAGTGTAAGCTAATTAAATTCACAAACTTTCTAACAGTTTATAATAAAACACACCATACATATCCCACCAAACACTTAAAAGTTTATTTTTAAGTGTTTATTGTAAAGACACCTCTGCTGTTGGAATTAGCTGCTTATCGTTATCTGTAAATAATCCATTTTTCGTCACCTATTACCAAACAGTTAAAACATGGCTCTCTTTTGAAGTGCTATAAAAGGGAAGTGCAGATGTTTATTCGTTGCTGGCAATTAGATTCGGAAAGCGATACCTATTTTTCAAGCCTGGATACTTTCCCAATATTTTTTAAATGACGAAAAACTGTTTCATGGGATGACTCCATCCTTTTTGCAATCTAATCAGCTAATAATTGTGATTCTTACTCCACAAGATTTTTATGAATGTCGTTATCAAAATTAACAGGACGTCCTGAACGCGGTTTGAATTCCTCAAAAATGCGCACAATCTTTTAGACTGACCTGATACTTATCTGTACCAAAACTCATAAATTTAACTACACGACTAATTTTATACAAAAATACAATAAAGTAGATTTATTCATGAAAATAATTCTTCGGTAACGAATATAAAAATAATCAGAACCAAGGTAATTTATAAAAATAGCTTTTTTATAAGGGTCTTCTTCCCGATATGTCTAAATATTAATATGTCTTCTGATGTCTGCAACTAAATTATTGATACAGTCACAATAATATTCTAATTTATTTGCTAGCACGTAAAAGCTCATTTCTTCACAACCAAGTCTAAATAGGCAAATAAAAATTATATTTTGGCGACCAATGCGTGTAAACGTATGAGCTGGGTTCGTTATAGCTTTTTATTTAGCTTCTTCCTGCCCAAAATAATTATTGACTTCATATTTATTCAAATACTGTCATCATAAATTGATAACTTGTATTCTATACTTTTTTTCTCTTAGGAGGGGTAAATCTTCAACAAGATACCGTAATTAAAAACAATGGTAGTGTGGGATTCTTATCCACTAAGACCCCCACTCTTTTTTCTCCACCGACCCTCTTGGACCCTCTTGCTTTCGTATTGCTTCAAGGGGGTGAATTTGTTTTTCTACAAACCGGTGTTCACTCTTCTAGTTCTTTCTGCGTTTTCTTTCTTCCGCATGACCTCATTAGCGAAATTTGTCCACGATACCCACTTTTCTTTCGTTTTGGTCATTGTGGTGACCATGTTGGATATTGTTGGGGTTTCTCCAATTTTTTCGCTGATTTGGCTTTTTGCTTCGCTTCACTGATCCATTCTATGCACTTTTAATAAATTCTACGACGGATTGAATTGCATCGATGGTCGATCTACCCGTCCTGAATCCATATTGTTGCTCTGAAGGTGTTTCTAATCTCATATTTTCTTCGACTCTGGATCTTAACAAAGCTTCTAATACTTTTCCTAGGTCGAAATGATCTTCGTTCATCCGTCTTCTTATTGGGTTTCCGAATGAAGACCAGTGTTTGCTTCTTCCATGCTGAGTTGAATTTTCCATCTAGAAGAGACATGTGTGTGTTTACAATTTTTTTTAAGATTTCGTTAGGTATAAGGCCCGGGCCTGGTACTTGATTGTTCTTTAATTTTTTACATACATTCTGTACTTCTTTTATGGTGAAAAGTTGTATGTCTTGTTTTTCCTTTTCATTGATGAAGAACTCAAGTAAGGTTTCTGGAAAAGTATCAGGAAACAGGGTTCTTACAGTAGCTTGTATATTTAATTTATTTGGCAAGTAGGGTTCTTGCCTTTTGGTACATAGTTTTCCTAGTACTATCTTGCAAGGAAGTTCCCAGGGATCAGAATTTACTTCTTCGCAAAAAACTTGTATTCTTTACTGGATTACACAATGCTATCAGGGTAATATTTCTATTGATGCCTGCTGTCCGATCTGCTTTGTTGTATCTTGTACATTAATTCTAGTGATAAAATAATGATTATTTTTATTCAAATACATATTTGTTCATATATTACTATGCAAGCAAAATATTTGTATGGATATTTATCTGGCCCATTAGCTCAGTTGGTTAGAGCGTCGTGCTAATAACGCGAAGGTCGCGGGTTCGATCCCCTCATGGGCCAATTTAAAGTTTTGCTTTAATAAAGCATTGAAAACATATTTACTATCAATAATATTTAAATATTTTGCTAGAGTATTACACTAAAAAATATATAATTATCAAATGGTACTTGGTGGTTTGTCTTAAAGTGATGTGAACTATTTTATATTTCGTGGCAAAAATTTAATCTGATCGTATAGCAAATTTGTTATATTAAAAATGATCTTTATTTAAGCGTCTTTCGTATATCTTTAGAATTATTTGCATGATAATAAGGATTTTAAATTACTCGAGCATATTTTGTTGACATATTTAAGATAGTTAAAGCAATAATATATACATTTTTTTGTGAAATGTGATCGATATTTTATAATTTTAATATTAAAATGTTTCCCATAGGGATATAAAAAATATATTAAGACTATGCAAAAAAGTTTTCTAGCGTCTCTATCAGGAGAGATAATGTTAACTCCATTAGCTGTTTATTGATGATAATAAAATTAGCATACAGGGAGACCCTCTCGATTTCGCAATGTGATCACGTAATAACTCCACTTCTAGAAATTTTAAATGGCTTCAAGGCAATTCGAATCAAATACGAAAACAAAATTTTATGTACCAACACGTGCTTAATTAAAAAAAATGGCAAACACACATGCAAACCTTACATAAGATATGCAAATTGTCTGGATACGTACGAGACAAACGTTGAAAACTAGTAATGAAGCAATTCCCCGCAGTTTTCACTCGTCGATGTTTTGCGACCCCATTCAGGGGTGAATTTTAATTACCCTCGTCTAGGACATAAATTTATTAAAGACGTGCCTTTTGGGATTCCAGGTGAACTTATTTAAATTCCAGACGTGAGATTTCTGTTTATTGCTTAAATCATAATACAGACGTAAACTAAGTTTTCAGTAATTCAAAGTCACGAATGGCATTTTAATATTTGGCACGTATCCCCATTCGAGCGCCCGACGCGAGACCAGAACAATATCACTTTATGTGTATAAGGGATTGAAAAAACGGGGAGAGCAAAAGGACGGAGAGCTTTCTATTGCAATGCGTAAGCAGTTATGAAATTTTAGCGAAAAAGCTCGAGACCAGGCGGAAAAAAATCCTACTCCCTATTAGCTCCATCCCTAGAGCTTGACCCCGTCACGTCGGGAATGGGATAACAACATAAAACATTCAAAACGACCTTTCCATGTTTTATGATAGCCGCGAGCTTTGCTTTCTCGCGGCTTTTACTTCACTCCTCCCCATTTTTTGCTCGGAGCCTCCAGGATATAGTGTTATTATTATTTCAAGAAAATCGATAAATCAGATATAACTTTCGGAGAAGACATCAATGGTGTTCAGTTCATACTTAGAATGAGTGGCGACATGGAGTTAGAACATTTTTTCGCATGATAAATTACAGATATCATTGCTCAATTTTAATACTAATTATGTTATTGAAAACCATCCTTTTTTTTAATCGTACGTGAGTTCATGGGAACGGCTGAATTTTTATTTTTTGCAGTTAATCAAATATATTGTTAAAATTTAAAATAAAAAAGCATCTGATTTATCATCGAATTATATATTAAATATTAAAGAAGTAGTATTTTAAGTAGATTATGAATTGCTTAATATCAGAAGATGGAAGCTCAAACAAATCTTTATTATCAAGACGTGAAAATACTTCACTTGGTTATAAAACTAGATAAAGAACTTGTCATTATAATGGTATGTCCAAATACAGTAGGCAGACACAGACTGCCACTGCTTGTCATTGGAAAATTAAAGTGAAATTAAAGTCTTTCGATTAAATATGATCATCAGAAAAAAAGTCTAGATGAATGATGAAGAATCTATAGAATATTTAAACCAGATCGATGAAAAGTTTACGGTAAAATTTCTTTCACCGAATGTCACGTCAGTAATACAACTGATGAATCAGGATATAAAGAAACATTCAAAATTTTGTATCAGATATTTCGATGATTATTGCTAGCAGACGAAAATAATGAAGAAACAGTTATAAGCTTGCACAAGAAAATAAATTTAAAAGATTGATGCTACATTGAAGCAGATTGTTGGAATCCTTTAGTGTCAATTTTGAAATCATTATGAAATCAAATTTTTACCATTAGTAAGATCCTGTAAGCCAGTAGAAGCTGATATAGAAGACATTGCAGAAGCAATAACACATATTTCTATATGTGCTGAATCTTATGAAGAAGATGAGTGGCTAAATTACGATGCAAATGATCCTGGATTTCAAATTTTGAATGATGAGAAAATAATTAAAGAAATATCTGCTTCAGAAGCTTCAGAAGATCGGGAAGACGAATGAGAGATTTGCGAGGGGGTAGATATTGATCCTACACAGTTCTGAAGCTAGTTCAGTGTTTAGATGTCGCCACAAATCTCTGTCAATTATGATTAGTTTTGATCATCCCCAGTTAAGTCCAGATAGTCAAGATTCTACTGTAACATCGAACTGCTATGTGATATTTAAAATGAAACTCAAAGGTCATGCTGGCTTCAATATCAAACCCATGAAGATGTAAATCTATGATATAGACAAGAAGGATGTAATCCTTATTGCTGGTCTATTTGCAGCTACAGTATGAGTATTATGGTGAAAATTAAACGCAAATTGATTTTATTAGATAATTTCTATATAAACACAGTTGATAGTTAACAGAGAAATTATAAAGATAGGATTAGATATTAAAAATGTATTTTTAAGTTGATGTTCATTTTTAAGTTATTATTCTTGTATCGATTTGCTGTCTTCGCAAAGTCGTCTTCTTTAACGCAGATCCCTTTCCGGTTGGAAAATAAGCTCAAACTTTAAAACTCATCATGGGGAGGTAGCAGAGGATTATGTGCTGATACGTGGTCGTGTTGACAAAATGGGAGATTCAAAAGAGCCGCAGCTGAGATCTTATTTTGTTGTGGTGTTTTGGCGGGTAATAAAGATGTCGTAGTCCGGGACAACCGGTGAGGTCGTGCCCGAATAAGTGAAGTCAAGTGAGTGGCAAAATCGGCGAGAAAATTTTACACGTTAGGGTCTTCGCCCCGGGTCACGAGTTAAGAGGGAGACAATTTGGCTGCAAGAGTCAGCATCACTCGAAAAGGGTTCAATCTGAGTTTTCCCGAAAGAGAAAAACAACGCATGGATAACCATGTCGGAATTCTACAAAAGAAAAGCCAGTGAACAATTTCTTGCACTAGAAAAAAGTAAATATCAAATATAAATATTATATATCCATTTTCTTAATATCGTTGATTATGCACAGAATAAAAGTACTAAGGGATGTATTTGAGTTATCTACGGAATCTGCGTAAATCAAGTGCTGCCATCTAGTAACACCCGCCGCAACTATAGTGGAAAACATTAATTACCGTGTCGGAGGATTGTTCGGATTGTATGGTGAGATATGGGGGTTGTAAAAAAAGGTTTTCAGCGATTTCATGGGGTTCATCGTCCTTGTTGTCGGCTCGGCTCAATAAATTCATAACGCGACCACACCCCCATAATAACAATGTTTACCCTGGCTCTGCACGCAAAGATATGAATCTCCATGTGGATAAATTTGCGCTAACCCAGGCCTACTCCTTATCTGCTGGGATACTATCCTTAAGTACTCATTCCACCCGAACTTCCAACAACGATTTGCCCCCATGCTGAAATAAATATAAAAAATACTAACCCAAAGAATATATTGAAATCGAAGACATTTGAAAACATAGCTTTCAAAGTGACAGCATTGATTTTTGCACAATGCAGGAGTTCCTTCATCATTGCCCTGGGGACATTTTTCACTTTCTTTGCGATGTTGATAAATTGCATTTCCTACTATATGTGCTTCCGAATTGATAACGTCAATTCTAACATTTACGCTCCCTGTCATTGAATTTATTCAATTCCAAAGATATTTATTATAAAATCAAAATAACAACCACCCCGTGGAAATCTATAAATATATGACCTACTACCCTATATATAAAATCAAGACCATAAAGATGGCAATGGCAATCATTTCAGATTTTAATGTAACGTCATTGATAATCGATAATATTTTCAGCATTTTTTCTATATAATTGAAAGATAAAGAAACTCCGTGTGTACATCCTGGGATATAACTTGGGATTTCTTGTTGCAATCAGCTTTATAATAACTTAATGCATATCATGCATTCTTATCCAAATATATATGAAAAATAAATTAACCTATTGCAAAAAATATGTTAATATAATACAATGTTACATTTTTAATCAAATAAATATTAGATGATAATTTAGGAGCTTTATATGCATTTTATTCTGAGACAACATTTATTTAACATTGTTTAAAATTATCAAATATAATTGCATAGGTTTTGTCTTTCATAAAAAATCTATTCAGAAATCTTATCATTACTTAAATGTAAGATATCATCATATTCAAAAAATCTTTATCTTATCATGATTAGATAAGTCTCTTTAGGGGTTGTTATTATATCAATAAAAATACGATTCATAAGATAAATTAAATTAAGTATTAGTCAAAAAAAAACAAACCGAATACAAACTAAGCTTAGACAAAAATTATAACAAAAAGGGCCAAAAACAATTGTCAAAAAAATTTAGACAACAGAAAAAAGTTTAATAAATTTAGACTCATTATAAACAATATATTCAATATCCTATGAACTTATTGAAGTCGGGTCGTTATATATCCATACGTGACGCTTTAAAAGATATTGCTTTAACAAACCAATCCCACAATTTACAATAACCTCTATCAATGACCAGACAAATTAATTCAAAATCAAGAAGACAGTAGTCAAATCCAAATCCATCGACAAAACGACAGGATCTCGTGCTAGTAAGCCTTGGAGTTTACATTATGAAGGCTTGGGTTCGAATTCAAATTGCGGATAAAAAGCCCTTCAAAGTTTTTGAGAGATCGAAAGTATTAATATTTTCGATCGATTCCTTTGATATAGACTAAATCTGACTTACTGAATTTGAATGAAATAGCACTGTGACAATTTATGAAGCTCTCAACACTCAAGCAACTACTCATTGATCCTATATTCATATTAAAATAATTTTATAATAAGACAAACATCTGGGAAAGGTAAACGGAAACCACCACATGAAAAATTATACCCCAAGAAAAGTCTCCAATGGAACTGATATTCGCTAACGTATTTGATGTTAAGAATAAAAATATTTAAACGATATAAATATTTTTTAAAAAATAGCATTTATTATTTATGTATGAAAAGTAAATTGTCTAAGCTTTGATAATCAAATCATTCAAGTATAATAATTTATGATGAAACTTCTTATTGATATTTAGTAAATTACGCATTTAGTACCAAAAAATATTGATTAATAATTATTTAAAATAGGAACAATGCTCAATTTGTATGTGTCTTCAATTTTCTCTGCTTACTGAAATCTCTTTTATTAAATACAGAAAATTGTAAAAGTAATTTGTCCCATCATTAATTCAACGGCGGTGCGCTTAATAATACGCTGCGGTTTTGTTGAGAACTTTTATTATTTAAAGGGAAGAAAAAGAGAAGACGGACGGGTGATGGATATTAATGAGGGAAATAAAAAGTTGCCTATGAAATTTATTCGAAACTTTCGATACCTGAAAAATACTCGGGCCTTATCGCAGAATACGGAATTTCGGACAGATTAAGCGACTGTATGCTAAATTTCAACGGACACGTTTTTCGCACAAAATTAACATGAATTTGTCGCAACCAAAAATACTTCATCGACATCCAGCCATCGAATGTATACATTTTAATGCGCGTCCGTAAAATATATTTTACTGTTTCGAGTCGTCTGATTTACTGTGCAAAAGAGATTTTATGATGGACATAAAATGGTGCCGATGCAACAGTATTTTTCTGGAGGCGGCTGCATCCTTTATCCCCAGGCGAGATGTGCTTTCAAAGGGATGGGCCATAAGTAAAGAGGGAAAAAATATAGTTCCTGTGGGATCATTTCAGGATAGTTGACGCCTTCGGTGATGCTTTGTCGAGCAGAATTCAAAATGCTTACTTTAGAAAAGTTTTCTGTCAACCTCATCGAATTTACAATGCTTTGTGAGCTTGCGTGCCAAAGCTTACGTGCAGGCTCGGCTAGGTTTATGGCATTCATATCTAATTTTTAAAGATGTTCAAATTATAAATAACATTTGTTACGTCCAATAAATAAAGAATTCATTAACATAATATCTTCCATACAGAAGCAAAGCCATGGAGGCTCATAATTCTTTTCATAGTTTTGTAACAGTCGACATAAACTAGTTGTAAATAACAATGTCCATGCTCATTATTTTTAAGGCTCAAGCCAATAAATTCACAATATAAGACGTATTTGTAATGAAATCAGAACTATAAATATTGGCGAAAATCACAGTAAATGCTATATAAACGACCAAATCAATTTGTAAACTCTTATTGTTGCCATTGTTTACGATCATCATAAACTATGTAAATATGAATATAAAAATACATGCGAAACGATAGTCGTTTTATGGTAACTAAAACGAAATATTTACTATTACATAATAATGTATAAATATTAAAATGTTTATAACATTTACCGAGGGTAATCGTACACTTGTGCTATGCCACAAACTGTCTGATGCTCTTTTTAAACATAATAAAATACCCAACTGCGAGACTTCAATGACGAACCTCTTTTCCTGGTATAATTTAGACTTTACAAAAAGGCAGTCTCATGTTGTGCTATTTTAACCATTATTTTGATTCTAGACTTTTTATTGAAAGATTTTCTTCGAATTGTCCAAAATTTTTACAACATGGCTCAAACATTTGTGTTGATCAGCCGTACTAATGGTGCACATGTTGTATCAGTCGGCTGTTATATGTTATGATATCAATTAATTTTGCATTGATTAAAATTGTATTTCAAAAACATTTTTTTATTAAAATATTCGAAAATGGATTCGATATTCGTCAAATATGAAAGTACTTTCAGCACAAATGAAATTCAAACGACCAATAAATAAGGAATTTTCCTTCTCGTAGCAAAGTAGTAGTTATTTTCCTGTATCATCCTTTTTCTTTTGTCATATCTGGCAATTTTCTTTTATTATTTTTATCAAGTTTTCCCTATCTTGTACATATCTTACGCCCCACTAAGCGTGTGTTTATGGTTCATTACATTTGTACGCGGTCAAATACTTCCGGCCTGACCTGATGGGACTTTAGCGACCCGGCCTACTGGAAGGTTAACCTTTGGTAAGCATACCTATAAAACTACGAGCAAATACACGAAAAACTTCAAAAGTGATTTCATAAGCGCTTTGCGAAGTTTACTTGGGCCGCTTGAAAGATTTTCTATTTAAGAAAATGTTCCATGGATGTCTTTGGTGCAATTGTTCACTGAAGATCGAGCGAAATCCATCAACATGCATGTAACCGTCGAGATCTCTATAAGATGTACATAGACGCAATATCTGAAGTAATTCATTCTAAGGTCAAAGGCCGTATTTGAAAGGTCGTTCATTGATTTTATCGACGGTTTATTTGTATGTCTGAAAGCTCGGAGACTTGTGCGAAAATTAAATTTATCGTGATAATCCCACTATTTATGTATATTCAACCAATCGCTTATGCGATGGAAATATATCTAACGATTTATCTCCATTATAGTTCTTGAAGAAATTCTTGTTTAACAAGATCTTTTTACGTATAATACATTTGAAGAATGATCGTTGTTAGGTTTTCCTCAAAAGTTTCCTCCATTTAAAAAAATTAGGGACTAACAAAAATGTAAATTTTATTTTATTATCTCAAACCCTCGTCTTGGCTGCTTTATAAAAATTCTAATGACCTTGAAGCATCTTTACGGGATGCCAAAAATTATTTGTCGAATGGGACTCGGGTTAAGGCAAACAATGCAGCGCGCGCATTATTACGTATGGCCGCTCCTAAGGCCTTTGTTGACTGGAAGGCTGTTGCCGGGACTACTTTAAAAGAAAATTCACCCTCATGTGCCAAAAACGGGGAAGGTTTTTCCTTAAATCCACATAAAAGATCACTTTTTGGACGTTTGGGCTCTTTTCAGCCTTTCCAAGCGTGGATATTTTTTTGCTTCTGGCCAACTTATCATATTTTTTATGATATTTTCAAAACATGCTTTCGAGTCTATCGCCGGGTATAAATTTTCAGTCTGCACACACAGGCAAATTTATTTTTCATCCAAATACAATTATATACGTTTGTATTTCCAGTCAAGTTTTGGTTAAATAGATCAGATCTAGGACTCTTATTATCAAGACTCGGGTGAAAATTCAGTTTATGGAAAAAGTGTGAGTTGCAAAAAGGGATGCATTATATTCCTTAGATGTCATTTTAATCTAACTTAATAATCAACTTAATCTAAGCAATTGAGAAAGATAAAGGACATAGGCTTAAAAAATCTGAAAATGGTTAATAGTACTGGTCATAAAGACGTACAAGTAAAAAAAAATATTAACCCTTTGCACTCCGAACCATCTTGGACGCTACCTACCAGCTACTCGGCGCCAATTTGTCACAAAAACGTGCATCTTTAAATCGTCATATTATATAGTATAGTTTTGGAATTAGTAATATTGGACTTACATGAATTTGTGGACATCGAGAAATATATATTTACAAAAAATACAATATTTTATTTCTTATAATTGTGTACAATACGATCAACTTTGAAACATTCCCCAATATACAATGCAGGCTGATTTGTGCACGTTTGTCAATAATACATAGTTTGAGGCCTTTTTCTTCTTCTGAGATGAGGTAAATTATGTAAAAGTTAATAATACATATTTCTAGCCCCCAAAAAAATAGCTTTCTTCACCATTTCAATGACTTTCGCAGAAAACAACACATCAAAGCATATACAGTGAAACCTCGATTTTACGTTTTCCAAGGGACCCTGAAAAAAAAACGGTAATTGCGGGAAACGGTTAATGCGGGAAAGCTTCAAATAATAATAAAAAACAACTAAAATCTTAAAAAAACATTTATTTATTAGTTACTTGTATATATTGTATATAAAATTTATTTTTTAAAAAACTCCTTTATGTTTGTTTGCTTCTTTGTTGTTTGGCACTTTAATTGGAACAAAGACGCCTCAAACTCGCGTACTTTTCTAAGAGCGGATTCATCTATTTCCTTGGAATAGAAAAATGATTTAATTTTTTCGAAGGCCAATAATGCTTCTGTAAATGTCGGAATAGATTCGGTATTATGTTCTTCGCCATCTTCCTCTTCACTGCTGTCATTAGTTGCATCACATAATGAGTCGATTGTCTCAACGCCACAGAAAATTTTGTGATCCCTTTTATTTTGGCTATTTGCAAAGCTTTTTCTTTGACTATGGATCCATCAATGGGTATGTTTTCAGCTCGCGCCTGCTGGTACCACGTGTAAAGAATATCTTCAAGCTCTCCAAAAGTAGATTCCTTAGCAGACTTTCTTTTATTCGCTGTCTTGCCGCACTTTTCAATTGTTTTGCGAATGTTACTCTTCATAGCAACAATCGTGTTTAGAGTTGATGGTGCTAATCCCAGACGTTTTGCTATGTCAATTCGTTTTTCTCCTGGATTGTTTTCGACGTCTTGAATTATTTTCAGCTTCTCAGCTAGAGTTCTAGTTTTCTTCATGGGTGGCGGCATTTTAGTTTCAATTTGGAAAAAAATTCGATACAAGATGTGAGGCAATATTGAACGCAACTGACTTGTACAAATTCAGCTACGCGACTAAAAAGTTTGTATGTACAGGAATCATTATTACCATGAATTTTAAACAATTCAACATTTGCATTGTAACGTAGAGATAAAACGGATTGGGAAATTCCCAACCTCGATACTAAGGAATGTTGGACACCGATGTTCGTCAAATCAGTCAAACAAAAGACGATAGGTTTTCCCTTTTTAAGTGACGATCTCCGAATAATCGACAATAGCGTAGATAAGGTAAACCTATTATCCAAAACTTTGGGACTAATCACCAGGATTCCCAGCACTTAAGCGACAATAGCACACAACAGACGATTTCGAAATCATTAAAATAATTCTTCAAAAATTATCCTAAATCCTTAACAAATACTAAAATAATCACTCCGTTAGAAATTATTATCAAGAAAAAATAAAGATTAAAAACAAAAAAATACACAGGTTCGGCGAAATTGATAATACAATCATTAAAAACTTCCCACGAAAGTTTTCAATGCTTGCCTGAAAATCGGTTATTATCCCACATTATGGAAATTTGCAAAGGTAATTCCGATTCCAAAATCAGTCCAAAAAAATGATCGATCCCGAAAACTATAGACCGATCACTCGGCTGTGTCAAACTTGCTTGCCGAGATACGGAGAAATATGCAATAAAAACGGTCAATCGGGATAATATTTGTGACGGGACCAAAATATTTAAACGGTTTATCGAGGAAATCGGTAAATCGGGGAACGGTCAATGCGGGATTATTTAACGTTGTTCTTATGGGAGTTTGACGGGACTATAAAAAATGAACGGTCCATCCGGGAAAACGTATTATGCGGGAACGGTTTATCGAGGTTCCACTGTATATCTGCACCATCCACAGCATCCATGTTTGTTGTATAATCTAAAATCATTTTAGGTTTATCGACTTAGCAATGTGACGATTCTCTTGTCTTTCCACGCGCACTTTTCACCTTCTCTTCTGACGTAAAACCCGCTTTATATCTTAGTAATTGTACCATATTTTGATTTAATTTCTTGTGCATTTCTCAAAAAGTTGTGCTGAAATAAGTTGATTCCCTATAATCACTAATAAACTTTAATGTCCCCTGAGAGGGGACAACGTAGTGCACACTAGAGTACACACTAAATATACTTCTAAAAATAGGTGGTATATGCACGCGCAAATATTGCTTGATACGGACAATTTATATAAAATTTGTATTTCCACATGATTATGAAAAACATTGTGAAGTCCGAGCTATATTTTTACCCCCTTAAAAAAGTCAGATATAGAAATTATTTACATCTGATAACGGATACAGCATATCAAGAAGATATTTTTAAGCATTTCTTTTCATAAAAATATTATATTCAAACCTTGTCGAATTATTTTCCAACGAAGAGGAAAAGAAGTACTTGAACTTAAGTAATAGCATCTCTGTCTGTCATTTGTGTTTTTGTGGAAACCCTCGGGAAATTTGATTTGATTATATTGACTACAAATATTTAGAAGAACTATTTAGATATAACATTAATTTATTACGAAGCACTGATTTTAAAAGAAAACAATATTTTTTCTTCCAACTGATTCATGTAGATAGAAGGTTGTGATCGTGAAAGCTAACATAAAAATATATTTTTTCACTCATTTTTAAGCGCTGGTGCCTTTTTCTTCCAATGTCCACACCCTAAGTGGTGGAGGCTTAAGCGGGAAAGTATGTTTGTTTGCGGTCGGTATACTTTGATTTACTTTCCAATTAAAGTGCACGGGGTTTAGTCACAAAAGACACGTAGGAGGTGGCACTGTTTACTTTTGCGTCTGCCTTAAGTCTGCTGGTGTAAGGCTTTGTTTGAGAAAGCTTTTCGACACTCCTCTTTCCTCTCTTAGGACCTATTGGAAATTTATCTGGTCTTTCGTAATGCAAATTTCCCCTACCCTGACTCAAAATCCCTGTCTAAGGGAGTTTGGCCTGCTGCGGAATGAGTATTATGTGTACAAGGAGAAAACAAAATATTTACATGCACAAGCTTTTTTTGTTGTTGTAATTTATAATAAGTTTTTTCCTAGTAAATTTTTGAAGAAATTACTGCAAATTTTCAACGTAACAAAGTCATTTTTATATTGAAAAAAAAAATCAAAATTTATATGGATGATATGCTGGAAGGATTGTTATTCATTCATCTTTATTTATTAATGCAAGTTAACTCAGGCATTTTATTTCTGTTACATGTAATAAATACACATTTTAGTTGAGACGTAACGGATGTAAAGTATAAATAGGCCTTTTGTTTTTCTTTTTTTTCGATTTCTCTCGGGAAAATTGTAATTTTGGATAAACACAGAAAAGAGAGTAGAACCCGATACCCGTGTTATTACAGTTTCTTTGAAATCGATGCTTCCCGATAATCAAAACAAAAATACAAAGCGGTGGAAATACTTTGATCTTTGCAGAAATATATCGTATGATGTATTTTTGTATGATTCTTTGTCGGAATCATTTTACACCGCGAAATGATTGACGTTTTGTAATTTGCAAGGTTTACTTGACATATTCTCTTAATCCACAATGGATATTATACAATGTCGATTAAGAGAACTAACTGGAAGTATCCACTAATTCGATATTAAATATTTTATATGAAGAAAGTATAACTTAACAAAGTGTTAATAAGGTTGATCTTGAACACTTGTAGACTGAGAGCCAACAGCATAAATTAAGAGTCATCTAGCATATGGATATCATTTAATGGTTGTGTTTTGGCGTGTTTATGGACTATTATTAAGATAGTCTGATGACCGAGAGCCGTTGAGTTTGGGAGAGAAGAGGATTGAAATCTAGTGATAATTCAACATAATTAAGTAAATTGTCAAAGTATTTATTTTTTCATTTAATATAAATCAATAAAATAAAAATTAATTTGTAAGTATTACCAGACTATTTACTGCTTATTAAGATAGTACCAGACTGGTTTCAAATTTGCCAAAGCCAACCATAAATTATGACATTTTTTTAAAGATAAATGCATTATCTTAACTGTAGTCTGTTGTATTTCTATGAGAACACTATAAAAATAAAAATGTCTCAAAGGAATTCTAAGTGGATATTTTTCTTAAATAGATTGTGAACAGTATTTGATATCATTCAGAATTATGTTTACATATATTTAACCACTCATTTTTATCCTATGAAATATTACCACATAAGATATTTAAGGGGGGCAAACCCTTCACAACGTTCAAAAAAATCGTTTTTTTTTAATTACGTATTTCGAATTTATAACATTTATTTTATTTTATTTTTTATTTTATTAAGATTTATAAAGATTTGTCCAGGGATGAATTACTTCAAAGATGCTTGGGTGGCCATACCCAAAATGCTAATGAATGTTTTTACTCGACGGTTTGGCGACTGGCTCCAAAGCACCTGCATTCTGGTGTAAAAAACATTGAAATATTAACATACATTGCTGCTGGGATATTTAATAACGACTACAGCTTCATTTTTGTAAAGTCTTCGCTGAAAATACTGATGAAGTGCGGATAGCAAGGCAAGAGTCTTTCTGAGACAAAAGCAGCTCGTATAACCCTAAAACAACAGTTAGTCGAAGATATTCAAAATTTTAAGAAAGCTGAAGATCTATCATAAGCATCTGGAATCATTGGTTGATCGGTAAGTCACTAAAATTGATAATTTTATTGCATTGAAACTTTAAACGATATTATCTCGAAACTGCATTTTCAAAATGTTCGCCAGTTGTAGCTTAAAAAGTTGTTGATCTATCGGACTGATGAACTTGGATCTTTATAAAATTATTTAAGCGGAAGGATTGTCATTCGTCGTTTAAGTTCAGACATTTTTAATGATATTTAGAAAAAAACTATTATAATACCGTCCATTTTATTTCGGATTATCCCAGATGTCATTTACACAAATTTTTGCTCTTCTACTGTTTATTATTGAATGTACAATTATATTCACTCCCTTTTCAGCTGAATTGTTTTGAATTTCACGTTAAACTCTGGTAAAAAATGAAAGTTTTCATATGGAGAACATTTTCCCGTAATCATATTGTTATGAAATAGTTGAAAAATATAATATTATTTAGACTTTATCAAATTTGAATACTATTTTTTAAATGTTTATTTAAAAGCAGTAGCTGGAAAGCATTGATATTTACAGTCGACAAATAGCTTTAAAATTGTGAAATTTCAATTAAAGAATTAAGTATCTGGATTCTTCTCTCGGAGGCAATTCTATTTTTGTTTGTTTTCATTTTTCTTGTTAGAAAACAAGTAAATGTCAAAAAATATCATGAATTAATAACGAAGCTGGAAAAAAATTCATTGGCAAAATAACTGTCATCGATATTATATCGTTAAATGAATTCATCGTTACACGCCATGAAAAAAGCTCCGCGTATTTTTTTCCGCTGAAAATTATATCTGAAAATTACGAAGGCTTTAGCGGAAATAAAAATACTCTCTGCCCGAGTTTCTTTTAAATCTTTCAATTATTTGTCGAATTTTGGGGCTTTGATTGAATAATTGACGTTTTCTTTGCTTTCCTTTTTTTCGGCGTAAAAAATAAATATCGCATAAATGGAACACCAAATCAAATTTGCTTATGATAATAATATTACCAATTTGGTTTATTTAAAATAATAATAACTCGTTTCATTGCAATGTTATTAGAGTGTTCGTTGTAAGATTCATTCTTCAGCGTCCTTGCATTGCTGTAAATCAGCAAGGGAAAGGTTCTCGTATTTCAATTGTCATGGAGACCGTCCTGGATCCTTTTATTAAAGTTGTAAATTTCCTTTATAGCCACTCCAAAGTGTGCATGTAAATAAAGTTATTCAAACTTGACCAGCCCTGTTCGGACGTGTCATATATCATCAATTTCCGAACCGCCGTTTTCTTCCGATCTCGAACTTTAAGAAAAGCTACTACGCTCTTTCTTTAATATATGGCTTTCGCATGTATTATTATTAATTTCATATATATTTTTTTGATAACCTTATCAAAAATATAAATTGTCATTTGATGTCAAATATAACAAATATGTAAGCTGGGACTCATAAATTAATTTTATTTATTGTAGCTTATATGTATGGTCTTTTCTAGGAAAAGATTTTTCATTTACCATTTATCTACAACATATGGTAAAGTTAAGATAGCATTATTTAAGTTGGATATTTTTTTAAAAATGAGAAAATCCACGAGAGCGTAGAGAAACCACCAGTGTTTTAAAATTATATTTTGTTTATTATAAACATCTAGTATATGTATATCCAGTATAATTCTGGATATCAAAACTGGATCAAAATCATCTACCAGGAATATTAATATTTTCCATCCCCTAAGCTAGTTAGTGCTTTATTTAGTGTATTTAAAAGGAGATCACTTCTTATTGCCAAACTTCATGATTGCTTATTTCAAAAGTAGTTTGTAACACTTGATTTGGTGGATTATAATAATACCAGCGTGCCTATATCAGTCCATATCATATGAGATGTATTTTGCTGAACATTAGTATTATTTAAAATGATATAAATCTTGTTAAACAAATGAGCATTATTTCAGCAGAATGAAATAATCATTTGCGAATTATAATGTTTTGATGATAAAAGCTCCTACGCTGGGAGCATAAAAGCTCCTGAAATACAATCGAAGCTTCGTAATAAATATCGGTGACCGAAGGTGACTTTCATGAGCGTTGTTGCGCCAAAGCTCCCATTGAAAATCGCCTTTGGTCGTTTTTGTCCGTTAATCGAAAAGCGAATATTCAGAATGGTGAATGGCTACTATTTTCTTTGGCAAAATGAATTTTCGCTAGATGGGCAAACGCTTTTGGATAGTTGTTTGTTTTCACTGGACAATGGCGCACCTTCCGGTCCTCTTGTTGCCGAAAAAACCTCATTCATTACGGGGCTTTTTTTCGTTTTGATTTACGATTATTGCTTAGAAAAAAATCCGGCCGCACGCGCTCGTACAATGGCCGAAAAATAGGATACTCTTTTTTATTTCGTGTGATGGAGGAGCTATATTTTTGGGTGGGAGCTTTTTTCAATTGTGGATGTTGATACGAAAAAAATGTCGCCGTCCTGTTAGAAACAATGAAATTGTGATTTATGCACTTGATTCAACGTTTGCTTTGAATTTCGTGTATACAATTTTATTGCATGTCCGATTTTTAAGGCCCCTCATCATTTTTTTTAAATGAGTCTTGCAGCATTATGTAACTATGGTTAACAGTACCGCAACTATTTCCAAACTCTCACAGAATAATAAAATTACCATATGTCTTTGTGAAACTTTGTTTGTTTGAAGATCAGATGTAAATTCACTTTAATATTATTGATATCCCTAGTATTAATTGCCCTTGGCTTGAATAATATTCACTTAAGGTATCTTAATATTTACATTTGTCAAAAGCATCAATTTTCAGTCAATAAATATGATTTTAAATATGATGACAATTCTTATACTCGCTAATTGATCATCTCCTACAAAAAGTGGTTTGTATTCAAATGATCTTATTCTATAATATTTAAACCATATATTATATAGACTAAAACCATTACATTATATATATTTTATTAATATATCCATAGAAAAGCCTCTTAAGTATATTCAATAGAGATCGCTAAAATAAAAAAATCTGTCAAGATTGAATATAAAAATATTTATTGAATTAAGAATTTACAATCTAAGCTGGAAATATGCATAAAATACTTCAAACTAATTTTAAAAAGCTCACTGAATTTTAAAACTAGTAACATGCACATGCATTTTGATCAAACGAACAACTGAGATAATAAATTCAATTCTATATGTATTTTTCCTGTAAATATGTTTCGTACAAAAAATTGGGCGGGGAGCTTTTTCCTACGATGCCCACTAAAAGCCCTATGTTTTTTTTATCAATCAGACTATTATCAAAGATGCCATGTTTTGATTGCAATGCTTAGTGAAATTAAAATATTTTACATTTGTTATAGAATCTGGCACTTACCGTTGTTGGAAAGAATGAATTCAAAAAGACATTTCGTTGTCACTTTATGTTGATTTTTTTCATAAGTCGCATCTCAGTCGTTAAAATGAGTGAGCGAAATTTCCGCTAAAATTTAAATGCGGTCCAAAATTAAGAAACCTCCTCAGCTTTCTACAGGAGCAGTCCATGAAAAATTCAGGGCCCGAATAAAAGTATACTCCTCGGGTATTTTGCAGCATCATATTTGAATAAGACAGTGAGATATGGCAGCGATACATTAGGCAGAGCTCATTCGCGAAAGAAATATCAGGTAAAATATGTTTTATAATCCATAGTGAATTTTAATACCCATTTTATGGTGAAACTCAGCTTGATGAATGAGTCGGATACTGCCACGTGTATAGTACGTTCGTGATTAAGGAGAGCGATTTTGTGCTCAATTTTGCCTATTTTTAGATTTTGGGGTAATTAAATATTTTATTAATGGAGAAGGAGCATTTATATTATGCTGAAAGTTTTGTTATGATTAATTGTAATTGGGACCATTATGAGTACTTATGAAACCTCAACGTATTGTATTAGTCAATGAAAATACTTCATATCCAAGTCCATAATAATTGACGAAGATTTTCCTACTTGAATAATTGTAGAAGAATATTCAATGCAATCATTTCAATTTAGCTTCAGATCTTCTTCGTGCATAAATTCTAATATATTTTTAATTTGGGTCAAAATGTTCATGTAATACTATTAAAGTTATGTATTTACTTTATCAAATAATAAAAATGAGAGCTTCCACTTATTCATGTCGATTTTCTATCATCTATCTCTGAACATGTATGTCCTGAGAACTTGGATATAGAACCTGTTGATCTTTGATCTGGTAAGTCCAGCATGCTTGAGGTCTTGATCAATGGCAGAATACACCAGAGATGTACGCTTAATAATCTATCGTGATTAATTCTCAAAGGATTGAAACATTGATATATGTGCTCAAGATTGTATCTATAAAATCTATGATCACTTGTCTTGCTATAAAATATTTTAAATATTACTTTTGTAAATAATATTTCTAAATCTGCCCAGATTGATATGAATTAATGAACTTTGCGAACTCTTTGCATTGAATATGCTGATCAGCTTGCATTGAATATGCAGGTCCAGCGGAATCTCCCTACTGGACCTTCAGGTAAAGAAGCCTTGGACTTCGAAGATCTCAAAAATCGTGCAGAGCACGAGCAGAAACTGAGATAAGCCTGCCATAAAGATGAAGATGCAGGTGATGACGGGGCATAGCTGCTTTGGGTCCTACCTGAAATGAATAGGCAAGGAGCCAACCACGGTGTGCAACACACCATCGATGATTTTGACGCTTGGGCATCCTAGAGAAACATGTTGAAATAAGCACTCGGGATAGCTAAGCTCAAAGTTGAAAACATGATCAACAACACGTTGATGAGAAAGGAGAACTGGGACCTTTGGCGGGAATATGTGGAAGAAGTGATGGCCGCCAAAGAAGGCAATAAGAGAGAGGCGTAGAGTGCTTTCCAACACTAGAATGGGGCTATATCTATGGCCAGACTACCTGTTCCCCTGAAGCAGTGTGATAAACAATACCAAGGGGACAGAGACGAATCGGAGAGGTTTAGTCAGTAAGAATCTGACACTACCCTGGGACCCATTAACCCCTTAGTGTCTTATGGAAGATTCCCCTCCCACAGTAAAAAAAATAGTCCAAACAAGCGCTTTGAATTTCATACCTGCTCCAGCTTCTCTTCGTTATCCTATAACATTGCGAATTTTATTTATATCGACTTGAAATTTACTGAACGTATTTTTAAACATTGGTTCTGATATCTGAAGAGAAAAAAAAGATTTTATTTGAACCAACAAGGTAGAAACGTCCCTTAAAACGACTTATCTGTGATTTGAGATAAGATTTAGGCAAGTTTCATAGACACAAAAATAAACTCAGTTAACCAGTTAAAAAATAATCAATGGATAGTGGATTTAAATTGCTTCTGAATGTCACCGAATCCCTAAATGAATTAAATTTAAAATTAAAAAATAAGGACAATTGGTTCATGAATTGTATGGAAATTATAAAGTTTTTTAAAATAAGAATTTTTTAACTCTCACAACTGAGACAAATATTAAATACAATTCTTATAGACGTTAATGCAGTAATTTGATAAAAGGTTTGCACACTTCCGAAACAAATACTATATTCCTAGATTTACTTTTTGGTAGCATATATGCTTCTGAATATTTTTTTCTTGTATGAAACATGATAAGTTCTCATGAAAATACAAATTACACAATGTTAATGAGCGCCGAACAAACAACTTTCATTAAAATAATATTGCAATATACATTTCAAGATAGGTGGCATTCATCCATTTTATGCGCGCTCGGATCCTTTTCTTGTTCTTACATCTTCGTCATCCTTTAAGCCGGTTCCGTGCATCGATGCGGGGATCTTATTTTAAGGATGAAAGAAAACTGTTTCGTGCAATGCGCGGATGTTTTATTACGGCTCCAAACAATTATTTGTCAGCTTGAAGAGCAATTCCACTCTTCCTTGGCGCATGGAGGCGCGCTCACAAAGGTAACGGGCTGCTCCAGAAAACCAGATGGCGCTGGATTGAATCGAGGGTTGGGGGGTGGAGGATCCCATGTATGCGGTACGCTTTACCTGATCGTATAAAATAGTAGGGAGCACTTAGTTTTAATTAAACTAAACGGCTTATTACCCCACCCCAGTGGCGCTACAAGCCGCCGACGACATACGTTCATTATTGGCTCGTCTGTGAAAGCACCCGACTCCGCACCCGATGAACAAACGTCTTCCCGGTTTATCCAATTCCAGATCTTAGTCGAGTGGCGAACTTACACTCCAACAGAGCTAATTCTATCAACAACTTGAGTTAGATTAGAAAATCCAGTTTTGTACGATCGAACTCATATATAAGAAATTAGCAAGGGATTCGTTATATCTAGATACTAAACCACTAATGACTTTTAAAATCTTATTGTCACCATTTTTTCAAACATAATTTGCACTTGAATGTTAATATAAACGTAAAAAAATAATGCATGTATCTTATTGGAAAAACATTTTTTAAAAAATCGTCTACGTATTCACAATGGAATTAATGTATTTTTCGATGAAACTTCGTTTTAATTAGTATTAAAAGACATTAATCTATTAATACTAATTAAAATCGATCTAATATTTTATCTTCAACAAAATTATCATTCAATCCAAGGTCTGCATTGCGATCACACTGTGATTGTACTAATAAATCAGTAAGTATATTATAGTAAACTCTCGATTATCCGAGATGCTGGGGAGGAAGGACATGGATAATTGGAAAACACGGATAATCAAAATCATCAAATCTCTACTTGGTTTCGAATATAATATCATATTTACTATTTTTGGCTTTTCTTTTGATCAAGTAATAGTATTTTTTATCAGAAATTGACCAAATTATCATCTTTATCTGAGTTTGCTTAAAATATCGAGGTTTATTTGATTTCTCAATGACCAAAAGTTTAATTTTATGAATTCCTGATGCGTTTCGAGACTCCTATCACTAGGGGTCTTATTTCACTCTGCTTCGTGTAACAAGCTTTCTTAAACTCCATCGTCCGGTTGTTTTGAGAATCAAGATAATTAAGATATGAGATCAAATTTTTGTTTTGGTATTTAAAATACAACAATCATTATCGTTTTGAAGAGTTTTGTTTCTTTAATCTTAGCCTCACTTTCTGCTGGGGAGTTGCTTCATTATCATCCTTTTTTTAGAACTGCGTTTTGTTAAAATTGTATCAATTTGCGATTTTTCAGGCACGGATAATCCGCAAACGAGACAATCCACACTCGGATAATCGAGAGTACACTGTAATTGATTAATAAGTTCGATCGTTAAATTGCATTAAAGAAAATACAAAATTAAAGCTAAATACATTTTGATTAAAATAACTCATTGAAATCCAAAATGACAGATTTTTCCATTATGGTTTTCAAATATTCGCCAAGTCGCTGAGTTCTAAGTTTGAATAAGACTGAATAAATAAAACCATAATTTTAGCAGTAAAGCATTTTTTCCATTTTCGACTAGCTTCAAATGCGAAGCTGCACTTTCTGTTATGGAAACCGACATTGAGAACTGAATATTATCAATGAAATGCTGCTTTTCAAAGACGGTTTAAAGAATATTATATCGGAGTTAGTACAGGCCATATCCTAAAAATAAGTGTACTAATATTTTTTAGTAAAAGTGTATTTGAAAAAAAACAGGATATTGTAAATACTTTTATTAACTATTTTTCAATACAATCGCCATCTCGTTCAATGTATCTGGTGAGCCGTTGCACAAGCTTATTTTTACTATCTTCGAAGAACTCTCCCGCAAGATCCTTCCCCTACTTCAAAACCTCGGTTGAAAATTTAATTTTATTCATGTATTCTTTCAGGGAGAGAAAAAAATATATAATCTGAAGGCACCAAGTCACAGGAATACAAAAGGTAATACAATACTACAATAATACTACCGCATTCCTGCTATAATCACATTGTCAGAAGATCCCTTTTTAACACCTAGTATGGCCAACCCTTAAAAAACAGAAAAAACACAGTCCATTATTGTCAAAGTACACTTACTTTCAGGATATTCACCGTTTTATAGGTTATATTTCTTTACATAAGGACAACTCCCTAAAATAAAAATTTCTGTAAATATTTGGGTGTTAATTAAGTGATAATACTTGGAATGATATTTTAAATAGCTTCTAACTTTATCGTAAAAATATTTAAATTGATCGAAGATATTGTTATTTGGAAGTGCATTAAATGCATAGGACGTAACATATTCTATCTTCAGAGTATGGAATTTTCTCTGAACAGAATCAAAGTTATGTTTTATTAAAGTAAGGAAGAAAGAGTTGAAATTGTGTCGAGATTTTGAAACTAGCATCGGAATTCTGTAATCCACAGAGTTTCTCGTTGGTCCCGTCCAGCAAGAGTTTCCAGGAGGAGCGTTGTTACTTGGCTCATATATCTTGCGTTGTAGACGAACTTCTTGACCTCTTTCTACGGACAGCGGCTTAAGAATCCTAAAGTTTCACATTCTTTCTTACCTTTCTCTGGAGCTGAACAAACTCGCTGCAGAAAGGTGCAATGCCAATCGGAAGTCCAATCACGTATGCGATCCTCCGAAGGATACGTGGACCCGGGCTTGCGGACGGGCTGCCAACGGTAAAAACAATTTTTTTTTCATATGTTAATTTCAGAGAGGATGGAATAAAAATAGACCTCGTCGAAATGGAAGCGAACCAAATATCAAAATACAGATTTATCAAAGACAAAAAGAACGAACATAGATCAGTATTTTTAACACCAAAGTTTAATTACAAATAAGAAGTGTGCAAAGAGATTTCTTCGCCTCAAAGCTTTATGTAATCTCACTACGGTTGATTCATTGAATCATATTGAAACTTTAAGCGCTCCGAGCGATTTATCAAAGGCTTTTAAAATCACATTTTTGCTCCAATATTTTAAGTGCTCGAATGTATTTTTTTTCGAACTCAAAACGAAATCACACAGTTCTAAAATAATCCGATGATCAATATGTGTTTATCCTAATATGTCATCCGCCGGTAGTTTATTTTAAGGAGGGTCAACATTTTATCCAGTGTTCAAAGATCACACGAGAGGCCTTTAAAGGGGCTAAGGGCTGGCCATGTTTAATGCCACACGGGGGTTTCCAGGTCCCCCAGGGTTCCGTTCGCTTTCTTTTCACTTTTCATATTATTTCCATTCAATTTGAATGTGACGTCCATTTGAAACGGCCACCAATGGGGACTCTCATGAATAACGCATGTTATTCAAAAGGAAAGCTCGCTGTGAGAAGAATGACCAATATGTCCATTCACGCCCTCAATTTGTACCGTTTTCAGTGTAAACAAATATCGACCCCTTTATAAACGCATGTTGTATATTCAAATATATATTTTATATCGACAATATGGCGAGCGTTATTTTGACCTTAAAAAAGTGCGCCCTTAAATAAAGCTTGTAATTCGTATTATCGTGTAAGCTTTTCCGCGTTTATTTTAAGGGGACTAAAAATTACTTGGGGTAATGAAATTTTACTATTAATACAATCTAGCGCTTTGTTTAGTTAATTTTAGGGTAATAGCGAAGAATAGCTGATGCTAGATTTCAACCAATATTTATTCTAATTTCTAGCTTAAATTGTAAGCAGAATTGTGTGCAAGTTATAATACTTACACAATATTATTACTAGAATTATTTTGCAAAAGAATTTTGAAATTAGCTTTAAAAAACTTATTAAATAAAAAAGTTATTATTAATTAGATTTAATAAATAAGTAGCTAACGACCCAATAAAATAATTATGATCATTGATATAAATATAATGATACTACGAGTAACATCTCCTCAATTGCCCTTATTTCTTTATTTTGCAAGATAATTCATAAAAAGTAGTTGTAAAAGTCTCCCCTTTCAGCTTCTCATTGTTGTCCTATAAATTTGCGAATTTAATTTATATCGACTTGAAATTTACTGATTGTTACTGCGTGCTCTTAAACATTGGTTCTTCTGATATATGAAGAAAAAAAAAGAATTAAAAAGGCAGTTATTATATGTGGAAGGCTAATGAAAATCTTACATTAAGATCCATTACGTCTGATAACGGATTTGGTACTCTAAGAAGATAAATGGTTTAATTATGTTAGTATTCGTTTAATTAAAAGGCTTTTTAATTAATTAAAAATACATTCAGTGTATTGCTCAATAATCAAAGCTCTAGATTTTAATATCGATGATGAGCATGATGGATAATGAGTGATCAGTTGTTTACTAATAAGCTAATGGATTCATTTGCAATGGCTAGGCTGTGCCAAGAGACAACAATGCTATTTGTTTTCACATATAAGTGCTGTTTAATAAATGACTAATGCATAATCGGCTTAGCTTTGATCAGCTAATGAGCAATGGGGTATTATTGCTTTGATCGACCAGGGCCAGACGTAACCCAATCACGTATTTAAATTATTTCCACATGTATAATAAAAACGAAATTTTTGCAGTACCGAGGCTTTTAAAGGATTAGTGTTTTTCACGTGTGCAAATCTTGAATTCCGTGTACATATAGTTTTTAGTCGGTGTTTTCGTTGTACTCGTTTCCCTACAGACACGTGTGGCTTTCACTACGCACGGATTCTCACCAGCTCCACTTAATTTTCTGCGAGCTTTTCTTCCATCTCCGAGAAACCGAAGCTCTTGAGATTGCTTTCTTTATCGTTCTTTCTCCACTCTTACTTCGATAAAACTTCGAATGATGTACATCAAAGAGGCTTTTTCTAGGTAGGCCAAAATGCCCTTCGTCTGAAATAAAGCACTATTTGTTTTTAATTTCTATGAGATATGTCAATCCTTTAAATGCTAGCGAATCACCAGTGAGTCACTATGGTTTTCTTATAAGAAAAAATAGTATCAAAAAATTATTATGCTATGGATACATATTGGTGAATCCAAAAATATCTTCACATTTTAATGATGTTGGTGTTTCCAATTTATTTCTAAATTGAATGATATTTGCTACGTAACTGAATCTATTTTGGAATATATTGGTCCAAATGCCTTTTTAAAAACTGTTCTTATTACTATTATAAGTACTACTAGTGGCGTGTATATGGCATTACCAAAAAATATTTATTATGCATTGTGACAATCCTGAACAAAAAATGTCAAAAAACTCCCGTAGGATAAACATATAATAGAACGCACAACTCGACGTTATTCAATACGATATGTATTTGAAATAACTTTTTTACGTAATTTCTAATATCTTTGAATTCACTGACAGTTAAAAGGTTAATATCACGTTAGTATTTTTTTCCTTATAATAATGCAGAAATGTGAAACTGGCTCTCATCAACGTGTCCAAAGAAGACATCCGTCCCTTGACATCCTAAATATAGTCTAAAAATTATACTTCACAATTCCGCAATTAAGATGACGGTTTTTTATATAATATAAGGTAAATATGTAAAATTCTCGCTGTATATGATGTAATCTTGAATATCTTTTCAGTTTAAATTTTCTTTTTATCCGTTGTTTATATTGTGATAATTTTTATCATCCCTTAAAAGTCAAATATAAACCGTTGGACATTAAAATCCTCCAGCGAGCCGGTATAACCATTAATCATTTTAGCAGGCCCTATCAATAATTCATGGTATTTAAACGTGGATTATGGGTCGTCTTTGGCGTTAAATGATTGACCGCGTTAGTGGGTTTCACACCGCTCAGTGAAGGTAGTTATCCGATATATGCCCTCAGGAGTAAGTGTCACACACACATAGCACTCCCTGGAGGACACCCTCCAACACCAGCACCAGAGCCCGTCGACAGCTTTAGGCCTCCGGAAACCACTCACTCCCTGCTACCAGCTCTTCATCATCGAGGGCATCCGACGACAAACATCAGCCCTATAATTGAATATACGGCCACTCTGACCGATTACAGCAATTAATATAAACAAATACTTACTGTTTATATAGGAAAGATAAATCTAGCCGATAGACGACAAACAGTAAATGAGGCCATTTAAACGCCAACAATCATGTATTTTGTAAATGGTGCCCGGAGAAGTTAAATGGTATTTAAATCAATTGAATTTTTCGGTTAAGCCCATACAATGTTTTTAATTTTTTTCAATGGTATACAAAAAGCTCAGTGGTCGTTTGCTTGCTAATGTTGGACCCTGTAAAATGCTTAATAATTAGAAAGGAAAACAATTTTCTTCTCGGAGGGTTAAATTGATACTATCTTCCGGTATAGTTAGCATATTGCTAATTACTTTATTCATTACAGAAAAATTGCATCTCGGAGGGATGGGATCGCATCGAATAGTCATCGGCGGGGGCGAGTAAAATCTTTTCGCGTCATTTGCATAACGAGTCGGGGGTAGAAGTTGAATGGAAGGAGTCAGTGTCGTTAAGCCGCAGTGCTTCTTCAACTTGTTTAGGCAGTGGAGTCACGCGCCTTGTATCGAGGGGGTGATGGACCCCTAACGACCGCCCACCCACCCACAAGTTATGGTCGCTTACGCCGTTCAGCTGAGCCAATAATGGCCTGCCAAATCCTTCAGCCTTGCGCCTGTCAAACATTTATCTCTCACTGGAAATCTGTCAACAATTAGTTGTGTGGTCTTCCGAGTCCATCAATAGTTATTATGTTTTGCTTCAGTAGCGCTTAGTGTTTCTCAACAAAAAAGCTGTCCATGAGAAAAATATGGCACTATTATCCTTTATTTTGTCATCGTTTTACGACCACATCTTATATCAACTCATCTGTTTAATAAGAGCTATATATTTTTTTAATTTGGTCAAAGTTTTTTACTAGGTTTTTGTATTAGCATTTTTGTAATAAACATGATTGCTGAAAAATGGTTAGTCATAAATTATAACCGTTTTGCTCAAATATAACACTCAGTATTCTGATAACATTAATATAATGATTTAAGATATTTAATTAAATAATGCAGCATATAAATTATTTAAAAACGATAGCATAAAAATCGTTTTGGATAGTTATGAAAATACTATGTGTTTTTTCTCATTAACGTAAGTTTCCAATTGTCTTTCACATATAGTTTAAATAAAATAGAATAAAAATAATCTATGAATACTTTTATTATTTCAAAATATACAAGAATATTCGACAAGATACTTGTATTTTATTACTATTGACTTTCATAGAAAATACTTGTATTTCTTCACTTTAATTTGCCACATCTATTAACAATTTCCATAGGAGATTTAGGGACCTTTTTAGGGTGGGTTATCATTACTGTTTACATATGCTTAAGCTAGGGTTGGACTAATTTATAAGGAATTTTAAGTAATAAAGGTCTATAAATAAATAACTGTTTTTTTTTTATTTTGAAACTAACTTTATTTTGAAAATTCATAATTGCATAACTTAATTAATGACCTCACTTACTTAGTTTTTTAAGTCCAGAAAATTGGAATAAATTTGAACGAAGAAGATCTTTTCATCACCAATGTGATTGGATTGCTCGTTATAGCCGTTATACCATATAATGATGGTCGTAAATTTAGAGCATGAATATACATTAATTTTTTTTGATATCTTCACATCTTCTGAAAATGAAAAGACATCATAACATAGTTATTAAAAATACAGAAGAAATAATTCTGTTCCAAATCCAGCAGTTTGAGAACCACATTTTCGGTCCATCGAAGGGTTGCCCCTCGCGGCACAAATAGCATTATTTCCGTGAAGGCGTTATTTAAAATAATTTGCCATAAGCTTGTCCTTTTTCGTGTTTTGATGTCGGCCCTTTTGAAATATGGGACCGTTGGGTTATTATGCGTTTTATTTTATCATATCCTCGTTCGCCCACAACTTTCAAAATGGCAGGTTAATCAGATTTTTTGCGAAAATTTACTGGACTTTTAATAATATTTCCTTATTCGGAACATTTATAAAATTAATTTAAGCGATATTAACAAACTCGTGTATAATAAAAAATAGATATATATTATATTAATAAATATAATCATAAAAACGCAAGAAATCTGGCTGTCGATTACTAAATTGAGACGTAAAATACGCTTAATGAGATATCTGAGAAAACATCAAATTTCATCACAAAACAACAAATATTGCTATTATTATATATTTCACATGTTAGAAGAAGTGTTTAAAAGGGTGGGAAAATATATTATGAAAGATAATAACATCGCCATTTTCTTATATTCCGAATTTTCTCACGGAAGCAAAAATTACAAACGCGTTTATTGATTACGAGTAAATGCTATGTCCTTGTACGCATAATCTAAATTAATCTGCTTTGTAACAAAAACTAGAATATTTAACATTGTTTTATGGACATTTGCTTGAAATTCAAATATGCATTTAAATTATTCATAATTTCCTGAAATTTTCATGCGCCTCGTGGACCCATGAAAGAGGACTGGTCTTCCGGTTCGGGCAACACGTGGAAAGTGGCGGCATTCTTAATTAATTTGAGCAACGCGCATAGTTTTTACTGACATGTGTAAAGTGGAAGTAAATACAGGGCCGAACTTTATAAGGGAGGCGGAGGCGAGTAGAGTAATTTATGTTGATGTTACCGACAAACAAATTAAGAATAAGTAATCGGGCATGAAATGAATGAGGCCGACGAGGTTTATTGCGTTTTTGAGTGCCGCAGAGCACACAGGGCCCACCCTTTAAGGCACGCACAGCTTTAACGCGGCCTCTCAATAAGCCCGCTCACTTACGCTGCCCGCTCAAAAATAACGCCCGCCACCCCTTCGCAAACCCGCCTAATTTTATGGGTTTCATGCAAAAAATATGTATTTTTCATTTTGCTCATTGACCTTTTAGGAACCGCACTCCTTAGCGTGGATGAGTAAACCCACGCATGCTGCGATCGATACACGCTTACGAAAAACAAAAACAACAACATAAAAGCGCCAATATATAAAAAAAAAATCATAAAATACCCGAGGTTAATATGCTAAGATGTTTCACATCAACAAATAAAAAAAACATGTAATTTGAAATGAATACTCTTCGTAAAGTGATACTCCAACTGGCAGTTGGTCGAAAAGAGAGGGAAAATCGTTTAAGGGATAAAATTTCAAGACCAATCGGCGACTTGGTTTTTCGAAATTCTTTCAAAACCACATGCAAAAGTGTCATCTCGAGAAAAACGCGTTTAAAGTTTTAAGTACTAATGTTAAAAAGAAAGACATACTACTAATCAGCAATTCCAGCTCTATTACGCAATCCTTTAGCTATCACAGTTTTGTCTTTTTTTGGTTTATCTAGCATATCTGCGAGTTGTTCTAACTTCTATAAAAGATTCAGAGCCTATGCAGGACGTAAAAGACATCTGAACCGATTATGATCCCCATGATGACCAGTGTTCTTAAAATAAGTCAAAAGTCCTTCGTTAAAAATGCAAACTGTAGTTTGTGTTGCGATTTCCAGTATTTTGTTTAGCATTTTTTCCACAAAAAAATTTTTTGGTACCAGAGATCATATGTACTGCGTTAAATATTTCATTGTTATTTTGGGTATTTAAAGCAAGTTCGAACCAACAAAACTTCTTCGTTGAGAGCGTGACAATGCTTGTACAAATATAACAATCTTGTTGTTGCATGTTTCTGCCATTTGCACCAAGAATTTGCGCCTTTCGCCGCGGTTTGGTTCATTCTTAACAAGCATTAAATCGTCTTGCAACACTTATAAATTATTATCTATATTACTCATGGAATTACTACTTAAATCATGGAAAATAAAAAAAACTATGCTTTATAGTATTTCTTAATTATGTTGAATTTTCAATAGATTTCAACCCTTTTTTTGCCAAACCCAACAGCGCTCAGTCGATAAACTGTCATAATGATAGTCCAAAAAGTATCCTGAAAATAATATATAAATTTAAATTTAAAATTGTATTGACATACACAAAAAATACTTGAATTAGGCGGAATGTGCATGTACAAATCATTATAATGTTAAAAAAAAATTATAAATTCAAACCTCTTTTTGTGCGATTTCGAAGTTATGCGGTTTTTTTTAAAGCATTTTTTTCTTTTTTAATTTCATAAAGAGTACGTATTGAAATATTTTGGATAAAATAGGAAAAATATCATTGATACTAACCGAAATTTGGAAAAAAATTATAATTTGGGACTGAGTAAATATTTTTTTTATTTTTATTTTTTTTTAGTTAGGGACTATAAATTATGAATAATATTGTTGGAAAGAGAAAATCTATACAAAACAATGATGACATTGAAACTGGGTATGCTATTTCTTCCGAAGAAGAGAACGATTTTGAGTCATATCGAAAATCGCAACGAAAATTATCATACAGCGATGATAGTTTGTAATTAAAATAATAAGTATTTCTCTAGTGGATGTCTGGCATTTGAGATTCCAGATGTCAAACATCCTTAAAATTTTACCAATGATGCAAGACGTCCTTTAAATGTCACCAAAAATGTTATTTTTTAATTGCCTTAGTGTTTTCCTGTTTTATTTTTACTTTTTTTATACATTTTTGGGATATATATTATATGGCTATTTCAAAGTTATGCGACTTTTAAAATCCATGGAATGCATCTTCACTTTTTCTATGTAAATCATAGCTTTTTTATACGATCTACCGCACAAAAAAGGTTTAAGTGTATAGAAAATTTAACATTTCATCAATGAATATCATTTATTTACTGCATAAACAAATAGTTACTGCATAAATTAATAAAGCCTTTAATTGTTAAGGGTATGTAACACTACGTTTTCAGTTTCAATACATATTTTTAATTAAAGCGTATAAAGCGAAATCGCAAAAAGCAAAGCAATTATATTCAAACTATATAACTGGGCTTTTATTTATATAGTATTATTAAATATTCATATAGAAAATACATTTTTTATCAAAAATATTTATTTTAATTTATTAAAGATTGAAATAACATGTTTATCAAAGATAATATTTTTCTTTTCGAAACATTCCCAATAAATTATAGATGACAAGCAATTAATTAAAACAGAGATTTTAGGCTCGATGGCTGAAAGATAATTTCAAGAAAAAATATTCATTTTCAATAACTGCTATTTAAGTTTTAGTATATTATTGAAAACTAAAAATATAAAAGTTTCGGGTGTGCTCCCATAACAGATTAAAATTTATTTCATCACTTTCAACTTTATTTTTCGGAAAAAGCGCAAAAAATAAAATCACATTTTACAACCTCGTCTCCAAGTTTATCTTGCCTGAAATTAAAATGGGGCTTTTTAAAAATGTGATGAAAGATTAAGGATGTGATTAAATAAGGATAGAGGGAAAAGCCACAAAGTACAATAATCAAGAAACATCATCAATCATTTAATTACCAACGACTCGGTCGGATTTGATGTAATTCCTTGACAGATCGGAGGTCAATTCATCTTCCGGCCATCAGGTATGGTAGATTAATCCCATAATGAATAAACTACGAGCTCCAAAGCCACCGTGATTATTGATGAATCGATTATAAGGGAAATTATCCTATTTTTAAACCACATCGTCGTCATAGTATGATCGACGAAATGATTTAAAAATATAAAATCTACTCCAATTCTTTCGGTCCATTTTTATATGTCAATGGACTCGTATCAGTTATTCCATTAGTTGTTTCTTCTATCCTCGATTCTAATGCCATTCTCGGTGAATTTGTACATGGAATCATGAAATTCACGTAGTCAATTTATCTGCCTTCGAATCCAGCCGACATCCTCATCCTGATGCAGTGCAGTAGCAGTGACTTCCGGTTGCTACTCATTGTTCGCTGTCCACCAGATATTTATGGATTCAATTGAACACTACAACGATTGTACAAGTTGACTAAAACTTTGTACATCACACAAACAGCCGTCCATATAAGACAGATTTGTGCACATGCATTCTGAAACACGCTCGAAGTTCGCGCTGAAAATTAGGCGAATAAATGCAAAGCATGTTCTTAATTTTAGCGTTCAACTATTGAAATAAAGTTGAACGCACAAGTCTGATGGCAGTTATTGCACATTGTCACGCAAAAGCTACATTTTACTGGTCCAATTGCTATGTGGGAATAAATTCTTCTAGCATAAAGAATTTGCATTGTTCTATTATTGCCGTGATTTTTTTTTAAATAATACGTGTTTGGATTCATTATGCTGTGATTTATAAAAACGTCAAGTTTGCTTGAAAATTAGTTGAAAATATTTTTTTTAAAAACATGCAATAATTATTGGCTTGACCATACATAATTCTTTTTTATACAGTAGGTATACAGCCAATTTTCAGTATCGTTGAAATTAACCTATTTTTTAAAGAAACATCCGAAATGATGCTAAATTAAATATAATGGAATTTTCTTCCTGGCAACATAAACAATATTCTGATGATGGATCAAAGTTGCATTGCTAATTTATGTGGATTATTTAAGAATCATTTCCACTCAAATAATTCCAGGAACAAAGACCGGCTTTGAGATAAAAATTACAACGTTTGCAATAAAAATGCTTCATAAGGATAATCCACTCGGGCCTCGTATAACACGGTCATATGGATCCGCAATAACATCGTGCAATACAAATCCGCGTTTTATTCTTTTTAGAGATCTTTTGTGGTTTTAGTCTTCAAAAATTCGGTAATAAGCGATTGTCCGCTTTTAGCGTATAAATCTTTACGTATTTCATTATAAAGTTCCAAAATCTGTTGTAATTCTCTCTTGAAATTTAAATTTCTTTCAATTATAGAATAATTTCCTACAAAAAAAAATCTAATTTAATAGCCAATTCTATGCCTTCTTTAATTTTTTTTAATGTGAAATATGTAGCTACTTCGCTGCAACTGCTTTTTGAGTCATAATTGTAGTAGATTCATTTAATATTTCGACTACTTCGTCTTCGTTTTACGTATGATCCTCCAAAATTTCTTGGATGTCATGAATACTCATGTCATCAAAACCTTCTCCACCAATATCACGATAAATGTTTATACACAAACTAAAATGTGATTGAAATTGAAGAAGAATGAGTTGCAGGAAAAGGTATTCAAAGGAGTGAAATTGAAGAATAATTGATGTGCAAAAAGAATTAAACTTTAAATATTGATTTTCTAAAAAATATATAATTTTCATACATAGAAATTAAATCAAAAATAATTACTACTTTTAGGTATTTTGATAAAATAACATCAAATAAAATAAATTTCGCAACGCCTCTAGCGATCAAATTTTAAACTTTTTCATATTGAGTATTTTTTCAAAACTATCAAAGGCAATATATTAACGATTGAAGATATAAATTTAACGATATTTTTCATATACAACCTTTTATTTGTTCATATTTATTTTTGTGTGCTTCCAGGAATCGTGACAATCAATAAATTTACTGACCAATAAATCACATCAATTTCTCAACTTCCGTTGCATCATTAATCAAGAGCATCTTGTTTTTTATTATTATTTTGATCGACGATGAGCAGCTTTCGGTGTCTTGGGATTGCTTAGTCTTGGATAAAGTGTTAATTTATGGTTTTTCTCAAGTGTGTTTGTTTGTTAATGCTATAAGAAATCATATTTAATTTTCCTATTAGCTTTTTTCACAACCCTTTTCGTAAAATTAATATACACTTTTAAGAAATACAAATATAGTATTTGGTAATATTTAGGATACATCAATGAAGAGATAAACGACTGACTTTCAAAGAGGGCATGTACTTTTTTTAAATTTAATAACAGCGACAGTCAACGAGCTGCTACAGAATTATTGTTTTTTGAATTTTAAAACCTAGTTAATAATTCCTACACAACATCATCAAAATATTGAAGAATTAAAGCCATCAACCAAGTATTGTTTGTGTAATATATAAAAAGTTCTTCTGATTGCTTTATGTTATGCATGTAATATCTTTTTATAAAGCCATATTACATGCGTATGAACAATTTTTTATTAAACAAGTTACGTGCCGAGGAATCATCTGCTAATCCAAGAATTCATCTTGTAACTCACTGGGAATTCTGGTTAAATCAAGAAAAGCAGTAAAGCAGCAAATGTATTTTCTTCTTCTTTCAGCTCAGGGAAGTAATGCTGAAGTTAATTTTCATGGGATTCCAGATGCCCAGTAAGCTCTTCCTTCAAATTTTCATTAATTTCACATTCAGATTCATCTATCTTACTGCAGATTTTCTCAAGCAAGATAAGAAGAAGAATATTTCAAATATTTATTTTTCTTTGCAAGTTTTGCAGTTTAGATATAAAAGCCCCAAGATGATCGTGAAATGTGATAATACTCTCTTGCTTTCCCTGAAGCTTCATATAAGGCCAATTTTGCTGTTCTAATATATATGCTAAATATGCTACTCTTTTCAACCAAACTTTAGTCGATAATATATACCAAAAGGTCATATTTCTCTTGCATTTCCAGGAACAACTTGATTTCATCTTTCAATTCAAAGACCCGATTCACATTTCCTTTCGACAACCAGTGAACAATTATTTAAATATTTGGGTACTAAGAGCTCCAAATTTGATGTAATATACTTGTAATTTTTATCATCGTATCAAGTACCTTTTGCAGAAGAGTTGGAAGAGTCTTACTGGCAAATGCATACCGGCTAATCATATAGTGGATTCCCTTCCCCTTGCTTGGAGAGCTACTTCTTTTACGTTTTTTTTTCTGAAAGTCCGATTTTGACCAAAGCATAGATGGTTCACCATCCGTATAAACCCCACCGACGTTATTCCACTTTTTTCCTCCAGTCTCAAAAAATGCATTTATCTTCTCCATAATATCTCAAATTTTTGTAGTAATTTCAAGTATATTACAAAATTATAATCTGAGCAGATTTAATTCGACAAACTAAAAGTGAAATTTTCCGTCTCTTTTCAGGTGCAATGTGTTATTTTAACTGCGCCATCTATTATGGCCCTGCGGAGACATTGCACCTGCATACCAACGGATCGCTTCTTGCGCGTGCACCGTTTTCTGGTTGGGGAATGACGTGCAGGAGGCGGGAGTAGAGTGAGTCGTCGGTTAGCCTTGGCAGCGGGAGGTCGTCCCTTCCTGCAGCCAGATCTCTCTTTGGCTGACTTTGCCCCTAAGAGCGCTCCCGCCTCAACGTTACACTAAAATACTTACTTCGTGAATTTTAAACCAAAAGAAGATGTCTTCTATTCGCTGTCTTCGGGCTAATTTTGAACATGTTTGACGACGTGACTCCTTATTAGAATCTCACATATAGATCCCTTTTTTTATAGATCGACAAATAAATAGCTTGAACATACATATTTTCTTTCTATCAGATCCATTTCCGATACTCAGATAATATAATAAAGGGAACGCATGAGATCGTGCACCTCTATCATTTGAGAGCTATTTCCTTCAGGAACTCCACCTATTATATAAAAAAATTGATTTTTCTTGCTGTTGTCAAAAAACCTTATCATGTTAATAATTACCGCATAAAATCAAAATCATGCAAATCAAGTTGTAAACAAATAAATAAATGTATTCGTATAAGTCTGCAAGTTTTGTTGTATTATTCATTATTCTCCAATGCGGTTTTAGGTGTACCATGAATTTAATCCATAAGCACAGTTATCCATAAGATATCGAGGGTCTTCATAAATTCACCGTACAAAAATATGCTTGAACCGTTGAATATTTTATAGGGTCGTTCGATATGAGACAAGTGAACCAATAAGTTAGTTGTCTGACATGAAGCACGTAACAGTATGAGTGCATCTCATCAGCAAAACTTAAAGGATATTTGGAATGAAATATTCATAAGTGGCGCGGAGATGCCATAAATGCAAAGTCTCACGAAGCCACCGCCATGTCTGTATCATTTATTTTGAATAAGTAATGATCGCATTTGCATGGCCATGCACAGCTAGGCCTGAGAGCTGCAACGTGCCCATTTTAACATTCTTTCACCCAAAAAAACATTTTAATTTATTCTTCTTTCCATATCTCTGTCCTGAATCCGTTCAGGATGACTTTTAACACAGCGGAATCTTTGGAGATGATGATTCAATGCTAACTGGCTGAAATCAGCCATTTTATTGCATGTTTGAATGCATGCATTATATCATAAGCAGGATTCAAATAAATAATATTACAAATATATCATATGTGATTGAACACTCATTCAAATGGTTTAACATTAAAGCTCATGCAAGTTTCACTTGCATGCTGCCTCGAGGTAGGATAATTTACGTATGAATGCATTTCAAACAAACTCTGTAATAATCATCGAAACACGTAAACAGAAATGACCAATTGAACAACAATTTGCATTTTAATTTATCTTTTTCGTGTCTAAACAATGCCTCAATGGAATCATAATTGATTTAATCAACCATTTTGCATTGCATGCACTCTGAAATCATATTGTTTTTCTTTAAATACAATCCAAGGGAACACTGCCAATAAACATACTTTTGTAATTTAAAGACGTCATAAATAAGTTCTTTGTATATCTACAATCATTTTTTACAATATGTGGGCTTAAAAACTTAACCTACAATATCGTGCGAGAGACGTGATAAAAAATTCAAACCAAACATATATGTATTACGCTTTAGGATCGTTACAAAAATGCTAAAAATTGTATACTTATTGAGTAAATAGGTCCAACTTTCTAAATTTGATATAGACTTGTCATTTATGCATCTTGGTTGTTAAAGTGGTCGACAATAATCGCATGGACTTCAAAAGGCCATTTATGTTAAGCGATACAATTCAAAAGATTTCTTTGAACACAGCTCCCCTAGAGGTGTTTTTGGAATTTAATCATAGCAAGCAGAGTTTATATTTCTGACAAAATCAACATATTTTGAGTCTTCTTTATTAGAAATTGTTTTACAATGGACATTCTTCAAAAAAAAAAAATTCCAGACATAGCATTTTTTGTGAAGGCATCGAAGAAATCAACAATGCATTTAATGAAGTGAATTTACGACCGATAAAGATACTCAGGTGCTTATTACAATGTTTGAATTTCAATTCGCTTCCAAGTATATCCATCTGGTGTTTTAAATATATATACCAAAATGTGCGAAGATATATTAGGCTATCCCGAAAGAAACTCATTATTTTTTCAAATTAGAACTTTAAATTTTCCATGTTTTTACACAAGACAATATAAAATATAGTCATTTTCATTAAATAAGAATCCAAGCGAGTTTAGACATCATCTACGTTTTTCTTGTTTTTTAATGAATATTGTAAATATTTAAATAAGTAATGGAATCTTAGAAAGTTCTAAATCTGGCAAATATGAAAGATATGATGATATTTCCATGTTTATTTGTTTTGCATGTTTATGTCGAATACGCACTTCGTTGGTTTTAGGCTTCACCATGTTTATCCTGAAATATGAAGCTGTGTTTGTGTAATATATATTAAAAAAGGCAAGCATCTACTGGTTGCTTTATATTACGTATAAGGCATGGCGCATGCGTGTAGCATGTCTATGATGTATGCAACGGAGATGGAAAGACAACAAACAATTCTTCCTTTCTCTCCCACTAACTTTCGCTTGGAGTTTCGTTTTTTATGAAGTTCAAGTCAATTTACCATACTATGCTTATAAAAGTTTCTCAAAAAAAAAACAGAGTACACTTGTACTTAAACGAGGTCGTGCGCAAAATAATGGATTTCTTTCAGGAGAACCTAATATTTATGCACTAATTAAAAGCTTCATGCATAAAAGTCCCCAAATTGATCGCATGAAAAAATCGGGTTTAGAATTTTCATTTATATAAATTATTTTTCAAAACTTGTAGCACAGTTTCATGCTCATTTAGACCCTGCACGACCAATTAATGGTTACTGTAAAACCAACTGATGAAAATGGATAAGGATGTTCCTCGGTAGAATGTCGAAATTGCTGACATAGAGGGGCGAAATAGTTTCAGGTAAACAAAATAGCATTCTAGTGGATGCAATCAAGTTAGTGCATTGTTGCACAATGCGGTGTCCGCCCCCGCCGTGCCCTGGGCCATAAATTGTTTCAGTTAATTTGATACGACGGAGGCCACCCCCTCAACAACACGGCAATGGACACTAAGTGCAGTTGCATCTGCGCTCTTGCACCAGCAAAACAGATCGTGTACTCCGGCTGCTGGATCGGTTTCATTACGAGCTATATAGCTCCATCCTTCCAGCACTTCCATTGCTATCGTTATTAGCGTTATTACTGTTATTGCTACTTCAATGAAGAATCCAAACTCCAGGATTTGCAGCTGGCCTATACTTTACCTGTTAATGCCTCCAAGGACAGTAATGGCGATGCGCTTTAAAGCAAGACCATCAACATTAATGGCTAAAAACTTACTCTAAGTTTATGGGCACTATTAAGAAATACATAAAAACATCAACGTAATTATGCATCAAATATTAATATATATTTGCATGGAAAAGCTATAAACTAGTACTGTATCAAAAAAGGGTATGTTTGTTCTTGAAATTTGATAAAATAAAAGCAAACTTTTCTATGAATCAAAATCGAACATTTATTTTAGAACTTTTAACTTTGAGGGCCTTTTCCAAGTACACTTGGGTCTGTTTTTATGCGGATCTTTTTTATGCGATTTTGAAGTTATGCGGTTTTCAAAAATAATGGAACCTATCCCTCATTTTTCCATAGAGCACAAAGACTTTTTAGCAGCGCGCATTAAAAGACATATAAAAATTATCCACATTTAGAACATCCAAAAGTAAAAATAGTGTTTCTTCCTCCCAACACGACATGTTTAATTCAGTCACTAGATCAGGGCACCATTTCCTCTTTTAACAAGTATTATATTAAGAAACTAGAGAATGAGTCATTAACTGTACCTGAAATTTGGATTTTTTTTTCAATTTTGGACTGTATAAATAATGTTTCATGTGCGGTATCTCAAATAACTCCACACACTTTAAATTCTTGTTGAAAAGCAGTTTGGCACGAATGTGTTACAGATGGCGCAATAATAAAAATTTCGACATTGTCAGCTGAAATCATTACTCTGGCAAATCAACTTGGTGAATAATTGAATTATGGTACAAATTTGCATTTCTTATTAATTTTTATACATTGATTTTCAAAAATTCATATTTGAAATGTAAAATAATTGTATGATTTACAAATCAATTTTACGTTTACGTTGTCTTGTTGTACGACCATATTTACATTTTATCATCTGGTGGCATCTGTGGTCGTATGATTGAACCAATTGCTAATGCAACAAACAAATAATTACATAAAATTAAGTTTGAAACTCAATTTTCTTCCGAAAGCGAACGACTTTCTAAAATAGATTTAGATCATCCAATTACAGATTAATTAACAAGTTCGTGTTGAATGACGTCGATACTTCATTTAACCTCTCATTTTGAGGAAGTGACAATTTATACCGAAGATGCTGAAGCAATTTGAACAGATGTGACGTCAAGTTTTATTAGAAAATCGAAGTATATGCCTGAGCTTAGTTGATTAGCTCCCTGGAGCTTCCATTTGACACGCTGAGAGAAATAACACTTTCGGCGAAAGCTCGCAACTCCAACTAGCTGAAGCTCATCTGTTCTGTGAGTAATTTAATTCATACGTCTTGTGCAATCATCAATGATGATTTCTTCGCCTCTGCTGTTGCTGATAGTAATGAATGCATGTACGCTTAATGCCTTAGCATAAAATCTTCGACGATGAGCTTCAGATTACCTGGAATATCAAACGCTTGATTACATGTTATAATGAAAATGTTTCGTAATTAAGCTCGCACACTTTATTATACTTAGAATTGTTGGTTCGATATATTAATTGTATTCATAACAACACACGCCACTTTGTTTCTTGCTGCTCGCTTCATAGTCTTGAAGCTGTAATAAAGCTTATTTATACAAGCTAAGTCGGCAGTCTATAAGCTTTAATTTTATATAGGGAACAGTTTTTATTTTATCTAATGTACCATATTTTAATAATTTTATTTAATCTAAAGTAGATTCGCATTAATATGCAATCATTAAAGATTGAAATAAATAACATACGAGATAACATAGCGAGTAAACATTTCTGATAATATATTTGGAGGATCAAAAAGTAATCAAATCAATTTGTTTTGGCAGATTTTAAAGTTTATTAAGAGTTTATTAAGAGTGTAAAAAGTCATAATCCTGAAAAACCAAAGATAATAATAATAAGTAATAGAACCAGTTTTTTTTTTCTGCATCAAAAAACCATTTTTGATGCAGATTTTCAAACACTGCAAAATATTCTACAATATAAATTATATTTAATGACGTGTATTTTTTAAGAAAATGCAACTGTCAGACAGCTTTCCCAGACCATTTCATTTTCGATATATCTTTCTGGCAAAACTAAGGAATTGTGGCCTATGAGGGGATCGAACCCGCGACTTTCGCGTTATTAGCACGACGCTCTAACCAACTGAGCTAATAGGCCTGATATATACCTAGATAAATAGTTCATATACATTTTTACTTTAATTCTGATTATAGACATAATTTGGTATGTAAAATGTCAACATTTATCCATAGCAGCACCTTTTAGAATAAAAAAAATGTTTATGAATTTCTTCCATATTCCGAATAATTCTGGCTTTATTTTGACAGATTTACTCAATTTCAAATTCACCAATGCTTAATTATATAATATTTAAAATAATTGGAGCGTTTCTGCGTCCAAGATCACGGCATTTCAAATTGGTAGTCCAAATGTTAGTTCAAACGCAATATATTAATAGTGTAAACAGTTCTAATAAAAAAATGCTTAGTCCCGAATTATCAATCACAGTTATTTAATAATACATTTTTAATTATAATATATTATTTAGTCGAATTCCAAAACCAATTCATAAACATATTAATGGCTCTAAGTATATCGTTATTTACATTTATTTTCTTCAAATTCCCCAAACATTGCAATGCCACTTTCGAACCGTACTTGAACATTGCGCAAGAAATTAATTTCCTATTTGTATAAAATGCATTTAAAACTCGAAATGAATTGGAAATTCCTTTGGAGAATGTATTTCTAAACGTCGAAAAAAACGAAATCATTTTTTTCAAAAATCTAAACTAGAATAAAGGGTGTGGTCGTAATTCAGCAATAGCAAATGCAATATGATTTACACAGTCCCAATTTTTTCCAAATTTCGGTTAGTGTTGATGATTTATTTCCTATTTTATCTAAAATATCTCGATACTTACTCTTTATGAAATGATAAAAAAACCGCATAACTTCGAAATCGCACAAAAAGGGGCTTGAGTGAAATCATATATAACATATATGTATATATTTCCACAAAACTTGTGTCTACAACAGGGATCTTAAATCTCGAACAGATTCTAGATATTAAAACACACAAATTCACCCATGGGTCTTTTAGGTCATGGAAACACCTAATTCCTGAATACATAAAAAACTTTTACTGCAAAAAATGAGGGTCACGCTATAAAAAAAAACTAAATTGCTTTTACTATATGAAAAAATTATAGAACTTAAACAGAATTTATAAGATTTCTCTATCATTTAATAATATCAATTCCAACCACTATATTCACCAATATAAGTGGAACCCAAAATGGTTTTTGTTTTATCGCTGGACCATTTTTTGGGGACTAGTTGCAACTGACCTCTAAGTCCGACCTAACAACAAATAAAATAAACAGCCTTAGATGGAAGACAATTCGACATCCTTCCTTATTCTCCAGACATCGCTCCGTCGGATTTCCATCTTTTTAGATCTATGCAGACATCATATGGATGATAAAAATTACAAAACAAACTATGAGGTCAAAAATGGACCTTAAGAATATTTTCGTTCAAAGCCCGTAATATTTTATAACAAAGGGCATTTAAATGTTACCAGATAGGTGAAGAGAGGTTATATATAACGATGGAAATTACATTTTGTAATAACTTGTTGAAATTAAAGAATATATGAACATTCAAATATTTCATTTAAAAAACGAAAGTCTTAATCTTAAAAAAATATATATTTTACTAGCAAATTACTAATTTTTCATATTTCTATTTGTATTCATACTTTAAAAATATTTCGTAGGATATTTTTACCATATAGATTGGGGCGGAACGATGTGGTATTATTTTATACATTTTATGCGCTTACAAGTTGCAGAATATAAATAAGTCGTATTTGCAAATATATTTTCAGACATATTTCTGTAGAAAAATATGGTATTTACATAAATATTATTCTTAGAAAAGCTTCCTTGTTGGCTTATTAATTCTTGGAACAAACGTAAACTTTTCTGATACTCTGAAGCTCAAAGCTTTTGTATGGAATTAAATTATTATATTATTTCATGCTAAATGAGATTAATGTTTTATTGCATTTTTATTATATATAGTTCTTAACAATTTCTGTACTGATGAATTACATTGGTGAATAATTAATGTTTTTGTGAAATAAGCTATTAAATAATTCTTGAGTGAGTTTTCACAATGTTAAGCATTTGATGGTAGAAATTTAATATTATAAATGTGATATTTATTCTTGTTTGAGTAAATAAAGTTAATTTCCTCGAAGAAGAAAATATTTTTCGTGTTTCTATTGGAACGTTTGGAAAATACAAACACAAGAACTAAAAGCTTGGGGATAATATTGAAGAATAACGCAGTTTTTTCTAATATTATTATTTTAAGTTATTAGATATTGCAATAATTTAGATGCGAAGATTTATGATTTTATCAATATTTGCGTATTTCAGGGATTCGTTGGAATTTATCTGCGGCTTAGATTCACGAGCCATAAGTCGAAAAACGCCATCGTATAGACCCCGAACACGTAGTTTATCGAATTCGGTCCGGTAAATCACTCGAATGATTTTTGGGGGGAGCTTTTTTCGACGGGCGGAAGTCATAAATCCAGATGCACCTTATAAGGGATGAATCCCGGCTGGATCCGCGAGGATTTCTGATTCACCAAATCGACACGCCACTTATCGCACTCCGGCTCGATTTACATAAAATGGCCCCTACACGCGCTGCTGTTTCGGCGCTGAGCTTCTAAGGCATGATGCTTCATGCATAATTTATTTGTACTGGAGATTAATTGCGCAAACGGTATAAATGCTGAAAACGCACCGCTTTTGCTGCTCATAAATGCCAACGTTTATCATATTAGGCACAAAAAATATGTAAATTAAAACATAAATTATCTGTATATACACGCTCGTATTTATATGCGGAAGGATAGGTCCAGACGTATAGGATGCGCTTCGGGAAAAGAAATCACTACGCTATACGAGCTTAGACCCCATCCATCAAAATAAAAGCTATGCCTTAACATAAAGCCGTATTTTCAATTCAAAATGAGCCAAAAATATATAAGCGATATCAAAAATAATGGATTTTTATACATTTTATACGCGTATAAGAGTTTCAGTACAATACGCTGTACCATGGATTACATACAGGATACGCCTAACCCAGTTTTGCAAACTTCCCTTCATTGTAGCTGTCAAATCGCTGATAATAGCGCGCTTATTTTTGCCACACGTCAGTTTATTACATCGTTTACAAGTCATAAAAAGCATTTATTTGGCCTAAAAAATAATCTCAGATATTTGAAAATGAAAATATATTCTGTTCGCTTTTGTGGCATTGGTGCATTAAAACACAATTAGGACCCTTATAAATATTGGCATCTTGGAAAAGAATATTTAAAATTTCCATAGTTTTATCAAATAATATAATCGTGTAAGATTGAATATTTGGAGCAATCAGTGACCATAAAAATTGAGGATTTGATTAAGATGCTATGTCATGTTGCTATGTTAGCAAATCCAGTTCTTTCGATATTAAAATCAACAAATACCACGAAGATTAACAGCGCCAGAAGCCAATTAACAGCGTTGATGACGATTAGCTACAAACAGAATTTAAACGAAATTCATTGATTAAACTGCAACACATAGCAATAATTTGAAATATAATAAATAAGGATCAGACCACGGTGCCAAACAGTGTCGAATGTCTTATCGATGTCGAATTTCAGCGGCAAACACGCATTTTGAGACCCTTAAAACGGACATTTCATATGAAAATAGCTAAATAATCAAGATTTAGAAAATGTATTAAGTCAAAATTTAATACACATTGTAAATACACTAAAAAATCAAACCATCAATGTACATTTCATCTTAAAAAGTCTTGTTTGATCAAGGGTGTCAATTAATATTTCAGCGCAATATACAAAACCAATTATTTTATTTGAAATATTTGATGGGCTTAAATTTCACTATATATTTGGGACTATTTACTAAATTTTGTCCCAAATAATTTTTTTTTTAAACTTTATGCTGCTAAATTTGCAAAAGTCCAAATATAATTTTAGCTCGCTCGAAAATTCAAAACATGACTATTTTTGAGCATGCTCTCGTGTTGAAGCACGAAATATATTCTCGTTATTAGTACTAGAGTTTTTAATTTCGTTACCCTCTAGCTCGTCTCATACAAATTCTATAAGAGTGAAGTTTCAGGAAGTTTCCCAGTTTTATATATTCCCCATTCCTTATCCCGTTTCCTGGTAACTTTTTATAATTCTCGCCCGCCATTTTATTTATTAACAAGTCGGGAGTAATGACGGTGCCAGCATTTTTAAGTCCTCCAGGTTGAGCATCATTTATTTAAATTTAGCCCACATTCGCACGAGGCCTTGAAGTTTCTCTTCTGCGCGATATTTCTTTATTTTGCCCGAGTATTATTTTAAAATGAAATTTTCATCTTCACCCCGTGTGCAAGGAATAACAGTGTCTGACGAAGTTCGTAATTTGAAATTTGTTTAAATAAAGCAAATTGAAATTGTTCCAGAGCCAAGCGAGTCGCTGATGACATTGTCATCTTTATTGGTGATTAATTCAAGCGATTTGTTTAAGTTTCTTTTATTTTTATTATCGGTATGCTATAGTAAAAATATTTGCAGGCTTGCCAAAGGCACCCTTAGCAATATTTTGAAGCAGCAAGAGCTCAAAAGACGTTTACAGCGTACGTGACAAGCTTACCAAAGCACACTTATCGCTTCGTATCTCTCTTAAAGAAAATCATCGGCAAAGCGAATTTTAACTGATCTCATATATCAATATACATCAAAGAATATGAAAATGCGCTTACATAAAACCAAGACCATCCACTTTATTTTTAAATAATAAAAACACATCAAAATAAGAGTATTGACCGCATTTGATGACGATGAAATAATATTTGAATGCTTTTTTATTATTAATTCTTAACAAAGCTGTAGAAAACATACGTGTATTTTTAAATATCTAATTTAAAATATATATTCTAATCTTAATGGTCTTGTTTAAAAAAAATATGGATACCCTTTTAACGTCTTAAAACCCACATTAATATCAATATAATGTGGACGTAATGTGAGCTTAATTGGATTCCCGAAATAGTTATTTAGCCACTGTGCAATACATGTTTATGTAAGTTAATTCACGTCTTAGACATTTAAAAATAACGTTAATCTACTATTAACACTTTACTGTTCGGATGTTCTGCACTAAACTTTGTGTTGTTCTGCACTAATGTTCTGTTTTTTATTAGAATTTTGTGAACAAGCATTTATTAAATGGGACATAAACACACGATAAAGCATAAGAAGATCGATAGAAATCCAAAATAGAAGTTTTATGTTTAAAAACATTCCTAAATTGTAAAATAATGGAATAAATCCTAAATCTAATTGTCTTATCAGCGAATGGAGAAGGGTACATAACAATTTCAATTTAGATTCTTCGAACTGCATATAATATACATCTATCTATAAATGATGGATAATTTTAGGATCGAGAAATCATTTATAAAATTATTGACACAATCAGCAAGTGATTAAATGGCAAATTGCATGTCAAGCTAAAGATTAAGCATTCTAATGATTTTATTTTTTATTTAGTTTCCTTTGAAAATATCATTTTTAATGATACATTTAGGCTTTCCTTTATTCAAATTTTCTCTAGGATTTGTCAATTTTGTATGCAAATTTGATCAAAGAGTATGTAACTGTAAAATGCACAGACATACAAACGATAAAGATATTGAGAGGATAACATACTTTAATATTAATATTAAACATAAATTAAAAGACATATTTCAATCAACCGATTGCTGATAAATTGTTTTAGATTCATGTATCGTATTATAATGATTTAAGGGGATTAGGAATGTCTTTTACTAGGTTTCACAAATAAGCTGTATGTCCTAAATGTTAGGATTGTCGAAATGATTTTTTTTCGAACATTTTGGAAAAAAAAACCAAAACTTCACCTTTATATCCTCTACTGAGGTGGTTAATAAAGTCACATATGGACATCTATGAATGGGAATAATTAAAATATACATTTAAATAACTATATCCTCAATTTTTTCGTATGGCTTTTTATAATGGCATTTAAAAAAGTCTTAATCAGATTGTTCGTATTCTATGATATTTATCCTTGAATAATTATTAAATCATATAGATAGGTATAAGCTATAATGAAAATATATTTTAATGTATGATGTTCTGTTCGTGTGCTCCGCGTTCGATCGATTTTAATATAATTGTTAATGATTCAATAATGTTCGGTTATTAACTCATGACAACTTAATTTAGCAGCATTGGAAAACGTGCCAATCCCATGAGTTTTGCGGTGAAAATCGTGATGGATCTTTAATTACTTATTTCAGGCTTTGCTCTAATATACCAAGGTACATCCATACATTTTATATGAATCTTCGTCCGAGGTCGTTAGAATGTAATATTTTTTCTGGAAAATTTTAATGGATCAATAAAAAATGTTAGTGCTTTCATGTGCCTATCAGAGTGCAGGAGAGAGAGTTATAAAGCAAATTTTTAATGGAGACTAATTAAACCTCGCCCTAAACGCCGATGTTGGCCGGTAGATTTTTTAATCCTGTCACGCCATGAAATATGAAAAAAGGTTAAAGTTGCGACTAAAATGAGTGAGAGTGAGATGAAAAAAAGGAAAACTTTACAAAGAGCATATAAAACTCGGTAATCGCAAGGCCGGGATATATGTCTTTTTTCCCTAGGAGCGTAAATCTTGCTAGGGAGCTCACCCTCTATAAAATACATCTACACATTCCGAGGCGTTCCCTGTACATAACTTTTTATCGAGTTTCTTCGGGGGAAAAAGTGAGCTTCTCGTTTACACTCTGTCGGCTATGGATAAAATGTTACATCCTAAAAGAGTTTGAAAGGAAAATAGTGCGAATATAACCTTTATTCGCCCGGATAGCTTAAATAAATCTTCATTATTACCGTTAGCAAAAGGCAAGACGTGACTGTTTTGACTTCTCCATCCAACTTCATGAATACCAAACGCTCTTTGAGCCCATCCCCTAATTAAAATACTAGCGCAATACCCCCGATTCAACAACCCGGGGATAAATCAGTCAGCCATAATTCGATGACCGCACATGACATCAATGAAAACCCGCATGATATATTTTTCGGCCATTCGTTTTAATTTTTAAGCAAATACGAAACGAATTAAATCATTCGTCCTGCCACAGAGCGCAAATAATCCAGCTGCAAAGCTTTGCAAATGCCAATTCGCAATAAAAGGACTTTGTGCTTTTAAAAATGGATTATTGCATTTTAAAAAGCCATTGCCGGTACTTAAAAAGCCATTCTGTCTAAAGAGGGCATGTTTACTACATAGTTTTCTAAGAATTTATTATGAAACTATTTAATTTCTTTTATATTAAAAATAAAGATCATCAAGCTATAATTCTTCATAGTGAATAAATAAATATTTCACCTTAAAACACATATTGTCATCCCAAGCAATAATTGACATGAAAATATACTTTATAAATTGACTACAGCAAAAATCTAGCATCATTTTTCAATATATTTAGAATTAAGCCAAAAATTGAAAATCCTCAATGAGCATTTAAAAAATAGCAAATAATCCAAAATTACAGACTTCATTAAGAGGGCAGAAGACACAAATGATAAAAATGATTCATTCATTCAATTGAAAAACGCTTAAGTTTAGTTATGTTATTATTTTATAAACTTAGTTTTTTAAAAAGTTTTCGAAACTTCAATATTTAGATTTATATTTTAATCATAATAATATAAATATTACAATGAGCTTAATTCACAAAAAAATCAGAGCTTTTTGCACATTTATTCATTGAAATTATAAAAAAGACTCATCCTTGATCAGATTTATTTTGTATGTATAAAATCATTGAAATACCATGAATATCCATCTATTTAGAATTACAACTATATTTGAATCCCATTCCATGCCAAACACGGATGAAACACCATTAAAATACATTTTTTGCGCTGATCTATTGTGATTTTATCTAGCGTGGAATAATTCATTATGTTGCACCGGATCGGAATGTTAAAACACCCCCCAATGGTTTTTAATCCCCTCGCAATTTTCATAAGTGTTCCATGAAATAAAATCTGCTCTATCGACTGTGTAAAATTCGCGCAAATTTTGAAAACATTGTGGGGTGAAATTTTGCAGTTATCGTGAACAGATCGTGTTTTGGGGATAAACCCACCGGCTGCGGAGCTAATGAGTCGAACATTCCGATAAGGCTGTGTCAACGCCGACAAACATATAGCCTTTTACACAGACCAACCCTTATTTCATCCCCGCCCGGCCAGACGAAAAATCCCGACGATTTAATTGACACCGGGTGTCTGAGGGTTATCTCCAACTCCTACACGCATCGGCTCAATGAACCAAACTTGCTTAGGTAATATTATTAGGGCTTGGATCTTAAATGTGGTGCTATGTTTTGTATTTTAAGCATCCGTTGCTATTTTTGAAATTTAATTAGATTGAATTATGATCAAAGCGTCTTAGGACGAGCGAGGATTCATATTTAGCAGAACGGATAAAATATTATTTCATCATATCCGTTTTAATCAACAATATCGTTTCCTCGAGCTCTATTTTTATCAATCTATAAATTGATCATTATTTTATTAATCGTTTGCTATAATTAATACGCATATACATTCAATAATCATTCAAATTCATAGCATATCTTTAAAATATGATAAAATCGACTAACGTCTTCGATATAGGCATTTTTTTAAAAAAGCAAATTCCTCACACATTTACTCATCGCATATGACAAAAAAATAGATCCACCATTCTTTTACATATAAAATAATACAAAATATGATATAAGGGACGTCACCGTGTGCAAAAGACATAGCTAAAGCGTATATTTCTCACGAAGCGGTGGCCTGCTATATGTAGGTATTGTTTTATACCGTCAAAATGCAAATTCTATTCAATGTCTTGAATTGTCGACATGGGATAGCTTTATTGAAAATATCCTGACGTTTTATTTATAGCTAGAATGGGTACATGAAAGTACCGCAGATGGCAAATATATGTCCTTTAGTCTACTATGTAAAATATAACCGAATAGAGAATATTCCCTACTGTGCGCGCCAACATAAACTCGTACAAAGCCGGGGCATTATCGTTATGAAAGTTTTGATACATTGCGAATTTATAATAATTCTAAACACCACTTGAAACTTTAAAAAGTGCATACAGTTAAACGGATAATATTTCAAGCTGCATCTTTAAATGCGGTGCTTTAGATTTAATTTATTACTTCGAGAGCCCAAAGGACGAAAAGTATTTTTTAACAAATTATGTAAAATTTTCTATTGGAACAATTTTTATCAGCAAACAAAGCATTAGCAAAGATTTTAAAAATTCTATCTTTATCTTCAAAAAGAAGCTACCTTTTTTGTCTTTTATCCCGTGTTCATTTTCTCAATTCAAATGTTCACCCAAGCATGGTTAATCTAAATGTAAATACATTGTTTTAAATGGGGTAGGATTTTCTTGCCTATTCTTTTTATAGCCCTAATTCAAAAAGTTCCCAGAAAATCTTTTCACCCCTCCAAAGAAGAACTAACAGAAAATCAAGCCATGTAATGAAGTTTGAAAAACATGTAAGACAATAAAGATATGCAAACTTCGTTATAATTTATAATAAAGCACCACAATTTTGAAATATTTTCATGCCATCTCAATTCATTATGTAAAAATACTTATTATAATATTCATAGATTCAATTTTTAAATCAATGTTGATATAAATACATTATACTCACGATTTGGATTTAATAAAGTCTTTAAATCAAAAAGTCATTGTCATAAAATTTTCTTTAGCTTATTAAATAGGTGTGTTCTGGTTCCTTTATACAATACCAAACCGGTTTAAAACTAGCACGTTAATAAGATTATTTTAATCCTACACATAAGTCAATTTTTCAATAATTTATATGGAAATCGACATACATTTTTTGAGCATTGATTGATATTGAAAGTGCGATAAAAAAATATATGATGATTTTATATTTAAGTATGATTAAGAGTAACTAAATTTTGAGATAATACTATTGTTTAAAATATGTTTTTTATGCAAAAGTATGCAAAAAATAGTTGAAAAATCTTACTGTTTTTTTAAAAACTTCTCAAACATGTTTTTTTTGTTTTTTCAATCAAAACTTAGTTCACCTATTTAAAAATCATATTGCTAATAAAATTAAAGTGTTGCACTAAAGCAGTAAACTCAGATGGCGACCTTACACGGGAAGCAACTTATAACTCAATTATTTCTAGAGGAAACGACTATAAAAAATTCAGATGTATTTCAAAATATTAATAAAAAATTATTTAAGTATATTTTAATTATTCGTTCCTTCTTTAAAAAAATGCGAAAAACGCTAAAAAATCAGTCTCCAAATGTGGTGCACTTTAATATTGATATATCGAGTCTTTGAGAGAATCCTGTAAAAGCTTAATTTAGAGCTGCATTCAGCTTTCAATAAGCTCTCTATAGTTTTGTTCTAAATGACTATCGGTCGAAGCTTTGGTTTATCTGTTTATTTTATAGCACGAGTTGCCTGCTTTACATTAGAATGCAACGTACTTTGTTTAGCACAAATAACTTTGCAGTATTTAGTCACTAGTCTGAAGAATGCACTACAACCCAACTTTCATCGGCTCTATTGCTCAAAGTCCACCGCAGGATGACGCTAAAACATTCAGTGCAGCAGATGTCACAAAATTTCAAAAGCCCAAATGCTAAGTCACTAATGAGAAACGTTCAGCAGGAACAACAGCGTTTGCTCCCGCCTGTTGGGGTCGGTCAGGACCTTAATGCTGAAGTTTACGACGCGGTCCTAGCAGCGTCCAGGTGACCTCTCCCCCAGGAATGTAAATAGTCGAAGTCGGCTTACGTTGGAACGCCAGTACTCTACAATGTCCCAAGTTTAATTGGCAAGGGCAAAAGCTCCAGCTCCGGAACAATAACCTGAACGTAATCGTATGTAGCACCAAACCGCATACGTACAACCCACGAATTATACGAATATTAATTCAATTGTTCTTGGAACAACAGCGCAGTTGTAAATATTCTTAAATGCCTCCGAAATCCTTTGTGATCGCTCGCCTGAATCCACTATACGTCCTTATGTGCTACATAACATTTCAAATCAGGAACATTAAGCTCTTTGTACTTCGTATTTTATATTAAATTTCCGTTAGACAAACGTTGGGAAAAGCACCTACCCATAAAAGCTCATAAAAATATTTACAAAATTAATTACGCGAATCAAACAACCGTAATTAAATCACATGTTAAAAAGTATATTGACTCAGTTCGCTTGAAGTTCGTAAGATAGCGCTGTGACTGCTAAATAATAAACAGTAGAAAAGGCAAACAATCCCTCATAAAACCGAGAATTAGAAATTCAGGAATAAACGAACTTGCTTAACAAGTAATAAAAATAATTTAGAGAAAAGCATACCTTTCTAGATTTTGTTAATGCAAAACAAATACAAACTAAATAACATTCCAAGAGGGTCATCTAAAAAGTAAGGTTATAAGGGTTCTTGAGGCCGGGGGATTTTTTTTGTTTCAAAGTTGATGCACCTGGTGTGTATGGGGGATTTTAAAGATCAGTTTGTTTATTTTTGTCCTGCATGTTTTTCGACCATTTTATTCAGTCACAGTAAACTCTTTCGATGGAGAGGTCGTCGTCGCTGGAGGCAATCACACGGTCCACTGTGTGGCCTACAAGAGAGTGAAAGAACATGAAAGTCTGGAGGCAGAAGACTAGTGCGTTAATTTAGGGCGTCAACGGAGGGTTCTTGGATCGGTCCAATGCACCTCGTAGTATTCTATTGGAGTGCCTTTAGCGCCGAAACTTGTGCAAAATGTATTGAAGGCGCTGAAGGCACCAGGACGGGGATTTCTGAATGGCACCAAATCAATACTCAGTTTGATAGAAGGTGCGCGTTGCCCTTTGAGGCCTTTTAACATAATCCCGACAGACAGATTGATCAAGTAAGCGGGTATTCCGCTTAATGATAGTGATGGGAAAGTCGTCAACATATCACAAAGTGGGTTAGGTCAGAGAAGGCCGTACTGATACTCATGACGAGGCAAGGAGTGGGTGACCATCAGTGACTTCTAACGAACTTGTGCAAAAAATTAATGAACAAGTGCAAAATGACCGCCGCGTGACACTTGATAAATTTCATGAAGAATTTCCTGATATTTGTCGACATGGAATTATATTTTAAAGCTAAATCATAATTTCAGATGATAAGAACATTTACTTCATAGTAAAATCAACATGTTACTCATTTTAATGTAATGCCATAACCATAAATATCAATATTTTAAAGAAAAAATGTGATATATGCTGAAAAGGAAATGGGAAGGAATTAATATATTTATTACAAAAACATGGTTAATATTTCTATGGTAGCTCAAAAACAGCTTCTCCCGCAATCAATATTTCACTAGCGCCAAAAATCTATTCTTGGTTATCAAATAGTTGATAGATTTTATAACTTTTCTCCAAATTAAACATATTTTTTGGCTTGATTGAATGAATTTATAATATTACCCTTGCCTTTGTTCATAGCTATGGCTTTAATTTTGTTATGAATTACAACTGTTAGAACGAAGGCTCTTTAAGAATTCCGTTATTATGTGTCGAGTTGGCATATCATCGTCTTGCACGATCTGTCTGCTGCTAATTTTTAAGCCAGTACCACCGACTCATGCCTTCACATGACGTGTCTACAAAACAGGCTTTATTGCCATAAACTGGAGATATCTGCCACACACATGCCAGTCTTCCAGGATGCCAACCCTGGAGTTGGGCCAACCGTACTTAATATTTAAGCGTTAACATCCGCTAAGTCAATAAAAGTGACTAGTGAGTTTACGAGTCGTACAAAGTTACCGGTTAATGCGTAACAAAGTTACACGTTACGGGGAATTACGTGCTTTCGACTCTACTTCGAGACACACATGCAAATTTAACGAAAATATACAATTTTAATTTGGTAGACGCGCGTGACAAAAGTATCCGATATTGATCGCAAAATTGATATGCAAATATGTGCGCATCGATGACCATTTTTATCGTATTTCAAACAAACAAATTACGAGCGTTTGTTCCGTATCAAATGAAGTTCCGTATTCAAATTTTCCATATAATTTATAATTTTAACTTTGTTCATCGATGAATTTCCTTTTCGAAGCGAAATTCCCCTAAAACCACACAGCTTCGGGCAATCCAAACAAATATTACCCAACTTTTATTCTATATTAAAAAACTATTCAGCAAGTTGGCCGTTTGTGGAATAAACTTTTTTGTTCTTTTAATATTTTGCCTCCATATGACATTTTTTTTTATATTTCAACTTAATCACGATATATTCCATTATTTACATTCAATAAAAAAGTGTCAATATTTTTCATCTAAATATTGTATACAAATCATTATAGTTTACAAATGCATAAAAATCAATGTATCAAAAAACTTGTGGCTTTATTTAGGCACTGCAGATGTCGGTCTTCATCGAATTACATTCAATTGATAATTTACAGGTGATGCAATTATCAGGGCAGTCCATAAGTTCGTGCGTATTAATAGCATGCATTGGATTCGCTATAACTTATTACTAAACTAATAAGATTTCAAACCTTTCAAAATTTGTCGTCGCATGACTAATGCATTAGTCAGTCTGTCACCAATTTTCGTAAACTGCGGACGCATATTAGTACCCATAGAAAATGAATATCGATAATCGATATAAACATGCTGTCTTATATTTTTTATTTTCGTATTGCGAATTTGCATGGACTATTTTCAACAAAAAAGTTAAATTCTAAACAGGATGTATAAACAAAATGAACTTTCAAGTTATTTTACACCAAAACCAGTGCCTTTCTACAGAAATGGAATAAAAAATCTACCTGTAAGATGGCAAAAATTGTAGATAGTAAAAAATTTATACTTTTCAAAAATTTCCCAAAAAAACCTGATATTTATATATTACAGTGTGTCCCTCACGGGCTCTCCGTTTGTCTCTTTTTGGATTGATCATTCTACTGCTATTGTTCGTCGTCTTGTACGTTCAGCATCCTCCTTCTGCCGCATAGCGCACGTCGTGTATTTGCACCACGTATTCCATGCCCTAACATCCGTTAACATTGAAGGGATCATGTTGCTAGAGGAGAGCGAGCTGATTCCCAGCTCTTCCCGTAGGATGTCCCTTTCAGTGGATTCCAGGCCGGTCTCTTTGCCTATTTTGTGTAGGTAGCTACCAAAGCCCGGTGAGAACCTGGATCAAGTGGTAGCACAGTTGACCGTGCTTTTTGGCTACCCAGGTTCTCAGGTTTGATATCAGTTCATGCATTCACCGACCTTTAGCGGAGTTGTCCCATCGGGACTTGCCGCGTCGCCATGGTTTCTTGGCTTAGTGTTATTCTTGTCTTCACCTTTCTGTATTGCCCTGTCTCTCGTAAGCGAGCAGTCAGTGCCAGGCGGTATGGCAGTCAGTGCCAGGATGACGTCTTCCGAAACTGTGCGATATGCAGCAGCCACCCTGATTACGCTCTTTCTCTGGACTCTAGCCATATTGAGACTGCCCTTTCAACTTGAAGTATCTTGACCCATATCGGCGCGCCGTACAACAGCACCGAGCGCACTACCTTGTTGTAGAGTCGCCGCCTGTTTGCTTTTGAGCCACCAATGTTGGCCACCAATCAACTTGGCCAGGTTCTTCACAATGCTGGCCGCCATCTCCGTGTAGGTGATAAATCGAAGCTTGTCATTGATCTCCACCCCCAAATATCGAATGGATATTGAGTATTTTATCTAGAAACTTCTCGCAGCTTCTTGTGAAAAGGAAGACCTCCATGTTTTGGACAGCGAGTTCCAGACCAGCTCCTGTCAGCTACTTCTTGACCTTCCTCAGCGCATCCTCGCAGGTCGTTCGCAGGGTCTCCGTAGATTTGGCTGTGACTAAAATGGCAACGTCATCAGCGAAAGCGACCATTTTGGCTCCGTCCATTAGCAGCGTCCTCAGCAGTCCGTCGCACATTACGTTCCACAAGGCAGATCCGAGCACCGGCCCCTGTGGAACTGTGCAGGTTCTCCCGTGCAGGTACCATTTTGGTAAGGTATGGTGGGGTGTCAATTTTCTTCAAGACCCTAAGGATCAGGTACCATCTCGCCGAGTTGAAGGAATTCTTGACGTCTAGCGTAACCCATCCAGCATACACAGCGGTCTGTACGCCGACGGACCCGGAGGTGCTGTCCCTTTGGAGATGAGAACCAGCTTATATCTTTTCCATGGTGCTGGGAAGATCCCTCCTGCTAGGCAGGTGTTGTACACTATCAGCAGGAAGATTCAGGTTCGATATCGGCGACCAGGCCGATGACTACGTTGGGGGCACCACCCAGTCCCGGAGCAACTTTATTATTCGTCAGCCGTTTAATAGCCGTGGTAAGCTCTCCCGTAGTAAAGGGGGATCCCATCTCATCTTTGCCAACCGGGGTGGCCACCATGTCTACCGACGCTGGGTTCGGAAATAGTGCGATAATCATGGACTTGAACTTTCCTGGATTGTTCAGGTATAGATCCGTGGTCGCTGTCCGGAGCTTCCGTCTCGCAATCTTGTAAGGTCTTCCCCACGGGTCAGTGTTGACGGAATCGCAAAGCTCGTCCCAGCACTAGGCTTTACTTTAATTGCGTTGCGCAGTACTTTTCTCACGTCCCTGTAAACGAGGCGCAGGTCGACATGGTTGGTGTATCTCTATGTTCTCCGGTGCTATGCTATGCACTGAGAACACAGAGAATCAAACATCTGCTATCACCCGCACCAACTAATCACTCTGCATGCATTTTGAACTGGATTTAAGTTATAAATTAAACTATATATATATATATACTCGTGTATAAACATATACATTTTTTTATTTATTTCTACATTAATGTTTAATATGGAACACTGTATCAATATACGAAGTCGCAGGAAAACTTCCTTATTTGATTTGCATGCCCGAAGCGACAGCGAATATTGTGATAAAATCTCGTAATTTAAAATTATTCTTCTCGGAAGCTTTGTTGACATTTTTACTTGATTTCACTGCATTGTATCCATATTTGAACTCATATTAAAAAAATACGCGGAAAAGCATTTGTTAACGCCATTCTGTTTAAAGTCAAAGAAAACAATAGAAATAGTAACAATGGCTCTGGATTTGAATCCGATCCTTTACAATAAGAGCTCGGGAACTAGAGCATTATGCAAAAACCTGGCACTATAAAAAATAAAACTAACACTAAATAATTCATACGGATTGTCTTTGTCGCATTGATTTTTAAAATCAAAAATTGGTTCATATATTAAGGTTTTATAAATTAAATTTCGTGGTACCAGAATCTAATCAAGAAGGGTTCAAATAATTTAAAGGAGTCTTATTTGTAGAAAGTGGCAGATAATTATATAGGCAAAAGGTCAGCCCCCGACCTACCCTTTGCAAATCCGCAGCCAGCCGCAAAAGCTCGTTTACTTCCCCGAGTGATTGTAAGTTCTAATCCCCGCTTGACCCGCGAAAGAAGTTGGAACTCGCCAAAGTTCAACTTGAAACGGTTAAAATAACCACGACGGTAAAACATCGCTTCGGAATCGATTTATATTGCAAGGCACTTCTCATTGAGCGCTTTCCGATACATTTATTTTCCACATAATAACGCCTTTCCATAGCCATTTGTGCGCTTCAGCCTTCTAAATAGGACTTATTCAGATCGCAGGGAAATTACGTTGCGCTTTATATTAAATATTTGACTGACGCCATTTCTGACATCTCATTCGTTTTCCTTATGGCAAATATTAAATCGATCTATTTTCTTTCAGTATATGAATTTGATGAGTCATTGATTTTGTTTGGCGTGTTTTCCACGGCCTTAAAAGCATTGGATTCCACACACAAAAATACACATCCACAATTGAGACGTAAATGCATTAAATATCCTTAAAAACATTTTGATACGCTCTTTGTACGTTCGGATTCATTTATCATAATCATATCATCTTCCTGTCTTCTTGTCATGACTCACAAATTATGAATTCAGCAATATACATCAAACCGCATCGTTGGTTTGCATAGGAAACATCATATCTGAATGAACATAAGAAACAACAGAGCAAGTGGATCATTGTTTGTGCTTCATCAAATTCACATAACTCTATTCCGTTGCCAAGCATTTAGACAGATTATCTTTGATCATGTCCACACTTGTACCAAGTCGATTGAGTAAACACAAACTTGTAATTGTACAGCCTAAGGGGTTGTTTTGAACATCCTTTATTTATAAATAAATCATGCTTGGGATATAAATCATCTTTTATCGTTAATGCAAAGGGAAAATTGCTTTGACGAGATTTTATTACGAGTATGCATTGTAGTCAGAATTTAACTTTTATTTAAAATAGAATTAATTACGATTAGTAGGCCAATTTAAGTATTAATATAGTGGGTTAGATCTTGAGTTCCTACGTTCCTGCGAGCATTATCATACTTTAAAGTATAATAATGCTCGCCCCTATATGGCGAAAATAACGCGGAAAAAATAAACAGCCTTAGAAGGAAAGCAATTCGACATCATCTTTATTCTCCAGACATCGTTTCATCGGATTTCCATCTTTTTAGATCTATGCAGCATTATTTGGATGGGAGAATTAACTCTTGCAATATTTTCGTTCAAAGCTCGTGATATTTTACGACAGATGCATTAAAATGTTATCAAAAAATATGGACATTCAAATCTTTCATTTAAAAAACGAAAATATTTATGGGTACATAAACTCATTCAATTTTAGGTGTTTTTAATTGATGTTTTTCCACGAATTATATACACGAATCCTTTATATAATTAAGAGGCTTGAATAGCATAAATACACATCTAGATACATGAGCTTTTACAAACGCATATAGCCGGGGAGCTTAATGACTATAACGAATCTATATTAAACTCTCTCCAGATGCTAGCCTCATTTCTTTGACGGCTCTTTATTATCCCATTTTTTCATCCCTGTCTTTTTTCATTCATAAATTTGTTTTTCTTTTTCAATTTTTAAAGCCCAAAGCGTGTAATATCTGGGAAAGAACCCCCGATTTGCTCGTTTCTTATGATTTTAAGCCGCATGGCGATGAATGCAAATGTTAATCGATTGCTCCTTTTTTTGTCAACAAATGGACTTAATTTGTATCTTGATTGACTAAATGGTACTGAAACTCAATCCATGCGAATGTTTACCGGCAGTGGAAAGCTTTTAGCTTATCCAGTCGAGCCATTAATGAACTGACCTATTTCGTCTTCTTGTAATTTCCGCTGGTACGCACTACAAGTTCATTTAACTTACAAACTTATACGCCGAACATAAGATAACTTTTTACTTAAACCTTAATTAAATAGGGAATGTGGAGGGAATTCGGCGAAGTCGGGGTACGTGTGAAAATCTTATGTATTCTAATGCCCTTATCATAGAGAATGGCGCCTGAGAAGAATCTATTCGCACATGCTGTGTGGATCCTCTCACGATCTCGTGATAATAAAACCTCTAATGATAAAATTACCCTGTTGTAAAATGTATGAACAAATGTTACAAGTATGTTAATGCTTTAATTAAACTTAATGTGGTATTTAATATACACGTTTTCTTCGCACGCTAGACATTCTCGACTCGCTCTCTGCACATTAAAGCGCTTAAGTTTCCGACGTTATAAAAACTATGAGCGGTTTCGAATTAAGTGATACTTCGACAATCAACTCTCACTGGAGATAGCTTCTATGATTCATTTAAAGCCTTACATCATGAAGTATAATATACAAAGATGTAACTTAAAGAAAAGAAGCTTACAGACGAGCAGACTGCAAAAGATATTTGCCCATTATTAATAACATGCTTGATCGTCATATTCGTAATAGAATATCATCATGGCATTACTGTATATATTTATCGCACCAAATTAAAGAAGTTATGTTTCAAATACATGCACAGATCTAGCAAAAATGAATATGACAGACATTAGCATTTATGGAAATGATTTATAAGGTCAATACATTATTTTTTAATAAAAGTCTGGAGAGTAACATATACCTGTCTATAAAGTGAAATTTCTTAAAAATCATTGTAAAATTTACGTAATTTATAATCCACTCACATACAATATTCTTTGGGCGGTATTTTGCATTACTTTTTAAAAGTTAGTATTTTAACCTAGTAACGACTTTTGATGTGATACTTTTGAAATCAAATATTCCTGTAAAAATACTTATTCATATAACATATAGAACCACATATTTCGCATAATCCACATTAAAAAAACAATTCGTAATTATAGATAGTCATAGGTTTCGATTGTTTAGAAGTCGTCAGATGCAATATCGAAGTGTTGGTACAGTGGCTTAGATCCGAGATCGTCTTAATCCGATAACGGATATGTCGCCCTAAGAAGACGAACCTAGATAAGCCCATTGATCGTTATATAGGACACAACGAGCTTTATTTAATTCAAACTTGTATTTAAACATATAAAGGATAATAGGAAATCACTACCTCTTATGAAGATCAACTGCATTTGATAATGGATATAATACCCTGAGAAAAAGAAAATTATGCATCTGTATACGAAGAATATCCCGAAAATAAGTATACTGTAACAATAAAGAGCTGTGTTTTTTAATTATAATACTATAATATATTATTATAATAAAATATATTGCATTTTGAATTAATAAAAATAGGAGGAAATATATCTGCACAAGTTTATAGCTGACAATGAGAAGTTTTGCACATAAAATTAAAAGAGAAACGTCTGTGTTTATTTAACAGAAAGAAAACGATTCTGCTTCATGGTAACACTTGCCTTCATAAATTAAAATGATTTGCATTAATCTGGGAAGTGTTGTCGCATCCTTCTTACTCGCCAAACTTCGCTTCGATAGATTTCCACCTTTTTAGGTCCAAAAAGTTATACAATTCAATATGTGACGTGTCCATATCTGGTATGTAGTTGGTGTATTTCAAAAATATTCCATTCAAATTTATTAGAACAACTTCAATGCCAAACGAACACAAAGCTTCCATTCAACGTCCGATAGAAAGCTTTCTGAAACTTGTGAAATTCATACGCTAATATTTTTTTAAGCACACTTTTTAGTTTTCGCAAAATGTTCATATGCCAACGAACCTACATTTGAGGCGTTTAATCATTTTGACGTCAATCCAAAGTGATCCAATTTTTAAAGACGTGCCGACATTTCTGCGTGTTCTTCATTTCCAGCAACACCATGCTGATACTCATATCGCGTGATTCAAATCACGAGACTCAATTACCAATAGTTCACTATTTACATACGAAATTTTGATTGATGATCGATAGATTCATATTCGAAAATTCCTTAGATTGATTACTCTTTAAATAGCAGGAAGTGGTCGCTAAAGTTTGGCCTTCTGGGTATGAAATATGGCTTAAATGAGAATGATAAAAATGGATTTTTTTTGGCTGGAATGAAAAATGTATAAAAACCCAAGGAAAATACTTAAAAAGCCATTTTTCAAAAATATATTTTTAATATTATTACAAAACGAAAATTAAGCAGATGTGAGACACGATAAGCGGAAGGTCGTCTAACGACCTTTTACCGCTTCCTTATTTGTCCTTATTTTTTCATTTTTCCCAGAACAAAAAATAAGACTTCGTTCTCCTTCTTAGGCGTATATATATCTCCAATGTTTTCTTAGTTATTTCTTTAAAATAAAATACTATTCTTAGGTGAAAAAATATAGTTTTTTTTATATTTACACGTGGCATATATTTTGGATATTAAAACTACCAACACCATTATCTCAATGATACGTCTCTAGATGAAGACTGAGAAATCTCTATAAAAAAAATATTTTCATCGTCAAAGAAAATGTAGAGTGGGAGAATACAAAAAAATATTGAATCAACGTCAATAAAAACCCCCCTTAGTTGATTTCGGTAATAGCAATAAATCTATTTGACTTTGATGAGGATAACGACAAATCTTCTCCGTTGGCTTAACACAATTAATTCTAACGAATTGAAAGCCTTCAAAAACATCCATTCTGACTATCGACGTTCAAACAAAAAGCAGAATTATCGATGAAAACTTTAAGGTAGAATTTAAGAAAATTCTCAACAGCCGGCATTTTCGCCTTTTTTAAATGCTGACACTGAATAATTCAAGCGAAAAAGCTAATAGCAAAAATTACGAGCAGGAAAAAATTGCGCCTGATTTATTGACGAATTGCTTGATTGACAAAGTATCAGTTAAACTCAATCGAATTAAAACATGCCCTATGTTCTAGATATAATATGGAATATTTTCATGATTCATTATATATAATACATTACATTTATCAAAGCTTGCATGTTAATCAAATTACTTTCAAGCTAATTTCTGATAATGAAACATCGTCAGAACTAAAAAAATAATATTCTCAACTGATAAAAAAATCTAATATGGGAAAATAAATTTCACTAATTTCAACACATTAAAATTTTCTAGATATTATGTAAAACTGACTGAATTCTAAGAAGATTTGTAGAAAAAATGCATCAACTTTGGGAAACTTCTATATTGGAAGTATTGTTATATGAAATTTACGATTTACAGCTAATAACAGCTAACAGTTTACTAATTGGAATAGTTAATTTTTAACAAATAATGATCATGGTGACCATTTGGCGATTTAATAAATATTCAATATATCATCCATTCTTGTATACAAGTAAATTGATTTTTCTGCACTATGGTGAAAGTAATCAGGTACATTATTTCGAGGATATTATCAGTCAAATGTACAGAATTTTACGATAAAACACACTAGTTGATCAAATGAGTGCGTAAATTTATATAAATACGATACACCAAAATTAATCTTTATCTTATCTATTAAAATTAATATGGATACTTGTGGAAATAAAAATATATAGTCTAATAACTAACTATACTCACTTATGAATAATTGAAAATCGACCAAATCGCACAAATATTTATACTCATTTCAGATGATATGAGTATTTTTAGTATATAAGTAAATACGTGTTAACGTGTTCATCGAATTATGGCTTTTTTAGCGTAATAAAAAATATATAAATTCGTACAAGGATAAATTTGAGATATCGAAAGTACTCACACTTCCTATCAATAAGTGAATAATTTGCAACAATTGTACAAATATAATATTAAAATAGTTGTAATATTGCATCTTTCTTATTAATCCTATCCTAATGTAACCATATGGCATATATGGAAGACAATGCGAAGCTTTCACGTTTCCCCTTTAGATATCGTCTCCATCCGATAAAGGATATAGCACCTTAGAAAGAAGATTAACTTTATGATTTATTGATGAAGCAATTCCTTCAAGTTGTGGATAGTAAGTATTATTGATCCTTCTAAAATATTTTTTTGTCAAAATGGGTGGTCCTTATTTTGGGGTGGTATTTTATTAAAAATTGGGTGGTAACCCCATATTTCATATAATTCTTACTACCATAAAAAAATATGCGTACTTGTTTCAATTTGTCAATGTGTTCATAAGTAGTGGCGAGAGTTTATTAACTATAAATAAAATCAATATTTGGCTTATGAGCCAATCAATACCAAATCTGCATCAATCAAATTTGCCTTCTATTAGTGCTCCTGATATCCAATTGTTCAAGTATATCAACCTCGAGATGACTATAAAGGGCTGCTAAATCTTTCCAACATTTAGTATGGCCAAAGTTTCCATGAAAAAATACTGGGCCGTTTATGATATTTAACGAAAGAGTTGATGTCTTTTACATTTTTTGACAACGAACTTTCAGTTCAAGATAAAAAAAATATGGTAGATGCATTAAGAATGAAAGATGTGAAGTATTGCCCAAAATGAAAAATCACTGAAAAAAGCATAAAAGATATTATGACTAGCAACTCTACAGTTTTTCCAAATATTTCCAGATACATGAATATTTTTGAATAAAGATGTTGAAATTTGAGATAATGACTCTGATTTTTAGGCTGCAAAGAAAATCGTTCAATACATACAGCTAGTGATTGATATTGCTGAACGTGGTGTTGTCTTAATGGAAGAATATTAAATGAGATGCATATCTGTGAAATTCTCTAAAAACTGTCTTTTTACCCAAATAAAGACCACCCTAATATATTTAAATTCATTTAGCTGAAAATAAAACTCTACAAGTTAGAAAATGATCGTTAAATAAATAAATTTTGGGTCTATTTTTTATTATTTAATATAACCATAATGCAGGTCTCTTTCTTTCTTTTTCAAAGGCTACATTATTTTGAAGCTGCTTACTTAAATTGTAAGTATGAACAGCTGTAATGCTGATAAATTTGATATGTCAAAATATATCCGCGCATTGAATCGCCTTGGAGTATTTATGTAAATTAATTCGACAAATACACTTCTCCGAGTCGAGAGCTTCTGAAAAAGCTTTTTTCGGGGGAAGATGCTTCAATAAAGTGCCATCCAATATATTTTCATAGGAAGCCAATGCGAATCCCGATTCTCAACCCGAAACGGAATAACTATTTTGCATCGGCGTATGTGGTAATAAATATACAAAAGGCTTATAACAGTATCTACTCCAATCTTCCGCATCTCCACAGATAATTTGGTTAAAAGCGTAGGTGTTCCATACGACCAGCATTAAATGCGAGGAACTTTTTCTCTATTTAAATTTTATTCATGAATGCCAAACAGGTAATATTTCACCTCTATTTAAAATGGTAATGTATAGGTTCAACTTTGAAAAAAGTCACGTCGTAATGACATTATTATACGTTTTATTTATTTTTGGCGGAGCGTTTATACACATTTTAAGCAAACACTTTATTGTCGCGCCGTAAATTGTCTAAATATTTTGTTTTTTCGCTACCGAAATTATCATACGTGCGATTATTTTTTTTTTTGAAACATTTTGAGAATTTATATTTTGAATATTCATCGGGAAATACAAATGATATCGTTATACAAGCTGTATATTTCAAATGCCAAATCAAGTGTTACCAAATTCAGTTCATTATAACTGGAAAATCGTTGGTATAAAGACTTCTAAATTTCACCATTCAATAAACCAAATAAAAATAGCATGCTTAGTTTTTTTTAAATATTAATAAAATGAAGCAGCGAGTGATTATGAAAATGCAAAAACCCACTCAGGTCATTGATTAAGCTACAATGGACTACAATAATAAATAATTAAAGCATGCTCTTATACACTTCTAAGTGATTGGTAAAACAATCCCAACACAATAACACAAAGCTTATGATATTCAAATTTGTCTTCATCAAGCTTGAAAGCTTATAGCACATACATTTAAAATACATAATTATAAAGCTGAAAAATACTTATATGCGTAATTGGTTATTTTGAAACATTCTTGAACAATGTTCTTTAATGTTTATAAAATCATTTATTTAACTTTGTGATAGATTATGATCTTCACTTTTTTTAAATTTGCTTTATTAAAAGAGATCTATATTATTTCATTTATATCTATGATATCCAATCAGGTATTAAATTAAATTTGATGGATTGTGAACATTAATTGTTAAAATCAATAGCTTGGTTTAATAGCAGCAACTCTAGGGTGCATTTTTGATTCACTGCGTCAATTCAACCCCATTTAGCAATGGTTTTTATCCATTTTTATACGCTCAGTTAGTGCCAATCAAACAAAAAAAATGACTATCTCATAAAGATTAATAAATCAAAAATTTAAATCGAAACACAATGATATTTGATTTTTGAATTTCATTCATATCAATGAAATATGTACAATATTAACTTCATTATATATTATTGTACCCGTTGGGTGAACGTTCGAAACAAAACTCGGTGGTAATGCTACCTTCAATATCGAGCGAATGAGGAGGTGAATGTATGATACAGACGAAATGTATGTAACCCCTTCCTGTGAATGGATATTGAAGAGGCCCACAGTTCTGTAGTGGACTGTTAGTGGCTACACTATGATGATGATGATATATTATTGAGAATATTAGCACTATATTTTTAAAATGACATTATTAATAGATGATACAATTTATTTTTCTAAGTATATTGCCTTTAAATTTGAATTTTTATATGAACATAAATGTTATTAATAATGTTTTATTTTCAATTTGTTTCATCATATCTATGATTTTGTTTATGTTGCGATCATATCTTTAGCTTTCCTCGGCATGATCCCAAAGTCCCTTCGTTACAACCATACGATCACATGATTTGCCGACAATTTTCTCTTTAAATTTACGAGCTTGCCCTTCTACTGTGTGCAGCAGATACGGATCAGACATGGAATAAATAAGAAGCGGCCCTACCTCCAGAGCCCAACACGAGAGGTCCATTTCTTTATGAAAGTTTCGTATGAAAGATTCAGGCGATCTCGCCGAGCGGAAAATTGCTTTAGGGCCATTTGAATTATCATCTTGTCGGGTGACCTGAAGGGCTATTAAAGTATTTAATTTAATAGCCCAGTCCTGAGCGGTAATTATGTAAACGAGCCGTTTCGCAATCTGAATGGGTCGATTTACCCCGAGTATGTACCCCCGAACGACAAAGCTGAAAAAAATTAAGGGCTTTTAAAAGCTTTATGACAGACGATATTTTTGTTTTACATCGTCGCTTAATTTTTTAAAGCGCCCTCGCAGTGACTTTATATGGATAATAATTTTCTATGTGTTAAAATAAAAACCAAAAGATTCGCGTTTCAAGAGCAATCGCCCGTCTTTATTATGTTCGCTGCGCCCCATTACGGCATAGATTGCTTTTCAGCCTGCATTCTGTTGCAAATGAAAAGAAAAATATCGACTCACTGACATCTTCATAAATCTACAAGAGCTGCTGAATAGGAGATCGTATTCAGGTGGAAGCTAAGGCTGAAGATCTTCAATGGGAGCTAAACGGATCAGGCTACCGTTCGACAGGTAACAAATATTACCACATTCGAAGCTCTGTAAAATGCCGTTAGGGTGTTTTGTGTGTAAATCTTCCATGGATGCATTTTAGCCGAAGATCGGTCGAAAATGGAATATCGATGAGTTTGGAGAACTCGCATTGTATGCCAGATTTCTATAGAATACAACTTTTGTGCCATTAGGAAGACATTAAATTGTGATATTTTGGGTAAAAAACATTCCAATGCTTTCAAAATTGTCGATAAAAAAGATACTCCATGCTTTCATTAGTGAGAATATTGCATTTTCAACCAAATCTTGCATATTTTAACTTATATGATCTTCAATAATTATTTTTATTATGATTTAATCAACTTTTTTTTAAAAATTAAGCTTTTAATAGTCGTAAAAATATAAATTTTAAACAATTAAAAATGATAAGTTTAGCTAAAAAGACATATTTATTTATTATTTTTATATTTTTATCAAATTCATCCTATTTAACTGTTTAATTGTTTGGTGAGCTAAGAACCTATTCCCTCAGGCCATACGCGTCTATAGTCGCAAACCTCTTATTTTAATCCTAGTTGTTATATTCTTAAATTATATGCGCTAGTGATATCTCGGGATACATCCAGAATAATAAAGTAGCTCATTTTGGATTGTATAATTTTATATGTAAGAAATTTGAATGTGCATTTAGGAAAAGCTCTAAGGTTGTCACTAAGAAATCCAATCCCGAGTCAAAATTTCGATCCCCGGATTTCGGATCAAGAATCAAGAATCTCAAGATTTCAAGAATTTCAAGAAAGAATTTCAAGAAAGAATTTCAAGAAAGAATTTCAAGAAAGAATTTCAAGAAAGAATTTCAAGAAAGAATTTCAAGAAAGAATTTCAAGAAAGAATTTCAAGAAAGAATTTCAAGAAAGAATTTCAAGAAAGAATTTCAAGAAAGAATTTCAAGAAAGAATTTCAAGAAAGAATTTCAAGAAAGAATTTCAAGAAAGAATTTCAAGAAAGAATTTCAAGAAAGAATTTCAAGAAAGAATTTCAAGAAAGAATTTCAAGAATCTCTCAATTGTGAATAATATAATATATTTTTTATACTATTAATCTTAAATATTTTTTAAAAAATCATGTTCAAAATATGTCCTATGAAGAAAGTTGTGTACCTCAAATGCACATATATATAATATTAGATGCCCAATAAATATATGAATTGACAGAAAATCCTAACCTAATTTATTTGAAACTCAAATGTATGTTAGCTATTTTTTTATCATTTGATGATATTAGTGGAACCAAGTGGAATTATGTCAATAAACGGTTAGAAAAGCAAGTCTTAAAAAATATTTATGTGTGTCTATCAGAATACTAATAAATGATTATTAAACAATCACCTGATATAAAAGCCAATGATCTATAAGCAAGCCACGTTAAATTTTAAATCACAGTAGATATTGATTGATATATATTAATCTCTATTTTTATGAATAATATGTAAAATATAAGGGTTTTAAAATAGTTTTCATTCAATAAAATTAGATCGAACTGTTGATTGCCTCATTATGCCTCAAATTTGTACTAAAATAAAAACATTAAATGTTCTAAAAATTCTAGCTGTGCTAAGTAAATAAAGCAGCTGGTATTCATGACTTTATATTTAATACATATTTTATGTATGAAAATATGTTATAATATTCAATAAAAAATGCATTTTTTTAAATAATAATGGTTCCTGATGAAATAATTCAAATAAAATCTTCATTTATGACTTTTACACTTTAAGTTTGTATGAAACCCTTGGCGTATCTTAGAGAAACGATTGCTAATATTTAATAACTGAAATGTCTTCCTATAGAAAATAAATCGCTACTCGCTTCCACTTCAGAAAATATTGAAGTCTATTGAAATATTTCATATAAGCTCATTTACTACAAAGGAGGAGTTATTGAGTGTTGTAAGTACAATCTTGATAGAAATTCGTCTCCAATATTTCCAGCAGCAAAATGCAATTAGAAAACGGCTTAACTTCGTGGAATTATAACATCCGAATCGGACGAGATTCCCTAAGCTGACACTCGTCAGCGACGAATGCGGTCAAATTATGGTCGAGGAAATAAATTAGACATTTAAAACGGAACCTTTTTTACGGGCCGAAATAAACGGAACGGTTTGAATTTATACGCTTTCTGGGACAAGATAGGGGGGCTACGGAAAAGTAAAATGTCCCCCGAAAGTATAGAAAACTTTATGACGGGCGTCCGTCCCATCGGGGTCGTTGGGAGATTTAGTGGCGGACCCAGTCTGGTACGCGTGACCCAGCGGAGGGTTCCGCCACCTGTCACTTGGCCAACTCCTCAAAATATACTCCCAGCCGACTCCTCATCAGGGCCATTGCCTCCAAACGACTCGGCGTAATGAATTTTAATTCGCCCTGATTATGCGAGAATTTTGCTTCAGATTTTTCCCCCGCTTAATAGGCTTGTAAGCCTGAAGCTTTGACGTCTTCCTTGTGTCCTGTTTTGCTTGCGTACTCATAAATGAGCTTATGATTTTTTCCCTCTATAGCAGTGAAAAACTTATGAAGCGATGAATTTGTCCTGTATATTTCACAAAAGGATTATTTCCTTTCATAATTTTTTCTATACATATTTATCCATAAACATAAGCCATACTAATTTTAAATTCATCAATTGAAAATTCAAATCTGTAGACAATGTCAGTATCGTTTAAATTAATGGATGCCATGAAATGAATTTTAACTATTGAACCACAATGAAATTATTTATTTCCAACTTAAGGGATGTTTCTGCCTTACTGCTTAATTTTTATTTCTTCGTGTATCGGAAATAAACAATGTTTAAGAATACTATCAGTAAATTTAAATTTTCATATAAACGAAATTCGTTATATTTTTATAGGCCAACGAAAAGAAACTGCGCTGTGAGAAGCTGAAAAGAGAAAAAAATTAAACGCGTTTTTCTCGAAACTATTTTTTCTAAGCTTATGGAAGTTCTCCCTCACGCCCTAGATGAGCATTCTTTATAAAATTTAGCAAACACGTGCATAATAAACGTCTTCAACGTATAGACTACAATTATCTAAAAATATTTAATTTTTTTTATTTAATAAACAAAAAATGTTGGTAAAAACATAAACTTTTTTTGATCGCTCATTATTTTTTTTTATTTTACAATATTTCTTCTTAGTTATAGTCTAAGCTATACACAATATTAAACAAAGTAAAAATATATTTAATTTTTTTGCTACAATTTACTTGTTTAGGACTTAAGACTTCCATAGCGAAGAATGTCATCACTCACGCACCGAAATACATGGTTCACCCTACTCCCACTATCATACTTTGACAAACTTTAAAAAATATTTTTATTTTCAATAAAGATCGCCCAATCAACATACTAAATATCATCATTATATATCTAATTTTTTTCGCATAAAAAAATACTAAAAAATCGATCACTTTTAGGCCCAACAAGACAGAAATGTCCCTTAAGCGAACGTGACCATATGATCACATGCTTTTTTTGTTTTTTATAGGACTTAAACTTTAATTTTGGTGATCTTGGATGTAAAAAAAAGGTTCAAAATTATAACTTTAATGGTTTATTTTATACTATGTTTTTAACACATCAACGTTTCCGTAACTAGCTTACGACAAGCCCAAGGAAATATCAACAGCTATAGCTATAATTCAACAATGATAATACAAATTGATTGCCAAAATTCTGATTTTTTCGATATAAGCCATAAAATAAACATGCTCAATGGTTTGTGCAACAAATTAGCTATTTTACTTTTTTTTAAATGCAAACAATATTGCAGATGAATTTATATACTTAAATAAATGTTGTTTTTTTGTAATACGACGAAAAATGAATACTTGTATAACCACAGGTGAGTATGATGATATTTTTTTATCTTTAGAAATGCGCATTATCCCTGAACATCCCACGCGAATAGCAATCCTTGCTATTCTCGCGGGAGCAATTCTCCCGGTGACTACGCCAGATTGTCTTCGGGGGGTGATTTTCACGTCCTCGTCAAAGTTTTCCTCGCACAATAAAATGATTGTATCACTAAAACGCTAAAGGTTTTTAATATAAGTAAAAATTATATCGGCTCTGTATGAATTCAAGGCCTTTGCGAAAGTTCTTCGGAAAGAAATGTTCGATGAAGGATAACCTTTTTTTGGGATTCGAAGAAATATCGCACTTCACAGAACACATGATGTTTGATAATGGCCAACATCCCCGAGGAGCAATCTGAAGATTTACAAACGTCGTCGGGGGAGGCCTGCTGTAATATTTTACTTTTATTGCTGAGAAATCTTCACAAACATATCATCAGTGAGTTTCCGTTTTTGTCTTATTTTCACTTTTTATCCCTCATCCTCGAGGGTCCAAGAAGACCAATGAAACACTTATGATTGTGTTAGCTATGGATATAAAAGCTTTTTTTCTCTTCCCTAAATATAAATTAAAAACCAAAAATATTCTCGGAATAAAGCTCAATATTTAGTGTCAATGTCAAAATACCTCATCAAACAATATTAAAATATTGAAAAATCGATACTTATTTCAGATATTAAGCACTCAATAATAGACTTTGATGATAAAAGAGCGATTCAGAATGAGATGATCATGATTTTTCAAAGTGAATTCTGATTTTCTAACAGGAATTAGTAATCGCAAGATATTGTCGGGTCCCTTAAGGACATAATGCGAGTCCAATTACATGGAAGGGCGTATTACGGAGATAAGTGTACACTGTACATAATTAGAATGAAAGAAAATTTGAATACGTGACATTTAGAATGAGAAGGATCACTTGAGTCAGATCCTTTGTACTACAATTCCCGCTTCCAATTTAAAAAATCGTCAAATTACGCAGTCACCTTAGCATAATGACCTCTTCCTGCTTCTACTCCCGCTTCGCTCGAGGGCCCTCGTCATTTTTTTAAAAGCAGTGTCAACGTTTAAATAAAGATCCCGAGCAGTTGACAACTTAAAAAAATAGCAAACTCTCGAGAAAAAAATGAATAATATACAGCTCATTTTTAACGGCACAACCCTTATAAAGCTCATCGCGGCATATAGCGCATAAGGGATGATGAATTTCAAGAACTTCGTGACGGACAATTCTTTGAAAACTCGTGTTTTTTGATACACCAACTCAATTTAGCAAATATGAATAAAACTATATAATTATTAATATGGGATTCTTTAAAATCTTCAAATTAAAAAAATATAGGTTTCAAATACAGATCATTATATTAAACATTTTTTTATTAAAAAAATCAGATATTATTCAAATTTTATTGAAGCTCTTTATCAACAGTAGATTCATATCGATCTAAAAAAAATAACAATTTATCCCAAATGGACTTAAATAAATGACCTATCTGTGTCTGGATTTTGCCTTTATCTATTAAGTTATAAACCATCATCAAATATCAAATTTGGTTTTTCAGTCTTAAAATCATTCAAGGGGTTGTTGCTATCCATAACACATTAAGTACTTTTGTGCTGATTGGTATGAAAATAATTTAATCACATGATGTCATATATTTAAATATAAAAAGGGTCGGATTACTCTTAATATAATATAACTATACACGTAATAAGACTTAGAATAACATCACAAAATTTATACCCACCTCGAATATTGAATCACTTCCATTCATCAAAAGTAAGCGAGTAATATCCACAATAAAATGGCATTCAAACTGGAATGTAAATGGGTTATAAAGTTTAATAGTTCCGCTGAAACGTTTCATACAACAAGCTGAAATAGATTTTTTCAATGAGCATGTGAAAGTTGTGTTGATGCGTAATTATGAAAGGGTCACCGTGAAGTAAGCACCGGGGCTATTTTTACGAGGTCCGTTTCATGCCCCGGTTTCATTATGGGGTCCCATAAACAAGGTTTCATTAAGAGGCCAGACGGTGGTTGAAAAGGAGCGGTGATGGTATCTCTACCCTTCAGCCAGGTGGGAGTGTTTCAATTCATCCAGACGTAGATCCATATCACCGCATACTACACGGGCAAATATTTGCTTTTTGCGACTCTGCAATCTGGGTCATTTTATCTTTTTCGGATTACGGCGGCGCATCTAAAAAAGGAGAGACCAAAAAAGTTTCTGCATCAATTACCACAAGGGGAACCGAAAGCTGCGGCGTGGAGCTCTGTGCTCCGTCTGGATGCTTTCGTGAAGAACTTTTAATTACTTTACGTCATGAAATTGCAAATTTGTTTGATCGCAATTAAATCGTCGCAATTTAATAATTGATTTTATATATTTTTATATCTATTATCAACACTGGGATCATGTAGACAGATGCTACATAATTATCCCTGGCTAATAGAATTGCGGGATGATACTTGGTTTGGTCGACACAACGCTAAATGTTCTTTTAACAGCTAACTAGTAAGAAGTTCATCTATTCGTTGCTACTTTTACAAACCTCGACTTCCTTGTCATTCACTATCTCTTACATAGTTGAACCACTCAATAATATTTAGCGTAAATAATCTTAATGGTTCAAAGCTAATAAGCTTTAGGAAAAGAATAAGAGCAATAGGAACAACCAGCAGACGGCCCTGAAGAGAAATAATTGAAGAATTTAACCTCGGAACAATAAAAGCAATGTCTTCGATTGCCTTCTATATCGTTTTGAAATCGCCGAACTGAGAGAGTTAACCTGAAATAGGAAACCATTTAGTCTCGAATTTGCTCGAATAAGTTGCACGTGGACAGGGAAATACCCTCAGTTGGTGTAGGAGCAAACCCGAGATGCACTTAAGCGTCACGTATGACTACACCCTAGCCCGGTAACTTCCTAGCGAGGAAATGAGGGACTGAGCTCTTCGCACTCCGGAAAGCCCTTTCTACTAAAATCAACAAGGTTGTCTAAAATATTTTTAAAAGATATGGTGCTGAATATGTTTAGATAAATTTAGTTGAAAACGTATGTAGAAAAAGTAGACGTATCTCTATGAGGAAACAGTTAAAGTCAATGGGTATATCAACAGCCTCATTATAATTTCAGAAAGTATAATAGAGCTGGAATTCAGAACAAAGAAGCTTTAAATAGAGCTTGATAGTAAGTTAGTGACGTAAAATTAGTGGAGGTAAATGTATGCATTTATGTGGCTGATTTGTGTTCCGTCAGAGTTAAAATACAATTGCGAAGCATGGAGTTTGAATGCCAAAGAAGTTGGTAAATTTTCAAAATGTTATGGAACATTTTCTGCTGGGATTATATGATTGTTAATGATTCTATTTTATTGATATATTTTTGTGATAAATTGATAATTTTGAATCTATCCCCCTTGTCGTGATCATAAATGATATACATTTACGTTACACGAATTTTAAATCAAGAATTTTTGTCGAGCTCTATAATAACAAATTATTAAAATCACATATTTCAGGATAAAATTTAATTGTTTCGGGGAGGAAATTTTGTTTCGCAGAAACTGAAAAAAAATCATCTCTTCTTTAATTACTTCGGATACATTTATAAGCGATGAAATATATAATTCTTGGAATAACTTTATTGTTTAATTGATTGTTGAAATATTCCAAGAAAGATGAAGCATATTTTTTCAAGAGTTAGGGTCAAATAGTGATATATGCATCATGTAAGATACATACACTCTTTTAGCAATCGTCAAGCTTCTGCATTTTTGTCTTGCATTTTTTATGGTACAGAAATATGCAACGGGGATGTCACGCACCCCAGACGTTTTACGCATATTAAACGCTTTTCCCTGTATTGTAAAGCTTTTCTCGAAGGAATTCTGAGCCACTCTGTAAAGCATGCTGCAAGCCACTTTTCCATGTGTACATAACTGCTGGTGTAGTCGGCTGCGAATATGTTATAAGCCGGCAATAATTTATTGTGTCTGCGGTGTTCTGCTTGGTCGCATTTTGTTCAGAAATATTTGAATGTACTGACGATTATTGCATTTGTTCACTGGAAATTTGCCCATGTATACATTTTTATTTTGATGGTGATAAAATAGCAAAAAATATGTATGCTGTGCTTCTAAATGACTTTTTTATTCAATTTACTTGACAAGCTCGCAGTTGCGTGTCTTTGGCGAATGTCTTGAGATTCTGTATCAAAACATCATCTGCTTTTTGATTGTGTAATGATACGCCATGAATTTATATTCTGTAATACTTTATAGAGATTGACTTTCTAAAAAACCTTTAAAGCATTTGCATGCTTCTACTATGAAATCTATTAAAGCAATCAATACATATTTTTTCACACACTTGATACTAAAGGAAGCATTTTTTATATTCGCTTTTGTGACCATCTTTACACAAAGTTACTATGTTTTAAAGATTCAGTAGCAAGCAAAACATGACTACTTGACATAGCTCCATAGAAAAAAAGAGTGGTATAATGAACAGACAGACATACAGTTGATTTAAAATACATATCGATCATTGAAAATTGCAGTATGATAATTTAAAGTTTTTGTCGTAGTACATATATTTTTATATGATAAAATAATGTTTCGTGATTAACGTTAATATTTTTGCATCTAAAATATGAATGCTTTGCTTTTATGGACGTTGAAGATGTTCTAGCCTTAAAGTAGAGCTCTTGAGAGATAATATGATAAATATGAATTCAGATATGCCCATAAATCCTTTGATAAGCAAAACGTGGTTAGGGGTACTTTTTCTTTCAGCGTTTGCGATTTAATCATTTTATAAATATAAAGTACGGTCAGCAAAATGTACAAAGTCACACCTACTAGTTTTCTATTTTTACAGAGCGGACTGCGCCATTTTTTCACGATCAACTTTTGAAGTCGTAATTAATTCAGCTTCAAGTACGACTTGGCACGCAGACATGTTCGCACAATGAATTTACACCCCGGCTATATATTCTAAACAGTATGCAAAACGTATTTTAGCCACGGAACACAAGTAATTTGTGTTTCCTGACATAATATCATTTAGTGTTTCAGCACTTGATTAACATTTGTATACGGAGTTGGAGTCCCCCGTGAATTGGTCTGGAGTCATTTCCATCTGTGGATAAGTGATACGCGCAATGTTTAAATAATAAACGAAGCGAGTTCGAGTGTCAGCAGCAGCCCGAGTCCGGCGGGTATAAAAGTTGTACCCGGGTCGTCGAGTTGGAGGAAGAACCCCTGAGGTCAAGAGTTCAAGTCCTGGGCCAGCGACAAAAAGGATTCATATTTAATTCACGTGCCTTATAGGACCGGCTTCCATCGGCACTGCTGGAACTGATCATATGAATACGCTTAAATTTTTCAACACCGATTTACACTCTCAAATGGTTTGTATTTGCTGAAGTACGCGAGATTTCCATTCATTATATATCAAAACCGAAGAAATAAAATAAAAAAAGCTAACCAAAATGGATTTCTATACTATAATTATTCTATATACATTATGATTTCTTGTAAAAAAATGTTATAAAAAAAACTATTATGTTATGTTATTTGTGATATAAAATCAGCAAGAGCATTTCAAACATTTTTTTTCATTATCTATCAACGATAGCTGTTTTGTATGTTTTTCAAAAAAAATATTGTGAAAATTGTTTGCTTAAAGATTAACCCGTGTTTGTGTAATATATAATAAAATATACTAACGCTTAATGGGTGATTTATGCTACGTATAATATAAATAGAGGTGGTATAGCACATGCGCATAGCGTGACTATGATGCATGGAATGGAGATGGAGAGAATAGAAATGATCCTTCCTCTCTTTCTGACCAACTGCCAATTTGAGTTTCCCTTTTCGTGATGTTCAAGCCAATTTGCCCTACCGTCGTCGTTTTATTAGTGTCAGGTTCTTACTGAATAAACCCCTCCCTTGTCCTTCTCTGTCCCCTTGGTATCACATTCCTTCAGGAGGGCAGGTAGTCTGGCCTTAAGTAGCTGGCCCTATGCTAGTGTTGAAAAGCCGTTCTGCGTCTCTCTCTCTCGCTGCCTTCCTTGGCGCTCTTGATGATTTCTTCAACGAAATCTCGTCAAAAGTCCCAATTTTTCTTCTTCTGCTTACCATCATGCTGTGGACCATGTTCTCAGCGTTGAGCTCGGCAACCCCGAATGCTTGTTTCAGTGTGTTTCTTTGGTGTGTTCAAGCCTCACAATCATTGATGGTATGTTCGGCATCATCGACCTCTGCTTGGCAGTGTTGGCACGACGTGGGTGCTTCTTTGCCGATCTGCTTCAGGTACGCACCGAAACTGAGTGTATAGCTTAGTCCTTCTGTATGGCATGAATTGCTCAGACATGAGAGCTACAGGAAGAAGCTGGCAAGCGTCCAACGGCAGGGAGTCACCACAGCACACAAAACAGTATCTGAAGAAGCGGTGCTGGTGATTGATGGAATCCCCCCGCTGGACCTCCAAGCAAAGAAGAGAGCCTTGAATTTCATAAATTCCCAAAAATCCACAAAGAGCATGATTAGAAACTGAAGGAAGCCTAGCAGCAGATATGGCATCAGTTCAGCAAAGGAAGATGGACCCATCGTTTATGGTTCTTCTTCTGCACGGTTTTGACCCTCCGATGTTGAGAATGAGCCGTCGCTGGCCACCTTCTGCGCCTTCTGCGCAGCTGCTTCAATGTTTTTACTGAAGTTTGTTGTCCCCAAGAATCCTGAGGTATCTCAGCGTTTTGCTGTATTCAACCTCGTGACCGTTGACAACAAACTATTTGACCCTCGGTCTTCTTCATCTGCAAATTATTGCCTTCGTATGTTTCTGGCGAGGGCCCATGGATACCAAGCTGTCACTAGCAGTGCGACATCGTCCGCGAAGGCAATGAGTTCTGATCCTTCTGGTATTTTCAACTCCAACAGGCCGTTATAGAGGACGTTCTACAGTGTGGGCCCCAACACAGATTCCTGTAGAACGCCCATCTCCAATTTAGTTGTCGTGTTAGTCTCATTGTAATGGACAGCTGGCATTGTTAAACGCGTTTTTGATGTCCGGCTTTCCCTATGCCTTACAGATTATCTCCACTACTCTCTGTATCGCTCCAAGTATGGATCGGCCCGGTCTGAATCCATATTGTCTATTTGACAGGTTCTCTTCAATTTTCGTCTAGATCCTCGTGAGAAGCAACTTCCCCAGTGTCTTTCCGAGACCATCCAATGATTGTATTGCTCTTATATTATGACAGTCGATTAAGAATGCCCAATATTAAAATTCATGCTACTATTTTAAAGTTATGATTTATAAATGTAAAAATATACATTTAGACAAATATGTAAATATAAGTTTATATAATAGTTGATTTTGCCCTCCATTTAAAAATATTCATGAGCTTTGATCTAAAATATATATAGAGCCAAGCCAGAGAAATAATTGAAATAAATAGATTTGAGTCGCTCAACTTCAGAGCTTTAAGACACCAAAATTAATACGTGGTTTGCCACTCATCAACGGATTTGATTTATTAGTCTGGCTTCTCATATAAATAGTTCAAATTACTAACAATATCTCTTCGAATCAAAATCGTTATTGACAACTGATACCATTATTTAAATTTAATTTTGAAAATAAGAGTAACTTCCAAATGTCACAAACATCTTAAATGATATAAATTAAATCCAAATTCAGTATTATATCTGAACCTCAATTTATACAATTTTATATGAATGGCTTAGATCGATTATACAAAATGGTCGCATTTGAAGCAACTTGAAAGCTGGGAAATAGATCGTTTTTAAACCTCCACCATTCTTAATTAGGTCTTTGTTCAAGTTCTCATGCAAGTCGTGTAGCTCTCGAATGTTGCATTTTGCCGGAAAGCAATTTGGCTTTGATTAGTCTTTGAACAACACTCCTGGCGACGTCTTCCACTCGTGTGGAATTATGCAATTTTAATAGTGTTCATTTAACAGTGTACCCAATTCAAGTGTGTCACTTTCCCTATGTAAAATTATAAATAAGCTGCATAAATATATGCGAGTGGAGTGAGCGAGCGGTGCATGCACACCGCAAAAACCACCCCTTATATCATGGGGTGAATATCTTAATCGCATTCTTGCAGGTGCATTCCCCAGATAATTACTGTATATTTTACCCATAATATACTCTCGACAAACACTTTTTTACACCCTGGGAGCCCGCGATATCCTAAATCTTCGCTGGGCACACAAAGCCTTCTTCTCGCGGTAAAAACCCCAAACTCACTTCAGCAGTTTTATTATTTTTATATTTATATTCCCTTAAGCGCTCTAGAATGCATTTTCATTCCACCGGAAAGTTTATTGGCTCCATAATTCTTAAAGATCATTAGCATCTGAATATTTTGCTTGGCTTTTTATCATAAAATGTGTTTTCTTTAAATTACTAATAATATTATAAGACTGATATTATCTTTCGAAAAAGCCTTTATATTTATTTATTTGAAATTTATCGGATAAAATTAAGCTTAAAACATGCCAAAAGTTCAATTTAACATATGGAAATCCGCTTACACATTTTTGTGTTATTTGTCATAATTTCATTTAATGTATTTTTAGTATATATTTTTTGCAAATAATTAAGAATAAAATCATCAAGTGATAAAATACATGATAAACTGTGTTTAACAGTTAAATTCATATTAATCTTATTTAAACCAGTCTGTCTCCATTGTTTTGTTTGGTGTCCCAGATTTCCATGCAATTGTATTTAAGGATTTGATTTAAATTTAGCCACAAATCATATGTCTTATAATGGTATTTGAGACTAAAAGGTAATGCATTTCGGCAAGATCAGTTTTATCATGAATCTTTGAGGCTGACAGCTTAAAAGGGTTCAAAATTAATGTTGAAAAATAGCACACACAACATTCGTCGAGAATGAGAGTTTTCCATAAGTGTTGGTAGGATCAGTGACGCGAGTTTGTTTAAAAGTTAAACATAAAACAAGGCATTAGTGACATTTGTTCGTCGTCCCGGGCGACCCGGTTGCTCACTTGGCACCCAGGGCACGTGCCGGGGGCCCCGAGAAAGGCGCGAGAGATTCCTACGCCAAAAGAAATCTAAATAGCTCATATGGATGTTTTTCATTTTTCCCCATGCGCATGTGTGGCAATACATATTAAGGGCGCAATAAACGAGTCGGCGAAATCTGATTTTCAAACACCACCCCCGAAGCTGATAAACAAATGCAAATCCAGATATATGCATGCTCGTAAAGTCATTTGCTCAAGTACGAATCGTTATTATTCTCCCGAAACATTTACGAAATCACGTCATGAACATTTATCCTCAATATTCATATGCGTACGTGAAAAGGCATACAAAATTTTATGGAAGCTCGATTTTTTTCATCGACATAACATCCAGTTCCGTAATTAAAATTTGCTCCTCAATTCATAAAATTTGAGGAAAAACACAATAAATCATAACAAGCTCATACGCAAAGAGATTATAATTTTTGGAAATTGTTTAAATATTTATGATGTTCATATTTTTTGTTAGGTAAAAATATCCCAACACAAAACGTTAATTTTATTTGTCGCGTTACTGAATCTTAGAAAATAGATATGTATAGATAAAAATTAAATAGTCCAGAGTTGCAGCCAGGTTAAAAAAAGGGAAGGGTATAAGAACCTACACCTTAGGGAACGAGAGTTGATCGAGACCTTTCGCCGAAGAAAGATGTGTCCTCTCTACTGTTTTCAAGTTGATTTAGATTATACTCAAGTAAAGGCTCATCGCTATTGCATTTTTGTATATAGTTTGCTGGAGTTTTTTGTATAAAGCTTAAAATAACTTTATTGAGTAGATCTTTTATATTTTTTTCTAATCATTTTCTTCAATTTTTCATGCCATTTTTCCGATCTGATAAATGCTAACTGATTGAGAGTCGAGTTGGCAATTACTCGCTCAGTTTTTAATTTATGCTCACCCACTTTTTAAATTATTTAACCACCAGTTTTCATTAACCCCTTATGTTACGAAGTTCCGACGGCGCGTACCATAATCGATAGCATGATCAGTGGTACGTCGGTATATTAAGATATTCGGCCATGCCCTTTAATCTATACTAATCGCCTAAATCTTATTATATGTGCATATAAAACAAATAAGGTCAGTCCAAAAGTTCGTGCGCATTTTTGCTGTTTTTTGTTTTGTTCATCATAAATACTAATTTTTCACCAATTTTCCAATAATTTCACCAATTTACACTATTAATTTTTATTGCTGCAGATCTGGTAGTTTCGCCACACGAAAATAAAAAAATATATAACATAGCACGTTTGTATTAATTATTAATATTAATTTTCTATGGTTACTAATATGCATCCAATGCTTACGAAAATTGGTGACAAACTGACTAATATTTGGTAGAGCGGAAAGAAATGTCATTTTTTTGTTATTTGGAGAAAAAAATAATTTTAACAAAAGCTGTACAATATTACTCAATTAAATTATTTCCATTATTATTTATAATCACCCTCCACAGATTAGGTAGCTTTTCAATGCCTCTTTCATAAAATTCGGCCGGTTTTCCATTAAAGTAGGAATCCAAATGATTTTTGACTTGTTCCACAGAAGTGATTTTTTATCGCGAAGCGAATGTTCTAATGACTTGAAAAGATGATAGTCTGAAGATGCAATCTCAGAAGAATATGATAGATGTTGCAGCACTTCCAAATCCAGCTTCCTTATTTGGTTCTGCGTAATCCTTCCTACGTGTGGTCTTGCAATATTATGTTGTAATATTCTTCTTTGTTTGATAACCAGCACTGATCGCTTTTTGAGCATTTCCCCTTTTAACCTATCTAATTGTGCCCAGTATAGCTCTGCTATAATATTTTGGCCAGGTTTTAATAATTCGTAGTGAATTACGCCAAAAAAATCCCACCAAACACAAAGGAGGACCTTTTTCAAGGATAATGACGATCGAGGGCTAAAAACAGGTACTTGATTTGAAGAAAGCAACTGTTTTTTCCTTCTCGGACTGTTGTAGAGGATCCACTTCTCATCCCCAGTAACGATTTTTTTTTAAAATCGATCGGTTTCATACCTGGACAATAGCGATGAACAAATGGTTATCCGTTGTTCCAAGACCGTTGATGACAATTCGTGCGGTACCCAAATTCCCTATCTATGTTTTTTCCCGAGTCTTTTCAAACGGTCTTTTACTGTCGACCAGGGCAGCCGATGTCAAGTGATAATTTCTTTATTATTTTATCGAATAAAAACAGTAAAACAGGACCGCAAATAGGTCTCATCAATTTTTGGCTTGGACATTTTCACTATGGCTAAAAAAATATAAAAATATTTAGAAAAAGTAAGAGAAATAACAGAGCATCAAAATGACATCAAAGGGCGTATTCACTCGACAGCAACTCGAGGCAAACTGACGGCAAAGACGCAACCCAAAAAAATGACATTTCTTTCCGCTTTATCTAATACATAAGTCAAGCGATGACAAATATTGACATGTTCGAAATCTAATGCTAAATTGCGTTCTATTTACCCTATTTAAAAAAAAATCCAAAAATGCGCACAAACTTTTGGACTGACCTGATACAAATGCTTTGATTTTGAAACATACGTATCAATGCCCTCTTTTTGATTCCTGTATATAAAAGAGTCGCTTTAACGTAAAAGAGGAAAAGCTAATAATAAGCGATGGTAATCCTTTTTTTTGTTAGCCAGCAAAATTCATAAAAACTTATTATTGAAGACATCATGACTTCCTATACAAATAAATATATAATATATTTTTGTCATGTACACATTATGTTAGTATATCCTTATACAAAATAGTTTTGATTTATGAATGAAGTCACAGCAGCAATATTTCTATTCATAAAGCAAGATTTGCTTTCAACATATTTGATTTGAACTTTGCTTAAACAAATATTTCTTTAATTTAGACTTAGGTTACTAAAAATCACTTTTATATAATTTAATCTCATCGATACTTCAAAATACGCTGTCTTTAGTAAAACGAACACATTATAATATTGGATCTTAAATCTTGAATAAGATGCGTCTTTTTGCATCATCTGGTGGATAGAAATAAAAATTGGGTGTTTTATGACAACATAAAACGTAAAAAACAATGATTATCGAAATGGCCGGTAGCAATAACATCTCTTAAGCCCCACCTTATTGCCAAAAGGGTCTTCTTGTTAGTAAGGCTGAACTGCAAACGGTTATTGCGCGACGAAATCTTCCAACCTTTGCAAAAATATCTGCGTGTAAGTTCAACGCAACCAGAATAACAATTTGCATATATTATAAAATTAAAATATTTGCCATTTTATTAGAGAATCAAATAACCAAATAAGCGATATTATGATCGATCAAATCTATAAAAGTCAAGATGTATCAGATCAGATCGGATGCCTGCTCTATCCATCAAAATATAAGTTGAAATATTATAGTTATTTTTGCATTCATATGCAATGTATCTAACAGAGTATCTTAAAAAAACGTAACTCAGTGTCTGCGTCATCAATCAGTAACCGTTGGCGTAGGCATAGCACATATGTTGTGTCAATGATCATTAAGGTCGTTAATTGATTTTTTTTGAGCTATGAAAAACTTCATTAAACTATATTAGTACTGCCGCTTTTATAATTTCTCGATATTATTCAGCGATATCTCCAGTGAAGAGTTTCCTGGACGCAATTTTCGCCTATACGTACACACTTTATGTATTATGATAATGTGCTAATTCTATGTTGAATAATACAATGTTTTTGTTTCTGTAAATTACAGCAGTTTGTTCTATCACTAGAGAGAACACAAAGGATGATACTCTAATAAAAACATACTGTATACATTATCCCGTCAGGTTTGAACCAAATTATCCTCTGAAAGGGCTCGTTATCGAGCGCCGTACAAAAACAATGAGCTCAAAGCGACAACAAAAGCCTACAAATAAATTAATTAGTATCGGGGATGAATATAATGATTTTAATTATTTTCAAAATCTTAATGCTATGGAAGGGTCCAAATATCGCACATGATGAATTGTGAGCTTTCGAGACAGCTCGAGATTCGGTATCTCGGGTCAGGGCGCTGGCAGGATCCGAGTGTCTAAGGCGAACATCCGCCACTCTTGTAAAGTTCAGGGAAACCATTAAACATAATTATGACCGGGTCGCATTCCTCAGCGTCGTCTGATGCTGGAGGGTGTCGGAGACTATTGTGAACTCTGCACCCTATTCCCCTCGATAATTATCAACCCTAGGGTAAGTGTCTTCATGCCGCCGCACATGGACTCATCCCTCGACAAATACAGAATTCTGACGCTCGAGATGCTACTACTTAATAAGTCACTAAACTTTAGATATTTCCCATAAAGGAATTCATTCAAATGAAATTAATCTTAAATGTGATATTTTCCTGACACGTATTTAATTTTAATTTTAATAATACATGGGGAGCATTATCCTTTTTTTTCAAACAATGCTTCTTAAAAATAATAAAAAAAGTGGCATTATATAATCTTATAAGTCTATATTTTCCCAAAAATAATGATCTCAAATCTCCAAATTATTGGGTAAAGCTATTCAACTAACGTAAAAATTAAATTGACTTGTAATGAATAAAGTTTGGAAAGGATAGCTTTCAATTGAATATATTTTTATTTGGATCGACATCAATTGCGGTACAATCCCCAACAATGGTCCCGACCCACGAGTCGGCTGTGATGAACGACGGAACATATTTATGATTTTATTCGCTCAGTGACAGAGATCGAAATGAGGCTGGTACTGTAGGTGATACAATAAAATGTCTAACAATCACAATGTATGTATTCAATTACGCGGTTGGAGACCCAGTGGCAAACAAGCGAGCGTGCGGAGTGCGGAGCGAGCGGGTGATGGTCCATCCAATGGTAGACTCTTTGTCGGAACGTCTTCTTGAACTAGAAATTGGCCGTCTTCTCTTCGCGAAGATCCTCTCCCATCCCTGAAGAGATCTTCCTCCATCGGGGGGTGATTCTTCTCCGTTGAGGTCTGGCAGTTAACTCTGTTGTCTGAAGAGGTCCTTCTCCGTCGAGGTTTACTCGAAAATCCTCTCGTATTGGGTATCTTTTCTTCCCGGCTTAATGTCTTCTATTGCATTGCAAAATCTCAGCGTTTGCTTTGGTCGTCATTTTTTTTTGATATTTAAGCTTAATGGCACTTTTTAAAAATCTGCCGGTATTTTGACAGTTGACATCCTTTGACAATCTGTCGCTGTTTTGATAATTCGCCACTGATGTGATGACACCTCATAGGAGATCGGAAGTATCGTCATCATCCGAATATCACTACTCCTTTGCAGAAATCTTTTCTTGAAAATAGAAAATCCGAAATTGATAGGCTTGCAATTTTCCCAGGATTTCCGTCCACGTTACAATATTTTAAATCAATCAACATTTTTAGGTTGTATTTAGGACAGACGGATATATGTTCAAATTCAATTTAATATGAATACATTGCATGTTTATCTTTTGGTTCACTAGAAATCGCACATTTAAAAAAACGTTTAAAATATCTTTGTATTTTTTGAAATTTCGAAATGCTAAATATTCTACGATATAGTCTATCTAGACTTAATTTGTATGATTAACAGTCGTTCGTTCCTTGTGCGTCTTGGTGACAGGACGTTCGTTGTGAATCGAGTGGGTAAATCCCAGTGGTAACGAGCTACGGCTCGAGCCGCAAACACCATGAGCCGCGCGCCCTCCAAGGGACGCCGCGCCAGGCAACTCAAAGCTAAAACTATTGATCCTGCTGGTTGGCAACAGCCCACCAAAGTGGCCAAGCTTCTGGAGAAGCTACCGCCGAAGCCTGTGCCCCAACAAAACCGCTTCGAAGCAATTCCAATGGTGGAAGATATTGCTGCGCCCACCAAGAAATCAAGAGTCCCGCCCGTTGTCATAGAAGCGACCACATCACATGCCACCTCGGTGGCATTAATAAAATCATTTGTACCTGAGGGTAACTTCAAACTCAGGTACACCAAATCAAAAGAAATATTTGTGCAATGCAATGACATGGCACATTACAATAAGCTCCTTGAGGGGCTCAAAAAAGAAGGCATTAACAGGCCTCATCATACTTTCACTCCAGAATCAGAGAGGGAAGTTAAATCTGTCATCCACGGCCTCCCGGAAATGGAGCCCGAAAGCATCGCCGAAGATCTCTCGCTCCATGGAATACGACCGAACAGAGTGTCGGTCATGAAAAATGCCACCGACAGGACAACGCGGCTGTACATTGTCCATTTTCCGCACGGAACGGATATTAAATCCATTAAAAATGTAAGACACCTCTGCCATTGCAGAGTGTCAATTAATAAATACAAAAGATCGTCGAGGCAGATAACGCAGTGCTTCAGATGCCAAGAGTTTGGCCACGCAGCGAAGAACTGCTTCCGCGCTGAGAGATGCGTCCGTTGCGATCAACCTCACGCCTCCAGTGCTTGTCCTCTCGTCGGGAAACAAATTGTTCCCAAGTGCTGTGGCTGCGGAGGAGCTCACGCCGCCTGCGATAGAGAGTGTCCCAAAAGAGTGGACTATCTAAAGAGAGTGGATTCAAAAAGAAAGATCTCGCAAAATGTCGTAGAAAAACTATCCGCCAGAGAGGCACATGTTCTCAAAAAAGCTGCCCCTGTTCTCTCAGATAAAGACTTCCCTAACCTGAAGACGACCAGCCCACTAATTACTGCGCCCCCCGTCTGGGCCGCCCGGCAGTCCTCACCCCAACAGCCGAAGACAAAGATGACATCGACATTCACCAATGGAGAGAGTCTTCTCCCATTGTCAGACATGATGAAGATGGTGTGCACACTACGTGACATTCGTGCAAAACTAAGTTTGTGTAAAACCAAAATGGACATGGCCATCTGCCTTATAGAGCATTTGGACGATCTCCTTAATTAAATTCACCTCTAACTCATTAAAAATATTAAATTGGAACGCTCACGGGTTAAGGAGCAAAATTGACGAACTAACTGTGGTGATCTGTCACCTAAAAATTGACGTTGCTCTGATTACGGAAACGTATCTTAAGCCAGATATCCCTTTTCAAATCCCCGGTTTTACATGCCACCGCTCCGACAGACTACACAGAGCCGGCGGTGGTGTAGCTATCCTTATAAAAAACGAAATTGACCATTTCCCAGTCCGAACTCCTGTCTCTGCTAACCTCGAAACTGTTGCTATCCAGTTAGTTTTGGGAAACAAAAAATATATTATAGTAGCCGCTTACAACCCCCCTCAGCTGGACCTGCTTTCAGATGAACTCTCGGGGTTGTTCAGTATGTGCGAAAGAGTCTTGGTCTCGGGTGATTTCAATGCCAAGAATATTCAGTGGAACTGTCCACGGGGAAACCGGCAGGGCTCGCTACTACAAGCATTTTCACTGGACAACAACGTTGATATCCATTTTCCACAACGCTTCACATACTATCCGTCGGTCAACAGACGTCCCTCCACGTTAGATCTGACGCTGACCAAAAACGTCTCGACCGTATCCCGGATGAAGGCCGTTGATGCTCTCCCGTCCGACCACCTTCCAGTCGTTTTTGATGTGGAAGGTGGACTCCAGAGAACGCCAGCGGTCAGGCTGGCATACGAGCGGACAAATTGGTCAGACTTCAGATCTTATCTCGATCGTAACATCCTCCTATCCACTTCCGTTCCTGGATCTAACGAACGCGAAATTGACGAAGCCGTAGAGTCCATTTCCAACATTATATTAGAAGCCAAAGCTAAGTTCATTCCGTTAGACGTAACAGATTTAAATCTTATCAAGCTCACGCGGAATTTAAAACGCACGATTAAGAACAGAAATAAACTTAAGAAATTATGGCAAAAATATCGGCTCAAATCCATTAAAGTATTGGTCAATCGCCTCAACTATCAAATTAAAAGTCAAATCAACAAATTAAAAAATGAATCATGGAAAACTAAGCTCTCTAAATTAAGTCCCTCAGACAATTCCCTTTGGAAAGTTGTAAAAACCCTCAAAAATAAACCTAAAGAAATTCCCAGTTTAATTAATAATCAGATAAGTGCCGAGTCCGATAGAGATAAGGCCAACCTGTTAGCAAAAACCTTTAAATTAAATCACAAAATTTCAGAGAATATGAGTAACAATAAAACCATTAAAATAGTAGATAAAACGATTAGGGATTTCCAAAACAATTTAAATATAAAATCACATAAATTTAAACTGATAACACCCATTGAAACTTTAAAAATAATTAGACAACTAAAAAGCAAGAAATCCCCAGGTTTCGACACTATAGACAATACAGTCATCAAAAATCTCCCATATAAAATAATTATCCAGTTGACAAAAATATTTAATGCGTGTTTGAGCATGGGGTACTTCCCATCTACCTGGAAGTCGGCGAAAGTCATTCCATTGCCCAAACCAGGTAAAGATGCCAGCAACCCTATAAATTATCGCCCGATCAGTTTACTTTCTGCACTAAGCAAAATATTTGAAAAACTTATTCTAAATAGACTGGATGAACTTAGTATAAATGTTATTAATAATGAGCAATTCGGTTTTCGTAGGAATCACTCTACGGCTCATCAGCTGACCAGACTGACTGAACACATTACTAGAAACTTTAACATGAAGAGAAGTACCGGTATGGTACTCCTCGACATCGAAAAGGCATTTGACTCTGTCTGGCACCGCGGTCTGATCCACAAAATGATATCCCTTAAGTTTCCTATTTACCTTATTAAAATGATCCAATCCTATCTGTACAAAAGATCATTTTCGGTAACCTTAAACAGAGCAACGTCAACTTCCCAGTCTGTCTCAGCGGGAGTTCCTCAGGGCAGTATTTTAGGGCCTCACCTGTTCAACATTTACTTACACGATCTACCGACACCGTCCCCATCAAACGTAGCACTCTACGCCGACGACACGGCATATTATACCAGCTCTCGGAGCAACAAGCTAATAGTCGGAAACCTCCAACGATCGCTAAAAGCTGCATTTAAATATTTCGATCGTTGGAAACTCAAATTAAATAAAGAAAAAACCGAAGCTATCTTGTTCTCCGTGAAACGGAAAAATCTTCGAATTGATCCAATAGTCGTCGGGTCCAGCTCTATCGAGTGGAAACCCCAAGTGAAATACTTGGGGGTGACTTTAGATAGAAGACTGAGGTGGGGAGCACAGGTGTCGGTGACTCGTGCCCACGGATTAGCAGCTATGGGGGCGCTGCACTCCATATTTCGTCGGCGCAGTGCTCTCTCGGCCTTTAACAAATTTTTATTATACAAAACGCTGATTCGACCTACACTCACATACGCCGCTCCCGTCTGGAGCAATATATGCAACACCAACTACAATAAACTTCAAATCGTACAAAACAAAGCCATAAAAATTGCTTTCAATACATTTCCATACACTAATCTTAAACGTTTTCACAATAAAATTAAGCTTCCTTTTATAAAGAATTTTTTTCATAAGCTAACACTCAATTTTTACTCAAAAATTCCAAATCACACCAATCATCTCATATTTACACTCGGCGAATATACCACTCAAAACAATAATTTTAGATACGTTCACAAAATGCCTAAACATATTTTACTATAATTGATAGTCATGAATGCGCGACGTATGAAGGATATATGATTGATTGATTAAATTATTTATTTTGTTTAGTTTGTAAGATAGTTTTTAAGGAATGTCGCAAAGGGGTTTTAAGTCTCCTATTTTTCCCCCTATATATACAAAAATTAAATTAACTCTTATTATGTAAAATTTATTATAACTAAAATATACTTGTAATTAAGATAAGGATAGTAATCTAAGACTTAAATTGTTAATCCATTTTTGATGTAATTGTGTATATTGATACACCATTTTACCTTGTTATATTATATTTTTTGAATAAAGGTTTATAAATAAAATTATAAATAAATAAAAAATATGATTAACAGTGACAATTTATCGCATTTCTACGCATTCATAAAGCTAAAATACAAAAGTGCCAGGAGGAATTTTCGAACGTGTCGACCAATAGTCTTGGTCGCGAGAACGCGCATTCATCTCGTCGGCTCTATATTAGTCTCGCAACCAAAGTCAGTAAAGAATAAAAGCTATAAGCTCAATGATATACATTAGTATTTTTCTCTTACTTTCTGGCAATACTATATAACAGCCAATTTTGTTTCGCGATTGTCGCAGGTGTCGCTCAACAATTTGAGATATTCATAAGAAAAAAAATGGACCCATCTATTTTTCAAGCGAAATAAATTTGACAGGTTAAACATCGAAGGCAACGTAAGACTTCATAGTCTAAGAATCACACGTAGTCTCGCATGCACTCGGAAGCGTTCCACTTTATTGCCCGTTTGGTGCATATGGCAGCGCTTCTGATTGTGCCCTAATAGTATAACTTGTATCCTTGCTCGATCTGTTCACATCTTTTAGTCCTGTCTGTATTGCGCCTTGCACGAAGCACGGTCGTAAACTTTATATGAACTTGTTCACCGTTGGGAATGTGGAAAATCTAGTATGGACATCATATACAAAATTGATGCGATGTACAATGTGATACAGAGCTGGCTTTCCTCCGAAGCGCGACCATATTCGGACCGCGCTGCAAACGGTCATACTTTTATGTATTCATATATTTTAGGGATAGAACATAAAAAAATAAATAAAATTCTGACAATATAAATAGTAAATGTATCAGATTCTGGCGTGCGGGGGTATTTTTATATGATGCGAATGTATTTACATATTATCATATTTAAGCACGAATCGAATCAATGACATCGTTTAAATTCACAGCGTAGACAATTGAACAATCAAATATGTATTGATTTTATAACCAAAGTAGATCCAGATCATTATGATATTAAAAAAAACGAAGTTTATACTTAAATGTTTATTTATCATTATCCCGTTGCTTGTGAGCTTTGTTTTTTCTCCCGATTAGACTGCACCTTTCTATCAACATTCAGGAGGCACGATAAAGTGGAGAGAGCTAAAAAAGGGAAAGCGATGATCCGATAGATTCTCGCAGGTCTAGTTCCATTGTAAACAAAGAAAAAGCATACATACGTTTTCGCAGAGGCTTTTTTCCACGTTTGATTTCGCAAAATGTGATCCTGCGGACGAATAAATAAATAAACGTCGGGACCTTTATCTCAGGGGCTCAAGTCCTGGGTTTGCCCTATTACAATGAGAAGACCCTGCCTAATCCAAAGGTCTGTTTGCGTGTTTGTATTGTGTAAATTGCAAAGCCTTACCTGGAACACAATTTTTATTTGGTCATCGTAATTGCATGTCGTTGTGGTTTTTCTTTTCTGCTCTACCGAAATCTGAACATGATTGTGACTGCTAATTTAATTATGGTAATTTTTCATTAAAAGTTTTGCAGTAAATTTAACACACCCATTTTTTTTTAAATTCAATTTCGTGCCACAAAAGTATGAAATTTATTTTGCATTAATCATGAAAATTTCAAATACTTCACATTAAAAATATTTTGCGCATTTTTCGCCACGTTCATGATTTATTAAGCATGAAAGTATGCAATGGCGTTGTTAATCTGAGCACATTTAATTTGCCAGATTAACAGCGACATCTTCCGTCTCTCTTTAAGCACAATGTATTATTTTAATAGCGCCATCTTCTATGGCGTTGCGGGGATATTGCGCCTGCAATACCGACCGATCGTTTCTTGCGCGTGTACCATCTTGCGCGTATACCACTTGCCGGGAAGAGTCGTCAGTTGGCCTTGGCTGCGGGAGAACGTCCTTCTCGCAACTAGATCTCTCTCGGGCTAAATAAACAGTTGTCTAAAGAAGAAAGTCTTTCTGTTCGACGCCCGTCCACCGACTCTGGCCCGAGAGCGCCCCCACTCCTACCCTATTCCGTTTTATTTTATCTATGTTTATATCAGGCATGTGCAATATCAGATATAGTAGCTCCGTAACTGCAGCATTCAATCAACGGCATTCTTTAATATTAACAAAATAATCATAAAAATCTAATTTTTTAAATTGTTGAATGATTTTCTAACCCTGTCTAATAAAATTAAACTTGAATTATTTATCTAATCAATTATTAATATACAGATTGCGCGATTAGGGTTAACGCAAGTGAGGCTCATTTTTTGTTCCCAATTTCTTAATTTTCAGTAAGACCGTAGATTTTGGACGGAAGTGAAGGAAACAGTTGATAGTCTGCGCCAAAATGATCAGCAACGACATCATTATAGAATTATAGAAGATTATAGAACCTCTCCACATTAATCCATGATTCTAAAATGTATATAAACGAAGATCTTAATGTAAAATTCATGAAAATTTTGTCCAATATCAAGCAACTTTTGAAGTCAAATATATTGTGGTTTTGTACTGACAAGAAAAACTTTTGTCAGGATTAATCACACCACATATAAAGTAACAAATAATTGGTTGTATTTCTTTGAAGACAGTATAAGAGTGAAATAAAAGGTTCTGGTGATTATAGTTAAGCTTTGGATAGGAGAAGTCAACGAAAATGCTCCAACTAGATTCTGCATCTGTACACATGTACAGAAAAACTTAGAACCTCAATGATAATGTTTTTTAGCATATTACCCTTAACAAAAGACCTCAAAGCTCGTTTGATTACAAACTTTTTGGATATTCTATATGGGAACCCGTTGAAAAGATCACTTATAAGACTTTCTGCAATAATAAACATAAGCCGAGGAAGAGAATCTGCCAAGCATATCAAGATTTATGTCCTGAAGTTAAAAAATGTGCCTGTTCTCATTTCAGATGTCGTTTAGAGGCTTTGATTTATAATTAAGGTGGCTTAATTGAATAAATTCCATTTTTAAAGCATTACTTTTCTCTTTTATTGGGATTTTTTAATATACATTTAAAATCATATATCTCATAGATACTACTTTCATGTTATTTTCTAAATCAATTATGTTCATGCAAATCACGAAGGCTTTCTAAAATTGTATGATAATCATAGCAAAATTTCGATCATACGTATTTATTAAAATTTTGTCAATATAAATAATGAAAGCTTTACACTACTCACAGGATATTTATGTTTGGCATCCCGATTTTAACGTGTTAACATTCATAGATAGCCCTGCTCAGTTTCATCATCTATCATTATTTATCGAAAGTTTGAGAGCCCCAACTTACAGTACATAACACTAAGAAACCAATTGAAATCGGAGACTTGTAATCTGGGTACAAAACAAATGTATATGGAGAAATAAGCTAAAACAAATATAAAATAATGACTTAATATTAGAGATGTTTTTTTTATTTGCGAGTAAAAATCATACAAAATTGCAACAATGCATTATTGCAACATTATGAACTTATTTAATTAATACATTATTTAATTTCTCTGAAGAAATTCACAAGGAGTATTCTTAATTAAGCCCTGTGCTCAACTCATTCGTTAAGTTAATTTATATTTCATTTATTATAATAAAACGTGCTCAGTTTACGTCTTTAGCTGCGTGACATGCAACTCAAAAGGCTGGATCTGAATGAGTAATTTGCTTTTTGTACATGGACGGGGTTGAAATAACTCAGCATTGTATATTTGCAAGTATATATTCGCACACGTAAGTGGATGGGAGCGATTTCCTAAATGGGAATGACTATTATAACGGTTATAGGAGTTGCTAGTCTTCAGAATGTACCCCCAAAATCGATTCCCGTTCACCAGATGAAATCAGTGTGAACGGTTAACTTTAACCGCTTACAAAGTTCATTTAGCACTCAGCCGTTATGTCAATTGGATTTCCAGATAGATGTACTTTTCCAATCTAGATGAACGGCTTCTATGTTCTATATTGCGCTATTTCCGATATGATTAGATGCATTAAAAATAAAGCCGAGGAGATTATATCATAAGTGCGCCCCTGTGTATTTCATAAAACGCTCAAGCGATAATGGTTATAATAATGATTTTACTGGATATATTATATATACTCTTTCTGTAACAAACGATGGATACGGTCATTGATCCAAAAACTACTAGCACTTTAAAATGATCAGATACTAATTTTAAAATGCTGCAATACGTTTGGAGTATATTAATATTTATGAAAGCATAAAATAATGTTGAAGTTAAAAATATTGTAAAAAAATTAAAACATAATAAATATGCCGTCTAATCTCAATTTATGTCGGTTTTATTTCCATGTGAATGTTCTGTAAAATCTAACACACCACTCAATAAGTTTGTAGGATTTTTTCATCTTAAATTTCTTCATTTAAGATCGATTTATCAGCAACTCATTAGTTTCCTAATAAGTTATCCTAAAATTCAAAGTCATCATTCCTAAACTATTTAAAATTTTCTCAAAAATTCGCACAAACTTTGAACTGACCTGATAAAAACACTTGATCGCTTAAGGATCTACTATGAATGATCATCTAATTATTATTAGTTTAAAAGGCTGTTCATGTGTAAAATTATAATTAATTGAAAATGTTCCAAGATTAATTACATCATGGAAGGTATTTCAGTACTATATGGATTGATTTAGTGATTTTTAAATTGTTCCTGGAACTGAGACTACATTATAAACATGTAGCAATTTGCATTACAAAAGACTTCAGATATAAGTTTAGCGGGTGGCCTTAGCGAAACTTGAGCGCTGATTGCTCACATTGTACGTCGAATGAAGAGAATTAACGCAGGACAAAGTTTCGTGCCCTTTCTGTGACCGGGTACAAACCGCACACATTAAAGAAGACGAGGCCCAAGTTGTAGCCTGCAATCACTAAGGATATAGTAAGAATGTTGAGTCTAATACCACACTTAGCCCGACACCAGAACGGCTAAGCCTCGGGCTTAATACTTTGAACTTAACCCGTGAGATGCCGGAGGATTAGAGCCTGCGATCGCTGCCACTCGCTCCTCCAACCTTCCAATATATGCTAAAAATATGTCTCCTCCTCCCTGAATTCTTCCTCGTGTAACACGATAAAATTAATATTCATCACATAAATTGCTCATTTCCAAATTTAGACACTCCTTAAATATCAGAGCTTCAGAGCTGAACAATTAAACGCGAACGTGAAGAATTACTGACACTCGTTTTGATACATAAGTGAAATTTGCTTGAAATGGAGTTAAATATTGCTTCTGAAATGCGTAATGTTTAAAATTGATCTTAAGCTAAGAGTATTCTATCAATTCAATCATTCGAATAATTATTTTGCAAGATTATAAAATTGTTGTTGCAGATTTTTATTCAAGAAGAGCTATCCAATGAAGAGATATAATATACAAGCCACATGGACCGAAAATATTTTTTTGGGGGCTAGGGGGTTTTTTTGCAAAATTTCACACATAGTATTTATGTCTTAAGAGTCGCAGTCGAGTCGGGTTTGTTGAAATAGATTTTTTTTTCTAACATTTTTAAAAAATATCCAAAATCGCCATAACATTTTAATCTGTAACTATAATAGGACAAAATAACTGTTTTTGTATTTTGCAGTGTTTTTTTTTTTTTTGAATAAACAATTATTTTATGGAATTGGTTTAAAAAAAACACTTCTGAGCTTCCAACGTCACATAAAATGAGCAAACGATTGAAAAATGTCAACTTCTAATTTTTTTACTTAAACAAAAAACTAACAACTATTTTGAAATTAGTTTAGTTTTAAAAAGTTTTTTAGATTTTACTCATTCCAACAATATGCTACATGTCCTACAAATCATTCAATAAGAAGTTAAACTTGAAAAGGACTAGTTTGGCAGGGGATAAGAAAATATTATTTATTTATTTACAAAATTTGTTCAAATTGGCCATCTCTGATTCATATGCGCGCACTACACGTTTTTCTTATTTCAACTGTAATTGTCTGAAGTAGCAATTTTTCTTTCATTTTTGCAAAGGCTTATTCCTTCAATTAGGATTTTTTGTGGATACCTTTGTCGTGAAAATTATTTTTTGACAGTCTTATTTCGTGGCTTGCACGGTATCCAAACCTGACACCATTGAATATCTTTGCCTGGGGACATTCACTATTCCGTAACATGCACGGTCTCCAAGCCTGACCACTGAATTTCTTCGCCAGGGGACGTGTCCTATTCCGTAGCCCGCACGTTCTCCAGACCTGACACCACTGGAAAAAAGGGTTGAAAAAAAAAATAGCCCTGATACTTTGGGCATAGGGACTAAGTGTAAAACGTAGCAAAAGACCCCCCTAACTCCCAAAAAAATTGTCGATCCATGTGCAAAACATTCTATATACCTTATATGGTTAGAAATTGCTTATTTGATGTCAAATTTTTTTTACCCCAATATAATATTGTTCAAGATTACGATATATCTTACCAGAGTTAGAAATCTTCATATTTTTATTTAAAGAAAAACTGCTCATACTATTAAAGTTTTTGTTTATTTGCATTTAGATAAGTTTTTCTTATTTTATAGCACGTTTTTACGAAAAAATGTATGAAATACATATAGATGGAATTATTTCATTTATAAAAAATATAACTTCTTACATTATAAAGCTTATTTATTTTATATTGAAGTAAATTATATTTAGTCGAAAACTTAACAAGACTACATGTATATAAACCATATTAGCAAGTAAGATTACAAATTCTATTCTCAAACAAGACTTTAGACATGATTTTTGCACAATAAACAATCATCAAATGGAACCTCATTTTGACTAAAATAATAAGAACTATTTATTTATGCCTCCATTATTGTAGTTTACATCGTATAATAATATTATCTGCAAACTTCAAATAATTCATTGATATTGATTTCTCCTTGGATTGATTTGATTTGTCTTAATTTTTTTTTTCGATGTTAAAAGATTTTCCTTTAATCATTAGCTAGACGTAAAATTTTCCCATATTTTATGCATAAGAACTTGAAAATTATATCTTTTTGACAGTTAAAGACTTTCAAGATACATTCATTTCTTAACAAATTCTACCAGTTTCTAAGATGAAATATTAAAAGGGTTCGTTCTCACAATTCTCAAGCTGCCAGTCTAATAACTGATTAATTGCACAGCTCAAATACAATCAGTGTTTGCATAAACGATTGATGATTATTCATATAATTTCGAATGGATTCCAGCATGAATGTGTGTTGAAATCCCGTTTATTGAATGGCTGGAGCGAAGGCCTACGAATTCATACATGTATGCATCGGAACGAAAAACAAAGCGGTACCTTCATTATGAGAGCAATTCATTTTACAGTCGGCAACAATAAGCCTTCGAGGCCTAACTTTATGCACGATCCAAACTTAAATCATAAATACCCGGCTGGCACGTGTGATGAATCTACACTTTGGATCCCATGATAAACAACGGGCACAGTTGGAAATATATATCCCCGACGTAGGAAATATCCTCCCTGTATCTCTTTCTGCCCCTAGTGTGCCTTTATGCGTCCGTCTCCCGGCAATGTGTCTTTGTTCGTGATTGATTTATATTGCTGGTTGAATTTGAATAATAGCCTACAAGTTTGCGAAATAAATCATAGACACAAGAAATCGTTGTTTGATTGGGCCCGCACCACCCGGGGGTCCCCGTCTGAAAGTTGTTCATAAAAAGGGTATTCAGTACGCATGCAGAGACGAGCCCTATTAAACGTGATTTATAGTTACATTCTTCGGAATCGTATGAAAAATGAAGATAGTGAAAAAGCAATTTTATTCGAGATGCAGAGTTCGCGTCTGATTTTACACGACGACATCGTATGCCAAAGTTCATCTTCCGAACAATGCAACAGGGCAATATTCGTCTGTTTTCGAATGAGAGTGCAATATTTTTGTTCAAGCACTCGCATATTTCAAATGTTGCTCGTGGGCATGCTATGACGTTAATATTTTTATTTTCTAATAGAAAAAATATATTTTTTCGACTTTGCAGTTGAAGAAGTCGAAATGGATGATGGTCATATTTTACAACAAAAAAATCGAAGAAAATTCTGCATTCGATATAAAGAGAAAATTTATGATGCTCAGCATAAGATCATAAATTTGAAAAATAAATTCTCTTAAAATCGAGTTACATCTCTTCTCAGAAAGGATGCTTTCAATATTTTAATACATGTAAAATAAACGAAAATGGAAATATTATATATTTATTCATTTATATATGATTGCAATATGCTAATAATCCACCCCCATAATATAACCTCAAAATCCTTTTAACGATACAATTTGTAAAATATTGAAACTAAATAATAAATAATAATTTAACAGTTATAATAAGAATTTTTGATGTTTTTAGAGAGTAGTGATTATTTTTTAGCAATATCTTCTTCATTATTATGCAGCAAAAAGCAGCCTATTCCAAAACTAGATCCCCATCGGTATTTATTTAAGAAAATGAATTATATCCTTATTATAGATGCTACATATAATATATACTATGTGTATCATAAATTCACCATATTATGCATTCGATATTTAAGGTAGCATAACCTTCGAATTTTATTGGTGAATACTCGCCTAGCAAACAACCCAAGTGAATATGCTTTGGGGGTAACTTTATAGAAAACAGACTGATTTAAAAAAAATATCCGAGAAATTGTAAAATAGAAAATGGGATTAAATTTGGTCAATCTGTATATTTTTGCCTCAGACATGCTTGCTTTCTATTAATCGCTCAGTAAAATACTACCTTTGAAACAAAGATATTGCACCAACAAATAGAGAAAAAAATCATTGCTAAAAACAGTTGCTATATTCTAAAATTTCATTAGTATTTGAGCCCTAAAAGAAATAAGACCGATTGTGAGACTTACGTGATGAATCCTATCCTCAAATGTAGCCAATTTGAAGATAGACAAAAATAAGATGACTTTGTTCAAAGCTTCTGGTTAAATTATTAAAATCCAGAACTTTATTACAGTGGTCTCACAAATAAATGAACCTAGATGATTCCTATACCTCATCCTCATAGGTTTTTTTCTCACCAGATTTCCAAAACATTTTGTTACAGTTTTGATTTACGATGATCCTAAGTAAAATTCTATTAGTTGAAGTTAATTCAGAATAAATCATTTCTTTATTTTCAACCTACGCCATGTTGTTCGATCTAAATAAGCCCAGTCTCGTTATATAATAGCCACGTCTTATATGATAGTTATTCTATATAATATGTCTTTTCAAATCGTTATAAATCGATAATAATGGAGCTTCTTAATAATCTTCATATAAATAAATTCTTGTAGATGATTGCGTATGCTCACTTCAAAGCAATGACGTATACTTTTCATTCTATAGAGTGCCTCATAAATTTCATTTCAATTTCTTTCGTCAAATAAATCTACAAACAGACGTTTTCATTTCACGATTCACGAAAAAGCCATACCATGAAAATTATTTTATAAATGTTACCAACAACGATGATAATTTTACTGCAGTTGTCATTTCATGACAATGAGCAAAAGTCATTGCTTGAAATATCTAAAACAGGTTCATAAAAAATTAAGCACGATTGTCTAAGGCATTTAACTATTATGGTTCTACATATTTATTAACGTTACACGGATAGAATATGATTACGCAGCTATGGTAAAATGAAAAAATATATTTTTTTAAGTTCATTTCGTTTTAAGCTTTTTAATAGGTATAATTTTTTACATTCGTTTTTCATACTTTATCATTACTTTTCATCTTGTAGCATTCAATCTTCATAATTTTTCATCTTTCAAAGCATGTTTTTCTCGAATAAATATATATATTTAATCCAAGATGTTAATAAATTCTCAGTCGGTTTTATATATTGATATAAAGCATCTGTCTCAAATAGAATTGGTCAAGAGACTACTTTCAAGATATTCAATTACGAATGGGATATTCGTTAAGATGAGAGACTTGCTACGTAATCTCAAAATTTATAATTGAAGACTGGGATGTTGAAAGACATAGTTTCCATTTTCTCATGAGAGTTTGAATTTTAAGCAATTTTCACCCCTATAAATTTAATCCACATGATAAAAATTCAATTGTAAATAATATCATTCAAACGATTGAATTTAGAGACTGTTATTGAATTAAAGGAAATATCACAGTGTAATTTACTATATAAATCCATGTAAATTCATTATAATCTATAAAGCATAATCTAAAATTACAAATTTAGCTCGTATTGCATATTATATTAGGCTCCAAATTAACTAAATTACTCAAAATCACGCAATAACCCACTAACAAAATCGTAATGAGCGCTTTAACTTTAATAGTTATTTTTAATAAAATTATAAGGGTTGCGAATATTGTAGTGATATCATTTTTTCGAGTGCATCATTATCATAAATTTGTATGACACGAATATTATATCGATTTTGTTGTATTTATAATATTTTACCCTTTTGCTCTTTTGATATATGTAATAATGATTGTATGAATGGTTTGTGGGTTGCTCAGAAAGGTTTTTGGTCCAGCTTGCTTCTAAAAGTTCCGCTTCCACGTGAGACGTCTCGAACAAAAGCTTCGTGACGAAAAAAGCTCTTAAAATACATTAGAGAAACAATGAAACTGGACGCATTATGCGAAATTGTGGGGAAAGTGAGAGCTAGCCATTATATGTAAAACGACTATAAAGTGTGTAAATGGCCAAACAGTTAATACACCCCGGATGTACCCTTGCTTAACTCTTGACCCTACCTTGATCCCAAACTGCGAAGTTTACTCCCCTTTTCACCTCCGCGTTCCAAAGCCGGACGAGTGTCCATTCTTGTCTAAGACAACTTGTCCTCTGACATTTGATTATAGCCTTAGCTGGAAGGGCTTGTATTCATGAGGAAAAGTTTTGTATCTAATTTTTAGTTTCCATCCCCTTACATAAGGTCAAACTTAAAAGATCACATTCCTCGGACATAAATACAATTATTGTCTATTTCCAACGTATATTTATTTTAGTATGGTAAACAAAACTATATCTATATACATATAAGTGGCTCACGCTGCCCTATACGAAAGCTCCGGCTACCGATAATGCCTGCCGCCATTTCCGTCTGTCCAGGGTCTCTTCCCTCCAATTGTCCAGGACCAAGCATACGGCATCTAAGTCCTGTCTATCCCTCTGCATAGGCGAGGTCTTCTAATGGGTTTACTGTCACTCGATCCGGGATCTAATATGGCATGAGGAACACTGTATGTCGACATTCGCGCTGTATAACCTGCTCAGTATAAACAGCAGGCTCGGACGAAGCTTGTAATCGACGCTTCGCTGTACATGTCCATGACCTCTCAATTCGCTGTATATGTCCATGACACCTAAATCTAGTTTTTAGCACTTTGTGCAAATGTTGCCAATGACGATGTTTGCTACCTGGCACTAAGAGGGTTAAGTTACAAAAAAATCCACAAAACATAAATCAAACATTGAAAACAACTTTACCTCATTTTTAAGATTTTTAGATAGCAATAGATAAATACGATACTTCATTAAATGTATACATTTGTTAGCACATAGATGCTGATACGCAAAATTTGTAATTTAATGACGGAAGATAAATGATAGCCCTGCCCTCGAATATATAAGAATAAAATATTGCTTATGACCAATTCTCTATCAATATAAGTATGAAAGTTTGTCGGAGGTTCTAATGCATGTCTCGAGTTCATAATGTTTATTTTATTTTTACGTATTATAAACACAATAAGCTCTCATCTTATGTTCAAATCGCGAATCAATTTATTTTTAATGGTTTTAGCTTGTATAATAAGAGCTCAATGGGTGTGTAATAGTTCATTAAAAAGGCCATGGCTGATTTCGGAATATTGATCGTATGGTTTAAATGGGTAATGTATTACAAGAAAACTTTAATGAAAATATGTTTAATTATTTCCTGAACTATTGTATTTCTCAAGAATAAACTTTACAAGTTAGGGGTGCAATACGTCAGAAACAATGAAAACATTTGTAATGCTGAATGCTTAAATGGATACCAAAAAAGTTTTTTTTTTAAGGAAGGGAATAAAAATTAATTAACACTTTGAAAGAGTACATTTTTTTAATTTGAAAATTGTACAAAGTTTTAAGTGAATTTAAATATAAATCCCTTTGTTGTGAAATGTGCCTTTGTTCCAATTAATGTTGTCACCTTCATTCAGATTGCAAGAAATGCTGAAACGAGCGCTGCTTGCTTTTCTAATTTTCAGGCATAATTATTTATTAAGGAAGACGAACAAATTTGTAGAGATTGAATTTATTTTCAGCAAAATAAATATGGATTGAGATCTATTCATTTTTTTCCATGGTCCATATCGAATTCGTTCAATGCAAGTTGAATCTTTTGACGCGCCTATGAATATTTTTTTAGTTTTATTTTTCTGTGATATTTTGAAGAAGAAGAAGGATTCACCCTAAACATAACTTGAAAAGTATAATATATTAAAGGGAAAAAAGAGGAATGGAATATTTGATTATAACGCGTAGATAAAAGGATAAAAGTTGTTCCCGGCTTGGAGCAGACGCTTTCCATGCTATATCCCATGATTTCAGTCGTTATTCTTCCAGATTTTCCCGCTTTATAGTATTTGAAATACTAATCGCTCGGTAAAGCCTTTGAAAGGCTTTCGCGGGAGCCATGTCTATAGAACCTCCACCCTCGTGCGACCCACACCCCGACCCCCAAGCCCGGGGAATGGAAACCAAGTTACCCCATTGTAATTAATCCGTACCTATTAACAAAAGCAAGGAATCACTGAATTGTGGCGGAGCACCACAAAAAAAATAATTTCAGCAATTTGTTTCAATTCAAATCCCCAGATTGCTGTATTGTGCGGCGATTGGCGATTAAATAGAAAGTTTAGCGTGCCTTCGCAAACAAAAGGAGAATGCTGGGAAAAGGTTCTATTTGCACCGTAGGGTTGCGATTTCTGGCTCAACGTTGCGGAAAAAAAACAAATTACGGCATAAAATTTTAGTACAAAGACCTTTTGTAGGGTACTCCTAATGCTATTAATACTCGGTGTGTGCGATATGCTCTGTATTAAAAAATGTTTGACTTTCATCTTCTATGTCGATTCAATACTCGCTAAGTTTCATAAGAGTGTTGAAACGCAATTTACGGGCTTAATTATGTTTTTCTGTTCTGGAAAAAATAGCCAAAAGTATTTTTCAAGCCAAAATTAAAACACCCTCAAAGGATATATTTTGTATAATCAAAATTTACACGTATTTTTAAAATCCGCTCCTTTATATAATGCGTTAGGGGGATGCAAAAATAATTTGTTTAAAAATACATTTATTTTAAGAGTGTTATTTAATATGTTATTGGTTTGTTTTTGATCCATAATATACAAATTTCAAAGACCTTAATATAAAATATCTTATTAGGTTATTGTGATTATTCTGTCTATCATGTAATTTTATATAAACAATTTAATAACATTTGAAAAACCCCAAATAAGGGTTGCAGGAAGGGTATTTATAACAAAAAAAGAACTAGAGTTTTTATTATTTTTTAAATTCTGCTACACCATTAAATGAAAATTTTACATTCAGACAATACAATCTGATTTTTACTGAGGTAATATTGAGTTTCATGATTATTCTCATATTTCCTAATACTTCATGGTTATATATCTCATATAATATAATATTAACTTTTCGTCTTATATTAAACATTGAATATAGAATTTACAATTATTTATGAGCCATGATATAAATACATATCAGATTATACATAATGAAGAATCTTAACATCAGAGTCCAAATAATTATTGACAAAGATATTTATAAGGAATGCCGTCCATAATTCATACAGATTTAAATCCATAAATTTACATACAGAATATAAAAATTACATAGAATGGAATTATCCAAATCTATTTATTTAATGTGAAGTCTATCAATTATTATAGAAATAAAAATGCAGTCCATAAAAAGTAAAACATACTTATTATAAGTATATACAATGTTTAGGAGTCGTTGCATTGAACTATGTAACTCAAAGGATACCTATAATTTCAACCAAAAAGGGTGAATTCATACAATTGTGCTAAATATAATTTAGAAAATTTGCATTCAAAAATGATTTTTGAAAAATTGTATGTATTAACTATTAGATGATAATAAATCAAAAAATTAGCATAATTTCTTGTTGAAGATTCAAGATGTTTAACATGATAATAATCCAATGTTAATAGGTTATATCAATGATTAGTTTATAATTCCAAATACACCACATACATTAGCTAATCCACTGTAATCTCCGAGCCTCAGTCCGATTTGGTTAATGTGATCTATTTTAGAATTTGAATTGCAAAAACAACACAATTTATGTTAAACTGATCTTATTAAATATTAATATAAAACTGTACTGTGCAGCTCATATAAAATTGCATGCATTTGTAAGCTAGGTTTCGTAGTAGAAAGTATTTTCTGATCTATTATTTTTCGTCGAATAAAATCAAAATTAAATGCTTCATGAGAAGAAAAACGATGGGAGGAAAATACAGTAGGTTTTATTAATTTTATTTCAGAATTAGAGTTTTCTGTAAGTTAGCTCCGCGTGTATAAAGCGCGTTTTATTTACAACGTGTAAACTTTATATTACATTTTTTTTTCTAAAAAACTTCATCTTGTAAAACGGCTCATTTCGAATCTCCCAACAAAGCTTGTGTGTGAGAAAAGACTGCTTCAAACAAATCTTCGAGTTAGTTACAAGCCCCAGTAATTAAGCGCTAGCTAGAAGCTCACTTCTTATTTGCAAGCTTATTAGCAACCTGAAGAGGCAACAAAAGCCGTCTAGCTAAAGACACATACCTGCGACTTCATATCTGAAGACTTTCACGTTCGAAGACAACAATAGCCAAAATTTTAATTGTTAATGTTAAGTTAAAACTTTCATAATAACAGTTTACCTCTTTGTTCGAGAAATTGCCATTAAAAACTGCTGCTTTAAGTGTGAAATATTTCGCTGATAAAAGCTAGTACGTCTTGTCGTGCATAAAGGAGGTATTAGAAAGAAAAAAATGCGTACAGGATTTAAATAAAATGGTTCTTTCGGCTAGATAAGAAATTCACGGTGTTGAATCATAGCGTGTGAGTTACCATTATTGTAATTGCTATATTTTTGTTTTCTCCGTTCAAAATTGTATCCTGTCAATTCAGACAATATAATCTTTCCAGACACGCAATTCAATGTGTGATTTCCAATTCTTAGTAAAAAATAATAAACGAGCTCAAAGTTTAAATCACTAATGAGTGATTGATTAAAAACGATAAATTCAGTCAAACTTTTAATTAAAATCCATTAAAAAAGTCCTCTCCTCCTTGGAAAATCTCCCTAAAATTATAAAAGCGCATTTTCATAATGGTATATGCTTATGTAGGGTGGGAACGAAAATTAATCAGATTTAGCCTTTTAAATTAATTTGTATCAAAACATCATTAGAAAGTGACACAAATATAAGGCATGGCTCTTTTTTATAAAATGATAATCGTTGATGTCTAGCTTCTGTCCCATTCACCTTATTCTCCGGATATTGCACCCTCTGATTACAGTTTGCTTATGTCAATAGAAAGCTCATTAATATAAAACAAAGATCTGAAACCTACAAGTTTTTTTAGATGGAAAATTGGCAGAGCGATGGTAAAAAGCAATTGCCAATGACATAAAAACTTATTTACTTTCCGATCCCCGTAACATAAAACATCTTTTTGAAATTGATTTTAAATCAAACTCAAATCAGACAGCAAGAATTTTCAATGAAGACAGTAGTAAAATTGAAAATTTAATAAGCCTTTCAACGAAACGACGTATTTTATTATAGTTTCGTGTCTAAGTAACTGTTAACGTGTTTCACTCGAATTCCGTGAAATAATAATGTGGTGCAGACATATCTCATCTCGCATTAAATGAATGATAATTATGTATACGAACTGTAAATCGTTAGGTTTATGGGCCATGTTATTTCTTTTTGCCAACTTTTATCGCAGCCCTCATTTCTTAGTCAATGAATGAATATATTTTTTACAAAAAATATTTGCTATTAAAATATCGCTTTTCAGAAAAGTTTGAAACTTTGTATAATGTGTTATTACTAAGCTTTTGAATTCTTAAAATAGGCTCGAGCTCAAATTTAGAGTGTGTAAAAAAATTTCACCGAATCAATGCATTTGGAAGATCAAAATAATTAACATTTCCAATCGATTTTATGTTTTTTGCATGTTTTCAAAGTTTAGACTTTTAAAAATATATTCGCCAAAGGGATTTCTAAAATTTTAATTATTTACAGAGCATTACTGATCCCGAGACTGATCCCGAGATAGTATAGTGCAATCCCGAAATCCTGGGATCGAAATTTTTGGCTCGGGATTGGATTCCCTAAACACAACACAACTACCTTATAAGGATTTAAAAAACATTTAAAATGAGCCTCACTGATATTTAACGATAAAAATAATTTGTTAATCAAATTTATGCCGCGAATATTGCATTACCCTGAAGATGCAACCTTACATGTCGCGCATACCAATCAAATTATAATATATTAGATGGAGCGACGGCATAAACGAATAAATATCTTCAGAGATGCAGCATTTCACGTAATTAATTGATGTTGATATATTTAAATGCATCTCATTTAATTCTAGAGTTCCCCATCTAACAAATTATCAGAGTATCTTGCGAATTATCAGATGAATCTATATCGATGAAGATAAAAGTTTGCAGGAATCCTTAAGGAGGGAACACCGGTATAAGAGGCGGATTTTTTAGCGTTTTTGGTTTTTTAATTAAGTATAAAACCTGTATACAAATATTTTAAACAGTAATGCATCTTTCGATACATTTTCATGCTTTGAAAAATATTTCTTTCGAAGGTCGGGGTGCAATGGAAAAGGGCTCCTTCAGGCTCCGCTCCAAAAGCATTAGCTTTCTGCCACTTACACCAGATGTCATCTCCCACTAGACAGTTATCGTGTTGTACATTGTTGCCGGTGGATATCTGTTTTTCTTATGGATACGATGGCATTTTGACTTATAACTTTCAACACACGCAAGAAAGATCGAAGCTAAACTAATGCTCTGCCAAAACGATATCAATGCTTCTAGCACCTTTTAACTAAGAATTTACAAATAAGAACGTCTATCAATATCTCCCTCTTCTTTGAATTTCAATCTTCTTCACGTGTACAGGAGTATAGAGCCATGTAGTGAATAAGAATCCATTGAGCGACCATTTCGTACTACCTGTCGTGTGCTCCAGCACCGAGAGGCATTCACTTTCGTGCTTATAACATCGAAACGAATCAGAACTTTGTTATGAATATTTTAAAATGTATTCTTGGATAATTTTACTAATTTATGAAATTAAAAAAAACGGTTTTTTTTGGTTTTTTGGTTGGCTAAACTGGTTTTTCCCCTTAAGAGAAAATAGTCGCGTAATTTTTCCACGCAACAATATATTTCTTATAGGCTTGATCTCGAAGCGTTTAAGCATTAAGTCCAAAAGTTAAATCATAGATCTACTCATGGATACAATTTTTAATTCTGGGGCTTAAAATTTAATTCGAGATATGGGTCTTTGCGAGCGACGTGTACTTGATTCGCTATTACTGTCTGCGAATCGGCTCTAAGCTTTGAACGTACATCACTGTCAACTGTCAATTCAACGGACAAGGATGACACTTGTCCAAAAACTTTGAAAGCGTGTGACTAAAAGTGGACGTTTATGACATAATGAAATCTTCATCACAAACACATACTACTCGGCTGAACGTCACTCCAATTATTTCATTGAAATTACTAAAATCTCGTCACGGATCCCAAATTAGGTTCTTTAATATTGATTTTATCAAATTAAGGCGATGTCGCTTCGATCAAATTTCCCAAGGCAAGGAAAACTCTTCAGAGGCGGCTCGTGATTAGAGACATTAAGACGCGGTTAGACGTCGGGCGAAGCCGGCTCGTAAATCCGCCGGGCGGCAGTAATCTCCAATTACAGGGCCCGCCTATCTCCGCCAGGGCCGGACCCCACAGGACCCCTATCGGCACCCTACAGACACCCCTCGTGTCCGAAAAAAGAAATATTTCACATTTGTAAGGTTCGATCTAAGGCCCGCGACCACCAAATTGAGACACCCCAGCAACATTCGACCATCTATATTTATATACGTGGGCCACCACACAATAAACCGTTTATAAAAGGGGCCCTATAGCGTGATGATGTATACCCAAGGCCCGATAGAACACCTACTTACGGCAAATTGAGATACCCAAAATATATTTTCTCGCAACCATAAATATGTACCTCTTAGATTTATACGGTAACCCTTACATGATGGAACATTTTTATCGCTACCTCATTTCGCCATAGACCTAAACCTAAGGAACGTTATTTGATAAATAATAAAAAAACATCCCTAATCTAAACAATGATCCTAAAGCACGATAATCTACAACAGGTCTACCTTGATACAGAAATCATTTAAAAACAATTCGACCCATAAATGACACATTCTTCAGGTTCATATGCGATAGATTAACGACAAAAAGAGCAAGATAATTAAAACGTACCCTAATATATATTGTCACGTTTTATCACTATCAGTAAATCCTTTTGCAGCGGAAGTACCACCGTGGTACGATCAGTTAAGATACCTACTTCCGCTCTCAGCGAAATAAGCTCAAATACCCCGGGAAAAAGATATTACAAGTGTTAATACGGGACTTATTTCTGCCGATTACCAAAGCTAATGGCTCTGAAATATTTTCAGAACGTACGCATTTATACGTGAATACCTTCATCTCGTATATATATAGGAATACATTTTAAAATATCCACATAAATAATTAAGATATTTTCAGCAATATCATCATTGTGCAACCATAAGCAGTTTCAATAGAAAGGATTACATCCACCTTGTCCATATCATACATTCACCTCCTTATACGTTCGATATTCGAATCGATCCACATACAACAGTGTGTGCTCTCATACATTATTAAAGTGTTAAGATATGGGAATAAGCTGAAAAAGTGGGTGCTATTTAAATTGACAAATTAACTGAAGCAGAAATCTTTAAATAGTGTATTTCGTATATATATAAATCGAGTTATAGATATTCGAATTTAAAAAATAATCGCTATTTTATGAAACAGTGTGGTTCATGGATTCGAAATTGTAAAAATCTTCAAAATATGTTAAAAATATTTCGTTTTCGTTAAAAGAAATTCATATATTAAGTCCAAATAGTATCAAGCTATACGAGGAATATCCGGAAAGTAAGTGTACTGTGACAATAACGGACTGTACTTTTTTGTTTGGCCATACTGAGCTGTAGAATGGGATCTCTGACAAAGCGAGCAAAAGCAAGAATATGGTAGTACGTAAATTCACATTGTAGTGTCCAGTTACGTGAAAGATGTTGGTAAGAAATCCCACCAAGTGCGAGCGGGTCAATAGCACCCGCGAATTTCTTGCTTCTTCTTATGGTGGCGCCTATAGCCCTATAAGAGAGCCCCAGCCACCGACAACGCTTGTCACCATTTTCGTTTGTCCAAGTCCAAGGTGTCTTGGGGGACTTGGTGTGACAACATCCATGCCACATGACCTGCCCAATGGAAAAGGCGGGTTCAAACAAAGCTACTAATAATCGCCTCGCCGTACATGTCCATGACCTTACGATGGTACCCCAAGATTTCAGTACCTGATGCTTCATCCTATTATAACTGGAGATATAAAGCGGGTAAATCATTACACGTCCGAGTCAAAAAGACAGTCGTCATAATGGTATCACACCAATTCCGCATCTCCCAAATAAATCAAAACCACAATTTCGAGCAAAAAAAATCACGGCCTTAGTGTTTTGCGGCCGAAAATGCTTCGTTTTGGTCGAATTTCTGCCTTAAGGAGATTTCTGCCTTAATCAATGCAAAATGATATTGTGAGACCCTAAAAAAACTCAAAAGAAGCATTAAAAACAAAAAAGGAGTATGCTGATGACAAGCGTGTCCTTGTTGCACGACAACGCCCACCCTCACACAGCCTAAAGCCATCAAGTCGCTCTTGAACTTATTTGGTTGGGATGTTTTGAACCACCCTCCGTATTCACCTAACCTAACATATTTTCCCTTCCCTGAAAGAACACATGGGTGGAATTAAATTTTCAACCGACGAGCAGGTGCTGAAATTAGTTCTGAAGTGGGGGAAGGAGCTGGCGGGAGAGTTCTTCAAGAAGAGTATAAAGAAGCTTGTTCCACAGCTCACCAGATGAATTGAACAGGATGGCGATTATGTTGAAAAATATTTAATTAGTGTATCAACAATGTCTTGTATTTTTTTTTCAAATACACTTTTTCTACAAAAATATAAAAATTAAATACATTTACTTTAGGGATATGCCTCGTATATATATTATGTTTAATGCGTTTAGTATTTAGTTTGAGGACTAAAAATAATAATTATAATTATGCGCGATTGTTAAAAAAATACATGTTGCTTGACTTTGAAACTCTCGCGCTTAATGCGAGGTAGATCGACCCTGCAGGTAAAGTGTTAAGAAAAATTGTCACATTAGGTCCATGCACTTATTACACTTTCGGAATATTCCTCGTACGAAATTTAATTAATTTTCGACTTTCATCGCGTGAAATCTTTAAAAATGAATTTAATTACTTTCTGCAATTTCCGATTGTTGTAGTCTGCCACAAGAATATTTGAATGGCATCTGAATATAAGACATTGGAAACTCACGGCTACCCATGTTATATGTCAACAGGTTTCATCTCCTTAATACAATACAAGCAATTAAAATTACCTTCAGATCGTATCCTGGCAGTGTTGCAGGTTTACACAGGACCTTGTTTAATATCGGCAATGACGGTTTGTACCGTTGCGGCCGCCCTACAACTCTAATCGGCAGAATAATATTTGTACATCTTAGAGGTTTACCTCGTTATACCTACCATTATTATTCCACTGTTACCTGGTGGCTTCTGTGAAATACTCCTCGGCCACAAGGATAGTTTGCATAGGTCTTGTATTACATACCGAAAAAGGTGCTATTTCATTAACTTTCAATAACCTGTATCCAAATATAAAACATAAATCCTTCCAAAAATATAATTTAAAATTTTAATATATTTGAAATAAATAATATTAAAGATATTTCTGATAGCCAGCAACAAAATTCTTGCAAAGATTTTAGCTTTGGATTCAAAAATCTAATGCTACTCAGAACACTTCAGTCTTTTCAAACATTCCCCTTTCAGCGATGAAGCGTATCAGGTTTTTTATTAATTTTGCGCCCTTTTTTCAATATCTCTTGACATTGAATAGCAACACGTCTCCATTGTGATCAGTATATAAATAAACTGCTCGAGGGCGAAGAACAATCGAAAAAGCTCTTATTGATTTCTACTGGGAATAAAGTTAAGCTACACCAGTGTTAAAGTTGGAATTATGTTTCGAAGAACTTAATTTCACCTTGAACTCCATAAGCAACAAAGCAAATAACGTTTCAATCATTCCATTTTTTAAAAATAAAATACACAAACTTAAATTCAAACTATTCACGAAACTTCCAGACCCAGACATATTGTTCGGGCACAAAGGCCAAAATGCTCTGCAAAAGCACGTATTTCAATTTGATATTAGAAAAGTTATAAATATCGTACACTTGTAATATTACACAATCCAAAATTATATAACATGACTTATATTCCTATCAATTTAATATAATTGATGCAAAAAATCGATTTTTATTAAGTCTGGTCAATAAAAACAACATTGAATTAATTTTCACGAAGAATCACTAATATTATTATTAGCGAGGAATATTTTTCAAGTTAGCCTAACTAAATGCGTTTGAATATCAGGCCAAGTATGTCGATTTGTAAATCCGTAAATTAAAATTCCGTATATAACGCTCTCCGATTTTTATGCTCTGTTTATCGTTTGATTTCTCGTATTTTAACTGCCACTAAGGGTGGCAGTTAAAATATTTATAGATGTAGGTACCGCATTGGTCCTACTATAGGGCGATTCTTATTATAAGATACCTCTTATTTATTTTTGGAAATGAAAATGTACATTTTAAACAAGAAACTTTATCAATTGATTGTAAAAAAATCACCATTAAATTTGGGATATTGGAAATATCTATACTACCAGTTGAGATGATTGATGATTTTGGACAGAATCGCCTATTAATGACGAATGATTATCCAATGATAGTCATACGTCTAAAGCCTAATAAATATTAATTTATGGAGTCCTTGCTGGTGACATTCTAGATTTGCTGACCAAAATCGCCTTTCTTTACAACTTTATTAAAATTATATTTCAGTCACCCAAGTCTCTTGCCAAAAATCGGGAACACTTTACACTTTGTAGTGTTCAGGATTAACTTTCTTCTAGAGTCTATAGAAATATTTCTTGATTGAAACGAAATTCCACTGCTACAAACTAAACTTACATTGTTTTTAACACGCGTTAACGCGAGCATATACCGTAAAGTGTTTTAAGGGTGGATTTTATTTCTACTGTTTGATTGAGAACTTCAATGTTGATAAAACAAAAACAATATATTACACTAACAAAGATCAATTAATATTGATTTCATAATCGATTTCAATTGGCGGTTTTAACTCAGATGTGCTCATTGACCTATATGTAGAACAAATTGTAAGCAAGTATTACTGGGAATAAATGAACTGTGATAAATTAGTACATGCCAAACAGCTAATGACCTAATTTTAAATACTTCAGCATTGTATGCTTTTGTCATAATAAGCTTTTTTCTACTGGAAAATTTACTTTTACTTATGAAATAACGAATATTTTGATTTATTTATATTCACATATTATTTTCCTTGTGTAATTTATTTTTCATTTTATTTAAGGATTTTTTAAAGAAATATTTGGGATATTTTCCGAAAACGGTCTCTTTGAGACAATTGAGTATAGTATCTATTGAAATTGTCCAAATAGTCTCAATAAAGCGTAAACGGCAGTGTTCCAGTCGTTTGAGCACGCCCGGTTGACTCCGTGGAGAGCGGCTAGCCTTTCTGAAACACCCTGTTGGTCTGTACCTTCTAAACTGGGGAATGTCGATTATTTCCGATTGCGTGTGTCAGACGGGGTGTAGGGACCCACACGCTACGAAAGGGTGGGTCAGTTTTGGCTTTAGGAACGATCGATCAAAGCCACACTGGGCTTGACGTACAGATTGGCAATGTGTACACGTTTTTCAGCATATAGAGAAACCCACTTTGCTGAAAAGAAAAGTGCTTTCTCTAAAGCGATAGTTGTGTACTGGCCGTCCGTAAAATAATAAATAAATTCCACCCGACGTTTTCAATGAATTTTTTCTTATCCGGCGCGATAACACAATAAATTAATCGTTGCCTGGATATTTGATTACATATTTTCAATGAAAATATTTATTTTGATCTCCGACATTTTTTTCAGCATTACTAAAAGAACGATAGAAAGACCTTGAATCTCATATAGAATCTGAAAAATATTACAAGTGGAAAAACTAGCTTAACTATATAAATATATATCTATTCTATTATTGTACTTTCGATCATTGGAAAAATTAGCTATTTCTGCTTATGAAAAAGAATTTCGTTAATATCAAATACCGACCAAAAAACAAACAGGGACTAGTCACAACCTTGATATTATAAAAGTCACAAATCGCTAGAAACCATCTAACAGTCGACCATATAATTCAATCATAAAGCAAATACTGGTGTTATAAAAAGGGGTGTAATTACAAAAGTTTTTAAAAGACAAAAAAACCATTACTTTCATTCAAAATTAATGAAAAGAGAAATTATGAAGGCATTGTTCATAATGGCTATCAAAAATCAGAAAATATTATATTATATTTTTTACGTCGTCATTTTTCCACATAATCAATATTTTTGTACTTTTCTTTACTTTAAAATTCCTATGAAAGTGTATATTAGTCTTGCTCGATTTTTTTAACAGATATTTTACTTTTCACAAATAATTTAAGAGACTTCAAAAACATATAAATAATAACTCCAAACATTGATAGTGATAATTAATTATAAGTTCTAATATTTTTTCCATACACTATAATCTTAGTATTTTTTCAATATAAAAATGGTCACTCTCATTTAGTACAATATTATCAACTTTATTTTTGGTTCTGGAGCAATTTGACGTGGTCATTGTACAATTTTACTATTTATAAACGTAAGCATATTGCTTACTTAACGATGGTTAGGACCAAAAGGTTTGAAAAGTTCCACTTCATAAAGGCAATTGTCTTTCACGTTATCATTCACTTATAAAAATATTGATTTTTGTTATTCAACCTTTTGAGGAGTGAGTAAATTTAAAATCGATCGTTGATGCCATAATCGCTTTACGCTGATTACTTTCTGTCAGCTTCTATCAGCGTAAGACAATCTTCAATTTGAGGCAGAGTCAATTGTTAATAAACACTGTTGATAGCATACAAGACTTGAACAAATAACAAACTTGAAATCGAATTCATTATTAGTCGATAAATTTGATAAATATGGGCTAGCAATATATACAGTTATGTGATGTATGCGGGGAAGCTCTCCGTCTCTGTCTTCCGAACTGCGCTACGCTCTCTCTCTGTCTCTGTCTGCCCGAGCTCAATGCACAAGAGTGCTCTTTCGAATAAGTGGAGGTGGGGTCCCAGGCCCTGGGATAGTACTCCTTTAGGGGTTAAGTAATATATATATATATATATATAATGTAGATAAACTGCAATTTTGACTAAGTTTATAAAAATGTAATGGAAAACATATTATAAGAAAATAAACTTGTCATCGATACAGATCATTGTATCTATACAAGGTGTTTTGCACATGGATCGATTTTTTTTTAGGGTTCAAGGGATCATTTGCAGTCTGCACCTCTGTCATGTAAATTAATTCTTTGGTGGTCTTATTCCATAGCTCGCACGGTCTCCAGACCTGACACCATTGGATTTCTTTGCTTGGGGACGTGACGTATTCCGTTGCTCGCATGATCTTTAGACCTGACATCACTGGATTTCTTTACCCAGGGATATACCTTATCCGTGATCCCTGGCTCACATTCATTTGATCTGACATCACTGGATTTTTTTGTCAGAAAACGTGCCCTCTAGATTTAATACTAGTGAATTTCTTTTTCTGCGAACGTACCCTATTCCGTGGCTCATACGTTTTCCAGATCTGACAGCACTAGATTTATTTGTCTACAGACATCTCCTATTATATGACTCGCATGGTCTCCAGATCTGACACCACTGGATTTTTTTGTACGAGCAGCTTTACAAAAAAAAATATTGCGTGACCTTCATACCCCTTAAAATTTAATGCTTAGCAAGCTGAACCTACCCCGAAAGAAATGTGTTAATAGTTCCTAATCGATAGTCTCTAAGCAGATACTGATTTTCTTGTTCTTCCAAATTAATAATGAAATAATTAATATAGACTATCAGTAGCGAAATTATAGCAATTAATATAATTCACATTAATATCGTATTAAAATTTACATTGAAACAACCTGTAATCCAATTTTCATAAAATTTGGAAGATATTGTGAATCACCATATTCTCAGTTGATTGTACGTACGTGCTTATAAACAAAATATTATGAGCCTACTTGAGAAACACTAAGAAATATTTAATATCTTCGACTTCACAGCTGGCTAAGAGTTCCTTAGATAAATTCTAGATACGGCCGTTATAGATTTTTTATGCCAGTTTGATGCTTTTTATGTAATAAACGTAAATGGCATAAACCTAAGTGGCTCGTTTACGGTAATATGAAACAAAACGGAGCGGGCCCGCTCTGTCCTCGGTCATAAAAACTAAGTGGTTATTTGTTGGTCGAGCTGGTGAGGGAACGAGGGATGCTGGAGCGTGTTGTGTGGCCGAAGCGAGTCCTGCTCCTGGAATGGCAACGACCGGATTAAAACACTACAACCATAACGCAGCGGCGAATAAGGACCAAACTAGGGTTACACAATCCCAAATTCTCACGAACCAATATATTGCTATGTTCTTGGACGACGTTTCTATGGTCGACCGTTCAATGGAAGGGTGCGTCTAATCAACTAGTGGAAAGCGTCACACCCCTACCGGCTGTTTTTCCCTGAAAGCCATCACTGGATGAACGGCTCAGTCAACACTCGGAGAAAATGATGTCTGCGAATTTCAATAGAAAAAATCGTCTCGACGCCTTGAGGATACATAAATAAAATTCAAGTGCTTTCTTTTACGACGACAGAAATTCATACTTGAAAAAAGAGGCTCGAACACGAATACTGAGACTTACGAAAAATAAGTTCTTTAAAACGACTACCATCGGATTCTCGCATTTGTTGATAAGCGCCTTTGAAAACAATCTGAAAAAAATTGTGTCGTTAAAGTATAAGACATCAGAATTTCAATTTCACCACAGTTATGTCAATAATACGTTTCATTGGATATATTGGAGGAGCAAAAAAAAGTATAGCCTATCGGTTTAAGAATCCAAAGATCACTGACGCTTTGAAATTTGATTTAAATATAAATTCACACCACATTACTTCATACTATACAGGACTCAAATCGAATGAACGCCAGTGGATATTCATTTTTCTCGCCTTCTGGGCCATTATTCCGATTGGATACATTGTTTGTACATATAATAGATTTTTTTAGTGTCGCATGTCAAAGAAGGTCTTATTTCTATTCATTTATAGGGCTCCGTCGAAGCCAGCACAAGAAACTGGGGAAGTTTCTTTCATGCCACATAATCCCGGCGTTCACGAAATACTTTGAGGTTCCCCAATTCCGTCGCTTAAGTAAAACGATATTTTAAGCTGTGCGTATCCCAAGAGACACCTTTTGCAATTCTCAACTTCAAAGAAGGTTTTTGCGACCTCAGTATAGACTTGTGGGATGATAAATGCGCAAATTTAGATCGACAATCTCGAGCAATAACAACTAACCAGCTAACACAGGAGGGTAGACTTACTACTTTAATGAGCTGATATTCTATATCAATTTGAATGCTATGGAAATCTAATAAACTACATTTTTACATCAAAAATAAAATTATTAATCGATCTAATATTGAATTTAAAAAAATCTCTAGCTTGGGTTTGTAAACATCCCTTAAAGAATGAAGATATTCTGATTAGAAAACATCATAAAATAAAATGGATTTTCAAGAGTATTAATTTCCACGATAATAATTATCCAAAGTGTTATTAATAAAATTTAAAGCAATTAGTGATGAAGCCTTCTTTCATTATGAAGATCTTGAGTCTGAGCACTTTAGAAACCACACTAGAAACCTTGGCAATTCTTTTCAGAAAGAATAAAGACACGTCTCAGAGGATTATCATAACATCAAAGACTTAAGTTCACACAAACACTTATTTGTAAGATGCCATCAAAGAAATGTGGCAAGAAAGCATTTTTAATACATGGTAAAGCATCAGTCCACATGGTTTTTAAAATTCTGGATTTAATTTACTAACGTGGATTTCAAAAACTATAGTCGAATCTAGATCAAATTTTCTCAGTTTCAAAATATTAACTGTTGAATGATGAAGAAGAAAGCCATTTATGATTATCATATTACTTAAAACGAGCTAAATTAGTGCCAATGCAAATATTATAGAGGAACTTGAATGACAACTGTGATAATTTATTTCAAATTATGCACTCAAATGAAAATCATAATAACTGTACAAATTTGTAGATTAGTGGCATAATAACTTTTTATTTCATCATCATCATTATTAATGCACCAAAAATAGATGTCACTGAAAATAAGTCTTCAGCAAGGACTTCTCTTATAAATCAATATCTGTTGCATTACATTTTTTGAGTATAAGAATGTCTGAAAGAAAAAAGTTTTTGTATTCATATGGCATTAAGCTCTTTAACCGCACAATGGGTTTTAAAATATCTTAAACGTGTAATGACTTCATAGAGTAAAATTTTATTTTGATACAAAATTTGCATTATTTCATTTGGTGGGTGTAAAAAACTTAAGAAGAAAGATTGCATATATGTATGTTGTATCCAATTTAGAGCATGCACATAAGTTTTCTTATTATAATTTTATGCGCACATATTATAGTGCTTTTTTAAAATTAAATTTGCATATTTAATATTCTTAAAAAATACTTTTTAAAAGCTGAACTTTAAACATGAATATTCGAACATATTTTTTTAAAAAATCGGGCAAAACTCAATTTGGCAATTTTGATTTATGCCAGTTTTAGTGTCTTATTTAAAACTAGAGGATCTCAATGATCCATAACGTCCCTTAATAAGGTTTTATAGCCCTCCTAATAAGGCACTGGATTGACTTAAAACTATAAGAAATCACCCTACAGAAGAAAAATAATATTGTTAGGAATTATTATCTGATGGCTGAGTAACTGTGAAGATCAGGCCTTAATTAACATATTCTTATTTACATATACTGTTGCCATCTTTAGCAATTTTCTTTATGATCTTTAGCCTTAAATATGTTACTATTTAAGGTGTCATATCTGTTATCGAAATTTTATGCTAAAAAATGTATCAGCTTTTTTTCTCTAAGCTTATAAAAATACAAGCATTCATATGAAACCCATTCCGTGTATACTTATTTGGAACCTGATTTCCAATGTACTATAGAATAAATTTTTATAAAAAATTGTTGATATAGTTATGATATATTATATGATGCTTGAAAACTTACAATTATTTCTATATATATAAGATTAAATAATCAGAAAATCTTGATCAGCAGACTTTTCCAATGACAGAATTTTTCTCAGATCAGACTTTGTTTTATAAAATAATTTATCTGATTGATCAGGATGTAAATGTTCAAACTACTGTTAACCAATCTCAAATCACTGTTCATCTATGCAAACTCCATTCGTAAGATTAACAGGAAAATGGAATGGAAACGCAATAGTGAATAGCCTTGGCCGCGAAAAGGCATATTCTTTCCACTGGAATTGTCAGTGATCTCGCAGCTAAGATCTTTTTCTGACCAAAATAACGATGTAGTTTTAGACGACTGACTTCTATTATCACTTTATCATCTCTTTTCTTCCTCTGCTTATACGTAACATAATAGTGAACGGAACCACGTAAACCAGTGATTCTCAACCTTTTTTAAGTCACGGTGCACTTTTGATCATAAGAAAAAGTGGCTGTTCACCAGAATTACGAAATCGAAAAAAATATGGGGACTTACATATTTTCTTTTTAAATTCAAATATATAAAAAATGCTTAATATTGAAAATAAATTTAGTCGGTTAAATTTTCCCTAGAAACAATTTTATATTTATACGCATTTTATTATAAATATTTGAAGGTTCTCTTTAGGTGGTAATAGAATTTATATGATCAATCAAAAATCAATTAATGTGATACCTGAGCTTGTTGACTTTTGCAGATATCAGAAATATTAGATCGAATATTTCTCGTTTTTTAGTTTTCATATTAGTTATTGTTGAGAAACCAAGCTCACACAAATATGATGTCGTACTGTAACAAAATGTTCAGTGCCTTCGTGTGAAGAGCTGGGTATTCATCTTGGACAGAAATCCAAAAGTCCTCCATAGTTATTTCGGAAAATTTAATTTTTAGAGTATGATCGTCGACAATAAGACTAATTCTTCTTCTTCAGCATTATTCTTACACTCGTACTTAGCTTTCAAAGAAATGCAAAGATTTTTAAACATCTTTAAAAATCTTTAAATCTTGATTTTATGAAAGTTTCTGGTGGTTTTTAAAGGTCTTAATTTGGTTTGAAATGGTTTTTAAAGGTCTTGATTTTATGAAATTCACCATATTTACAACTTGATCTATTCTCCTCACCACACCCCAAATATATTAATTCTGCTAATTTGACGTGTGTTTAATTTTGCTAGTTACTGATGAATCTATTAATAATTTGAAAAGAACCGACAGAAAGTTAATGTGGTCAATAGCTTACAAATCCTCGCCGTTATTGTCTAGTCTGCTGGAATATCCTCCTTTACTATTAATTGAAAAATACTTTAAATTCAGGTCAATGCATTCAACGCTCTAAAAATAGTCCCATTTGGTGTTCTGCTCAGTCCAGGTTTCAGCGACTGAAAATTCGAAACGGCAATTGTAGGCCGCATCCGGTGTCGCCAATTACAGCGACAATAAATAGAAATATAATGTTTTACGATCGCGAATACCATAAATGGTACAACGACTGAAAAATATGCCCGACATGAGGGCTTCGTAGCATTTTTTCGTTTCGTTTTAACGGTCACCGCCATAAACACGTACATCGTAAAAAATAATTTCAATGAAATTCGAATCACAAGTTATTTGGCACGAACAAAAGCCACTTCTGGCTGCGGGGACATTTGTACGAGTCGCCCTCGGCGGAGCTAAGGACCGGAAGCCGCCCATAACTCTTGCCCGGGGCCCTAACCCCTACACACGCCCAACAAAACCCAACCTACCCACGTACAAAACCCACGAATCCCACCAGGGTACACGCCGCGTGAGCATAACTAATTCTTTACACGAGAGGGAGCGTGACTCGAGTAGGCAGTAAACCGATTGACACGCAGCCCAATAAATACACCACTTACTTCTGCATGCCCCAATCATAACATATTAACATCTGATATAACACTTTACACCCCGGCAGATTGAATGTGCCTCGCAGTGAGCCTCTGCAGCGCGCCTGCCTGGGCAGGACCACTCTATTGGCATACCTTGGCGCGACCTGCCTAACGACCGCCACAACCTACAACATTAACATTGAATAATTGCACATGAAGTGCAATTTGCTGTGCAAATGGCTTACCTGAAAGAATACAATTTAAGCCCTTGCAGAATAAATTGGCCGATATTGCTGGTAAATTGACCTTATGTCGATACTCTACAGCTCGATAATAAATCCACTATGCAATAAATGAACTTTTATTCGCCATTTACTCTAATTAAAGACCCTAACCGAATAGATAATATTATATACTTTTTCTTATTATTAGCATTCGAGTCTGAAATAATCAATTCGCTCCAATTTGATTCAAATCAACGTTATTTTGCCTACGAAGCGAATGCTCTGACCACTGAGCAATTGAATTTGCTATACTATCCAATCCAATTAACGATATACGTAGGATCAACAAGTTTTTTTTATAAACCCAGTGTGTCAATTCTTCCTAACACTTTGACTGCAGGATCGGTCTACCTCGCATTAAACGCAAGAGTTTCAAGAACACGCATCATACTAATCATATTGAATTTGCTATAGCTTAATTACGACCACCCCATTTATTTCGGTTTAGATTTTTGAAAAAATTTATTTCGTTTTTTTTTGCATTTTTCCAATGTTTTGATTCTTAAAAATATATTCTCCAAAGAAATTTCCAAAATTCCTACTACTTATTGAGTTATAGCTATTTTAGTGACGCGGCAATGATGAAATTGACACTGTTTCTTATGAAGAAGAGAGTGATTTTGAGGCATATCGAAAATCGCAACGAAAATTATCATACAGCGATGATAGTTTGTAATTAAAATAATTAGTATTTCACTAGTGGATTTCTCATTTGAGATGCCAGATGTCAGATATTCTTAAAATTTTACCAATGATGCAAGACGTCCTTTAAATATTACCAAAAATGTTATTTTATAATTGCCTTATGGTTTTCCTGTTTTTTTATTAACTTTTTTTTATGCGATTTTTGATATATTTTATATAGCTGTTTCAAAGTTATGCGGTTTTTAAAATCCATGGAACGCATCTTCACTTTTTCTATGTAAGTCATAGCTTTTTTTGTGCGATTTAGTTAGAATAGAATATAGTTAAAGTTGCATCATATTTAAATCTATACATACATATGATTTTAAGAAAGCAATATTTTACAAGGTAAGAACATCGAGCGAAACATTCTCATTTATGAAGTAGAAACATGTATATCCTGTGTAATCATTGTTTAAAAAAATGTAAATATTAACGTTTTCAAAGACTAAAATCACAAAATGACTGCGTCAGAGGGCCCCAAAACCACAACGAATGCTGATACTATAATATTGTACGAAATAAGATTGAGCATTATATATGTCAAGCAGATGCTTGTTTGATTGTAGTAAAAGTTATGTTTATGTGAAAACTGAATCTGGTAAAGTAAATGGCTGTTACAACTAATCTGTGGGGCTTTTGGATTGGAAGCTAGAATATAATGTTGTGTACATAAATTCAAGTATTCTGCTGTTAATATTTGGTTGAATTTCATTATAATATTGTATTAAATGCTTATTATCAAAGCGTTAATAGAATACTGAATTAAATCAAAGTTCTTAAATAGAAACTATTGTTTTCTTAAATAGCAGTGTTAATAGTTACCTTGTGAAGCCTTTATAGAAATAAGCTTATGATATAATGCGTCTTGGATTTGAAAATAAAGTTAAAGGACTTGAACTCAAGATAATTGAGTTATGAATCCATCCGCTTAACCGTGAGACTACCCACGGGTAACATTTGTATACATTTTTTTGATTGCACTTTAAAGTGCACTCACTCGGTATCCTTGTTAAAATTTTCACCATAACTCTTGACTTTTTACTGTTATATTTGAGTATTTGTAAAATTGTTTTGGCAGTTGAAAGCGTGTTCAAAGCTTAGGTTCATATTTGGACGGATGAACTTTGCTCAAGTAAATTGCAATCAGCAACGGATTCAGTTTTGCCTTCTAAATTTACTATCGAAGTATATAGTCAATCAAAGATCGAGTACGATCGATATACCTAATCATCTTGTTTTATTCTGATAGCTAATCTTAATGCACATTCTCCAATTTATCAAATATTATATTTAAAAATAATGGCAACTTAACAAATCACTAATAAAACACAAATCATCATAATGCCTATCACAACAACATAAAACTACAATAGTTAATCATTCATCACAGATTATAGAAAATACATAACGACCATAGAGTGACTTTTAGTTAGGTAATTAATTACATAAATATATATATTTTTTAAATAGATGTTTTAGAAATATATTATATTTTTTTATAAAAAGGCTTACATTACATCTCTTTAAGATTGCTAATATCTAATTTTAATATTTTTTTCAAAAGTTAATTTTATTTGAAAGGATGTAAATTCTTGTATACGTTTTTTCAATAAGTCTTCTCTTTTTTACAGAAAAAGGCCTCCTGAACCCTAAAAAGTCAATGCTCAATACGGATATGATTGAAAGCTGTTCGTTTTATGAAAGTCCCAATGTCGATGCAATGAATGGAGCCGTTAGGGAAAGACTCAAGTCCAATGAAAGCCCCAATACGTACGTGAGTCATCAGACCTAGTCTGAATAGACCATACGGTGTATTAAATTAGGGAGAAATTGATTACTGCCGATTGGGAATGCTGGACTATGTACCGCGGTTCCCCTGGGTCTTGCACCATTCTAAAGCACCTGCCGGCTGACAATATGGAATTCTGTTCCAATATGGTACATCACTTTGTACAATGGCCATAAATTCTGGTGTTTCCTTCATCGTTTCTCTGACCCACAATTTCAAGATGAACGAATGGGAGCTCTGTTTGATCTGCAGCTACTGTAGAATTAACGGGAATGCAGCTTTCGCCTCCATACATTTGAATTGAAACGCAAATAAGAATTTAACTGCAGCAAAATTAATTTGTCAAACATCACCAATTTATAATAAGATACTTAAAAACATATTGATCAATATCCAAACGCTTAAAAATCCATACTTTTATAATAATAACGAATATTTCTTGGAAAATATTTTTATTCAATCCCATAATTAAAATTTCATTCACTCTAATCCATATTAAATTACTCTGAGTGACCCTGGACTATCCAGACTTAAATATAGGTAGAATGTGATTGTACAGGATTTATTGGGATAAATACATTGACATTTTGAATTAGAACGAGAAAATATGGCTATATTGTAAACTTTAATGTTGAATTATCAAATCATTTATCGTATTTTCCTCTTGTCCAAGCTATCATTTTCGAGCATTCCTATCAGAGCCGTAACTAGGGAATGAAGCGCCTGTGACAAGTATCTACCTTAATGCCCCCCTTCCGGAAATTCAATAATATACAAAGCTAGTCCCAAAAGTATCCGACCTAACGTATAGATGCCGGTTACTGTTGTAAAAAAATACTATGATAGAAAATGTCCAGACGCTACGTTGCTTCCGTGATCATACAGATCATAGAAAACACCGCCAAAAAGCTCTAAAATAGAACGGAGTAGCCATAAGGTTTGTATGCTCAATCGGTCCGCTTTTCGGACCGCTGATATAAAGAATTAGCGGCTCGCGATCGGATGCTATACTTGAAAATAACGATAATGAAGAAAATAGGATATTTTTTTGTCAATAGAAACACCCAGATCCGTTAAAATGTAAAGACATTTTTGTATTCATCAATATATGTCCTTAGCATAATAATTTTTATGTATAATTTTATACGAAAAAACACAACAACTCATTGGTGAATCATTGGCGCTTAAGTGGTTAAATCAATTTATGTCAAACTGTCAAATTAATAATTGGAAATCTCTAAAAAAAAACAAGTCTCCACTAAAACGAGTGTGACCACATGATCAAACAATATTTCGTGTTTTATAACAAATATTTTAAAATTTATATTGAAAAACACAAGTAAACTAAGACATTCTTCCAAATATATCTTTATTATAGCATTAAAAAAGTATCGTTTTTATTTTTAACTATTCGAAAGCTACAAATTGCGAAAGATACTGAGGTAAATTTATTGCTAAAAATTTTCTCACATATTTCTATGTCTTATTGAAAAATGTATGTATACAGGTTGTATCAGACTTAATTATTTTTGTAAATCATGCTGTATGATATTATTTTTGCCTCGTTTCCAAAGATGAATATTAATGACATTTAATTCAATATTTAGTGGAAAATTTCTGGTGAAAATAGTTGGTGGACGTTAAGAAAATCTACGTTCTTATCAATTGAAGTTGTGTCAATTGAAAATTTATCAGTAAAAACAAATCATTTGGCATATGCTTGGAATATCATGTCCATCATATCTCGGTCCTTATCGTAATGCCATGTTAGTGTCATTTAACCGGATAAGTGGGCATCCGGTTTCGGCGGTAGTTCCAGTGCCGGCCGCCTGTCGCCGCCACTTACATCCTCCAACCCTTGTCATTTATGTATGGAAATTAGTGCTGTCATTGCTTCCCAGGAATCTACTCCATTATTACTATCTTGCTGTTTGATTTTTTTACAAATCGTCATTCGAGTAACACATGACACTCTCAGTAGACAAGATTTATTCATGTTTGTACAATCGGCCCTCGTATAACATGATTTTCAAAGCAAATCCATACTATATGAGATTCGATGTTCATTCGAAAAAATATAGAAGCTTAACACCGAATATACCAAAGCTTTTTTTCTTAAATAATATGTTGCTTTTACAATTAATCCTAAATCATATATTTTAATTCATAAACTCGAAAAGAATATTAAAATTAATAATTTCTTTCATTCACACATTATTTCTAAATGCACTTGGGTCTTTTTGAAAATCTCATAAAAAAATATTTGAACTACATAGCATACTGAGGGATAAATTCCATTATTTTTAAAAATTGCATAACTTCAAATCAACGTAATCAAATGTATCAAAAATCGCATAAAATAAACTTTGCGACGATTTAACTATTAATTTTTTACGCAGTTCGTTTTATGAAAACATGCAATTCTTAAGCTTGCTTTGGAATTTGAAAGCTCGTTCAGAATTTGAGTCGTGTACAATAAATACATTTTCTAAATTATTGCAAACTTGACTAACTTCTTGTATAATTATTACAGTAAGGGGGGACAGGAGTTTCTTCCACTCAATATCGTCTTCTGTGTCTTTGCTGCCATAAAGCATCAAGCCAATAAAATCATCGTCATTCAAGGAAGTATCCATGTCCAAAATTTAAAAGTCTTTTCAAGTACAGATAATAACTCATTATCAAGTTGAAATACTATTTCAACGTTCGGATGCTCTAAATATGGATGACTTGAACTTTTTATGCGCATTAGCATAAAAAAGCTTTGTCTTCTATAGAAAAATGAGGGATAATTTCCATTATTTTTGAAAAGCGCATAACTTCAAAATCGCATAAAAAGATCCGCATAAAAAAAGACCCAAGTTTAAATAGGTAATATAAATCTGAACTTTTATTTGTTGATGACTTTAGTAGATTTTATTTTTCTCATGATTTTTACACGCAGCGCCAAGTTCTATTACTGACTGTAGTAAAAATTCCTGGCTTTTTACTACAGGGTTATTCCTGGTTTTTTATCTATACAAAGTCCAGATATTTATTCAAGCTGGATCTAGATTTTTTTTCTATTTCTATTTAGCTATGCATGAATCATAATAATGTTGTACTTTCTATCCTTTGTTTAGTTAATTTAGACAATTCTCATTTATTTCCACAAATGGTTCCAAGAATAGTTGTCTTTCTTGCGAGTAGTACTGTGACCAGTCTCTCTGAAACTCTCGTGTTTATTGTTTCGTTCCTTTCCATACACTGCCGATGCTTACATCAGCTTCAGAACATCAAAATCTACAAATAAAATTGAATCTTCTCCTCTTGTTCTTTCCAAATAGAGAAATCCACTTATTATATACTTTCTATTGGCGTTAGAATCTAACCAGATATAACCCCAAACTTATCTAATATTTGGCAAGTATTATGCATTCTATTTCTTCCCTAACTATTCCATCAGAAGCAATCGATTCAAGTTTATTATCTATTATACATATTTTTCCCATAAAACAGAAACTCAATAAGAATCTTCATATTTTTGCCTTCTACACTTATTTATAATATTCAACGGTTAGATATTATAAATGCGGGCTCTAATTGTTCTATTATTAGTTCCACAAAAGAATCATTGTCTATAAATATATTTTCTTGTTGATCAACAAATTCCAAATATTAATTATTTTGTCAGGGTTTTCCTCAAAATTTTCATATCAACTTTTAGTGGCAAAAAATAATATGGATTGACCATTGCTCTTCTGATAATGGTTGATCTTTATAAATGTACATAATTTTGTTACGATTTTTTCAAAAATGTCATTTCCATCCAGAATCATTTTTGCCATCACAATCTTCTCTTCCTTAATTAAGATTTTTTTTCCATTTTTTCTATTATTACTAGGTGTGTATAAGTAGTATATATTCCACTGACAGAAGATCCTAGTAAAATAACATTTAAATTGTTGCTTCATTACACCAAGGCAATTCTTATAATTCTTAATTCTTATTGTATATTTCAAAGTTTACATGAAAAATATATAAAATTGTTTATGATAAATGGTTCAATTTGGATAATTATATAGACTAAGGCATTGTCTGCTTATAAGGTACCTGGTCTATCCGACGGAAGAAAACGGCGACTCGTTTGTCGGGTTGGAAAAATGCGGTGAGTAATGAGCCACATCAACTGCGAAACGTGCGGATTCGTCGGAATAAATAGTCCGTTAGTAGAATAACTTCTTCGGAAATAACACAATTTATTACAAATATTGGGAGTTCATTGTTTAACGCGGGCGATTTAACCGGGAACAATGGGCAAGCCGGGAGGGAGAGGAGTACGGCCCGAAGATGGAGTAGCGCTAAACGCTCGAGCGATAAATTTGAAGAATCGTCTGCCCAAAGAGCTGGTGTGACGTGACGAAAACGCCACTGAGGCGTGAAGAGCTCGACGTTTGCAGAAAAGCCTGCCTCCACTTTGCTTCCTGTTTGACATTGCCGAAATTAAGCGTGCCCCGAAGTTGGCATTCTTAGAAATCCAAAAATACATTTGAGCTTGTGTGGAAAGTCATATTAATGTAGCAAAGTTGATGTTCGCCAAACTTTCAAATGATTAAATAACATTTTCCGTGTGTAACAACTCGGCGTCATGATTCGAAATGAGAATTAATATTTCATGGCGTATTCTAGTTTTCGATGTAAATTTAAAGCCCTTTTGTGAGCAAAAGATTACATTGGCCCAAATTCTCGGAATTATAAGAACGATTTTTTCTTTGAACAATTTACATAGCTCTTGGTGTATGAAAGGTTGAATATACTTTTGATGTAGAATCCGCTGTGTGTATTTATATAAAATTTTACATAAAATCGTTTAACATTTGACAAGACATGATAACATTCACGACATAGTTGTGAACAAAATTTTCAACATCTTCATTGAATTACCATATGAAGACAAAAATAAGACCGGTTTAGTTGACATCTCAAATGAATGAATATACATCGTTTTAATCTAAAAAAATTACCAATTCACAATTACAAATAATACAAGGATATCCTGATATCCTACTTACCAAAAGGTAAATACTCAAAAAATTAATAATGTCGCACAGGGAAGCTTATGAATTACTAAATTTTCTACGATAATTAAAATACTATTTAAAATAATTATTGCTCTCCTAAACAAAATTCCTATTTAAATCATCACATCCTAGCTTATTCTCCCATAGAGATGGCATATCAATATCTATGTTCTATCTCTTCAATGAAATTAAATATTTAGCAATCTTTTAACACTCTAAACTTGAAATGTATCAATATATTTAATTGTGTTTCACTTTTTATAGTTCATTATTGAAAGGAAATCATTTTCTTAATAGTAAAAATATGAAAAATGCTTGTTAAGAAATTAAACAGACGAAGTCAAATAACATCAAATTTTAGACAAACGTATTTAAAATCATTATTCCAATGGGTTTTTATTCATTTAAAATCTTTCAACATGACAAATATCTTCATATTATTTTAGTATTAACCGACTATTGTATATTATTTTTGTAGTTTCACGCTGAAAATATCCGTAAATACATCGTTTTTCAGGAAGTTCTATTCAATATTAATTAGAAAATAATAGAACAAAATACACTTTAGTGCATTCTTACCATTAGTATTCCTTTGGTGGCGTTGACATTGTCTTGATGGCATACAAACTGTCCTTTTAAATCCTTTGGGTCGGTCATATGAACTGATTCCCACAAGCCCGTACTAGCGTTACCCAACGGTAACACTGGGATGGAAGAACCATCAAATGGATGGTGATTCTACATACGTACATGTTATATTTTAATTAAAACGCTGTTATGGACACAAATTACATATCAACAGCAAAGAGCTCTTTGTTTAATTTAAAATTTGTTCGAGGCAAGAGCATATAATAAATAAAATATCCAAACAATAAAACGCTAACAAAGGCGTATTATTGCTAAATCCACTGCATATGCTTCCATCGTAATGACTATTGATAAATTAAACAGTAATTATAACAATGGATATCAATTCATTATCGTTTTTATGTAGTTGCAAATGACATTAATTGGATGTAATTGCTCATTGGTTTTAATTTACACCCTAAGGCATTATACTTTATGATAAATATTTCGTAAAAAAAATCACAATCAAAACATTTTTTTTTTTTAGAAATATTGAATTTTAGTTGAAAATCACCATTTTTTCACTAAAGTTCTTTCGTCCTTTACGTGCCATTAAAAAGGCTATTCCAACAAATCTTACAAGGCCGTGAAAACCTAACGCTGACGATATTGTAGAAATAACCAACTCGACTTTGTCTTTACGACGACATAAACGTCTCTTTTCCGATTTTCGCCCTTTCTATTCGTACAATGTGAGAATAAAAAGCAAATTATAATCCATATGATCAAACGTGAGTTTTCTTTGCATACGCCAATTTAATCCCATGGAAAAATATCTCGTCCTTAAATTTTCTGCTTAAACGTAAGATTCTCTCTATGGCAAAGGATGTCCACCCAAGTGCCCGACCTAGACGACCCTTTTAAGAAACAGTTTGCACAACCCCAAAACAGATTAAAGAAAATATATTTCTTTAAGTTCACCCCGAGAGCGGCCCTTTGGTGCCAGGAGTCTTCGGGGACACAACCAAGCGCCAAACAATATAGATCCTTTACCCTTTTCTCCCTACATTTTCTCACAATTTCGTCCATTTTATTTATTCTCTACACAGACATGATATATAAAATCAATTTGGACGTCAGTATGAAAGCAAAATCGTAAAAAAGAACGAAATATAATATATTCGAGTTGAGAAAAAAATATGTTCCTTGATTGCTTACGATCCATCTTCATATCTTTGGACTGCGATTTAATGTGATATTTAATGATTTAATTAAAATAATTTGGTACATTCATTGTTTATTACATGATTTAAATGTGGCATTATCATTATACTACAATAAACATCAATGGCAAAAGAATTTTATCAAGTAAAAAAGGTAACCGGAAAGTAATCAAAATTTTAAGACAGTAAATTTGTATCAACTTTTTATACTGTTTAAACTATTTTCATCTTTCAAAATGTGTAATTAATTAGTTATATATCAGGAATCTACTCTTATTACAAAGCCATCATTAACAGGTAAAATATTTCTCTGTAGCAAAAGAAACAATATATTAAAAGAACGATCAATAGCATAATGATCGTTTATGATGATATAAAGTTTTATTTATAAAATAAATAAATACATAAATACAAGAAAACGCTCATTACGGTATGAAAACTACAGTCAGTCAAAAATTTTAAAAAAAGTTTTGCAAGTGTTAATTTTTCTTTGCTAATTTTTTGATCGTCAGGAAAAATATAATTTCAAAAATTAAACAAGTAGTTAGGTTTCTAATGCATAAGTGAAATTCAATAATAAAATAGATATACAATAATTGAATGATATAAATACGAATTAATACATAACATTTAAAGCAAAATAGTATTGAGAAAATCAGATTGCCTTTCTTCGACTTCGAATGAATATTTTAACCCAAGTAAATGGTTATTGAAAACAAATAATACTTTGACCATATCAACGTCTATCCAATACGCTGAATAGATTTTAGTCCATTCTAGTTTCTATTCCATTCGCTCTAATCGGATTCGAGAATTTAAAATAAATAAATATAAGATGGAGACGTTTGAAACGTCGAGGGTTGATTGCTTTTTTGTCAGTCCTCTGCTCGACGGTCCTTCAATTCGATTACATTATTTCTTTAGCGTCCCAAAGAACAATAACTCTTCAAATCACACAACCAATTCACCCAGCTGAATGTCTTCTGTCTTCTGTAAATTCACTTAAACTCATTTGCCTTTAAGAGCATTACATTTCGGAGCGTCGGAGCCCTCGAATGTAAAATAACGTATTTATAAAGGCCGTAAACTCTTCGACGGTGTCACAGACGAGAGCAAATAGAAGATCACCCCTATAGTTTGTTGTTTGCGGGCTGGACCATTCCAGGACTAGACTGTTTGTTCCTCAAACAAAGTGAAAATGTTCTAGCAAGGTCTCCGATGCGGCTCTGGAGTGGGTTGTGCCGATTTGAGATATTCAAATATTGATCAAGACATTCTCCATTTTGTTGAAGATATTGAAGTTAGACCTTCTATATTTACATAGTCGATGACTTTCGTGACACACAAAAATGTATGTGGCAAATTCGCAGTGTGAACTTTGTCTTCGAATTGCTAAGACACTACATCCACAAGAAGAAATACAATACAGGGTGTTCCTAGTGATTAATATTTAATAATATCTTAATTATTTTACAAATATATTATATCTAAACACACATCATTGGTTATAAAAAGTACATATTCTTGTATTTTATATTAAGTTTATTATTTTTTAAAATGCTTTTAAAATTAATCGACATCACCAGAAACACATGTCCATGACAATTCGTGTTGAATAAAATATATTTTCTATAAGTTTTTCACCCCATTGCTTTGTTATCCTTTGTAATCAAAAGCAGAATAGAATAATTGCTATTGCATTTGACAGATAAGTGTATTCGATTGTAAATAAAATGTCAATACATGGAAATTTGCAACTGAAACGTATATTTATCAGGTATATAAAATACTCAGCGACAGATTTTTGCCGGAGATCTTGCACAGGATGATAAGGGAATTGAAATGCACTACTTTTAAATTTATTATTCATAAATATGTATATAATATTCAGTAGACAAATATCAATTGATTTAAAAAAATATTTATTAAAAATTTCGGTGATTCTAAACCCAAATTACAAAAGATAGGTGTCAAATATGAATTGCTGAAAAATCTTTTGATTTTTCTAACAGATTTAAGAGGTCGATTTAAATATTGTTTCCAATATATGGTCTTGGTCCAGGTTTACTCTAATGGATTTGAAAAAGTTTATTTTGATTCATAAAATCGTATTAAGATGCAAATAAATGAATTAATTTGCAACAATAATGAAATATCATTTCAAAATATACTCTAATTTCGCTACTCTCTTAAATTAAAAACGGAATTCTACCCAATTAATTCTATACACAATATGAATTTTTTTTCCCTAGAAAACCCTATGGAGATCGCCTACATCCAATGACGAATATTGCACCTTAAAATAAAGAAAAAATATCTGAATATTTTAGTATCATTTCGACTATGAAAGAGGAATAAAATTATATACTTTTAAATATTTTACAAACATCCTTTTGGACATCTGTCAAATTAGTTGGCTTTATAATCTCGTTTTAATTCGTTGTTGCAAAAGCATTTCAGAAAATCTGAAATTTTTTACTGGAAATTTTTAGCATCCCCTGTATCCATTCAATGACAAACAAAGCGGAATTCACGACCAACTTTCAGAGTAGACGAAAAATGTTCCAACTGTACAGAACGACATCAATGATTCAAACTTTGAAGTGGTTTAAAATAGCATTTTTGTAATTAAAAAGGAACTTGCGTTACACTAAAAACATATTTATTGAAGAGCAAAATAAATTGGAAAAATATTATTTTAGATTCATTCTATATTTTAAATTTATTTGAATATTTAATACTCAAAAGCGTTTATACAATAAACGAAGATTTAATTTCGATGCAGTTATTAAATCGAAAACCCATGCGAATCTTTATTTAGGGCAGTGGTTCTCAACCTTTTTGAAGTCTTTGTGAGTACGATCAGTCGACAATGAGGCTAATTCTTCTTTTTCAGCGTATGAAAATTCACAATACAATGTATCAATCATAGCAAATTGATTTGGTATCCAGTCATAATTTTCTATATGTAAGGAAGGAAAATATTTTTTTTCAATAAAGTTTAATGTTCTATTATTACGGAAATAATTCACTCAGAAATGTTTTCGTTAAGTGAAGAAAACATATCTACTTTTTTTCTATTATTAGATTTTTCCAAAAAGCTGAAATCCTATCATTTTGTCAATGGATGTCAAAAAATTGTCGTTTTTTCGCCAAACACTCGTATTTGGCTTCCATAGAGATGCAAAGATTTTTAAATATGCGTGTTTTAAAGATCTTTATTTTATGAAATTCACCATATTTACAACTCGATCTAGTACAAGTAGTAGTGCTGCTGGTAAATGTTTTTGAAACTAAAGATTCTTTATGCAAAAAACAGTGCGAAGTTATAATATTAGGATTTCTTGTCTTTGCAAGGGTAATAAATCATTTGATTGAGCCTACCATTGAAAGAGCACCATCTGTACAAATTCCTACACATAACTCCCATTATATTTTAAATTGTTCTAAATGTGAAGAAATATAATCAAAAACATCTTATCCTGTCATATGCTCGGTAAGTTCTTTGCAGCATAGATATTGATTAACTCTTTCGTCGACTTTCATAATTTCGTCAACGACTTTTTTGGTTTTCACTATTTCACAGAATTTTTCGTTTTTACCAATTTTTTCGCGGTGCATCGGTCGAGAACCACTGATTTAGGATATTTTAAAAGTTAAATTCAAAATAATCAGTGTGTTGGTAATATATTGGTGAATTTTTAACGAGAATTGAAGCATATTCACACAGCATGTGACACATTCGTCACTTGATTCAACGCCATCATCAAGATCGAAGTTGGCTTTGTCAATCAATTATTATGAATTCATAAAATGTCATTTATTTTCAATATCTAATACTACTAATTGGCAGTGGACTCAATACAAATGAACTCTTTTGGAGGGTTGATTCAATGTTTAATCGCTATTTGAATGAAATTTCATGATATAATGATTCAACATATTGTATCATTTTTATTCAAAATCCTCCGATATTCAAGAGTTAAACCAGATGTTTGTATTCATGCTCTTGCATTTTATTACAAGATTATTATACGATGAAAAAATGTTTCAAATAAAAATGCTATTGTTGGTGGTGTTTTATGTGTTGGCATAGGGCGAACGGAGAGGAATTGCGTAATATCGTAAATAAGCGATTTGTATGTAGTCTCTAGTAGCGATGCTCCCTTGGAATCGATTTGTAGGTCCAATCGACTCCTCTCCACCCTGATGGCACAATGGACTCGTTTCGGTGTCACGCGGTCAAGGGTTGAGATGTGTAGGGAGAATGAGGGTCGTCTACTCGGCCAGGCGGCAGCCTCCTCGTGGATGTGCCGTCAGCTGGCAGTCGTAGCAAAGTAATCATTGGCCCGAAAGGTTTGCTCGCCATCCAAAGCGGCATGTTTTATTCATGGAGCATTTGAGAGAGACGTGGAGAGAGAGTGGAGCTCTGGAGAGCAGAGCAAACAGTGAGGAGACAGTGTCCTGGATGGACCGCCGACCTGCCAGCATACCGCACCTATTCCCGCTCATCAAATAAATCAAACTCTAAAGCCAAATCAAGATTTACTCCTTCAAAGTTTCTTAATACGCAAAAGTAATGCGTCATGAATAAAAAAAATCTTATGATGGAATCACGGGCGACCAGCAAAGGGCTTGATTTGAAACTTTCCAATTCTACTTGAATTGGAAGAAAAAAATAAAAAATATATAAATAGTATAGCTATATTATTTTGAGAATGTCATATTTTGAGTAGATTTTAAACCAAAGTAGATTTTCCGCGCATAAATAAAATCATGTGTATTTAAAATTTTGTCCAATTATGGAATGGTTTAAATTACATACAAATTTTAAATCAAATAAACGAAAAACATTCATTGATTTATCCCAAGCGACTCATTTTTCACAATAGCGAAAAAATAATTCGTGATAATCATAATTATTTATTTAAAAATCTGTTATCATAACAGAAAATAATTGGTATGACCTATCTATCAGCAATAGTATTATATATGGGATGTGCGGGAAGTCTTACATTATCAGAGCATGAACTCCACTTTGGATTCAAGATCTCCTTGATAAATCCAAGTTTTGTCCTTTGTCATCAAACGTTAGAAAAAATGCTCCAGATCCTCGCTGAGCAGTCCCAAGTTCTCTTGACAACACTTTATTGAGGATCCTTTGAAGATAAATTCAACATTCTCGATATATTCGAGACAACGTCATTCTTCTATCCATAAAATCAAACTCTATTGGTATATTTGGCATGTCAAGCATAAACATAATAATTTAATTTTTCAGTAATGATTCAGTACTTTTATATGCTGTTAATTCAAAATTGACCTCTATTCAACAAATCTATCCTTTGACATGTCGATCTCCAATTCATTGAATAAAACTTTCATCCAAATAAAGTGGACACAATTGATATACGTGTCAATTCAAATTCAGGGTACGGTTTGACCGAAAAATGCAACACTTGTTTGGAATTATTTCCGATTCATTGAATGCGTGCAAAAAGCTTGTAGCCATGAAAATTTGTTCGCACCTTTTTTTTATTTTTAACGTGATCGGGATTACTCTGCCTAAATTTTATCTCTTTTATCTGAAGGCCAACAGTTTGTCCGATAAAATTTTACATTCAACCGACATACATTTTTAAGCGTCGCTTGGAGTGATCTCGACATCCTCGCTTTTACACGTGTATGTCCGTCACTAAGCATTATGATGTGATTTCGCAAAACCTTACCTTAGATCTCTAAAGAGTTTAAATAAATATAAAGCTAGGCAGTCTCGTTTTTATTATGTAAAGAAGAGTAGGGAGAATCTTTCGACTCGATTTATATTTATACAAATTTAAATATTCACTGAAACATCGATAGAGAAAATGTAAAGAAAACTATTACATCTCCTCAAGCATCAATACTTTATGATTTAAACATTTAAAGAGTATCATCCTTTATTTTGACTAAATTTTCAATATCATTGTATGACAATTATTAAATGTTATATCAAAGAAAAACCTATGCAATTATGCTATCATACCTAGTCTTCTCTTCTATTAAAGAAATAATTTGCAGAAGCAGTAATATACCAAGCTGTTACGAAAATACCTGAAGAACTCCACCACGATATGTCCAAAGTTGACAAACAAGGAAAAAATATATCTAATTCATCAGAAAAAAATTAAGACTTCATCATCATCTTGAAAGATACAAGAAACGCAACTCTCATAACGAATCTACGGAAATCCAATAAAAACTGTAGTATAAAGTAAAAAATATACCTTCCGTCGACTGCAAAAAGACGTATTCTTCCTACCGGTTCCGCAAACAGTCTCGCAGCCGAAGTCTTCTTTCCGAGGAAAATAAAGATCTTGGCCAATAAGTCATCTATTTATCTCTATTTGACAATCTTATTTCTCCTGCTTGTATCTTCCATAATTAAATAATGGAAGTACCCGTATGAGGTTGGTCATCGTTGAGTATAGGTGTAGGATGAAGTGGAGTCCGGGAACCTCTACAGACAAAGACTTCCTGATTCTTACGTTATATCTTTAGGAATATGGTCATCGAGGTCTCCGATTTTTTAAATTTGATTTCCAAAAATATTTAAACCAGTTACATAAACCACTTACACCCATTGTTAGCGCTAACATGCTTGCGTCTCTCTTCAGGTGCAATGTGTTATTTTAACAGCGCCATCTCTTGTGGCCCTATGGAGACATTGTACCTGCATACCGAAAAATCGCTTCTTGTGCGTGCACCTTTGCCGGTTGGGTAGTGATGCGCAAGAGGCGGAAGTCGGAAGAATCTTCGGTTAGCCTTGGCTGCGGGAAGTCGTCCCTCCTGCGGCCAGATCTCTTTCTCTCTCTCTCTCGGGTGGAATAAATAGTTATTTTGAGAAGAAAGTCTTTCTCATCGACGCCCGTCCATTCTTCACGGCTATCCTGACGAGCACATGAGAACGGGGAGCCGCCCAGGGACTCTGCTCCCGTCTCAACGTTACAATATAATAGAGGTAATATACTGATAAGTTTTAATGTGACTTTACTATTCAAAAATATATCTACAAAAGAAATTATAAAACTCATCGAAGAGAAACATAGAGTGTCCAAACAAATTTTGGATTTAACGGAACACTACTTCCCGACAATCTATTTTACAAAAATACTAGTAGTACCCCGATGGGTTATTCTCTATTTACCGCTCTTCGGCAATTTCAAATCAAATTTATGACGGAATTTGGAAAAAAGGCTGAGATACGTGAATAGCACCCTCGTCATATGCTTGTAGAGACAGGGAGAACTGCTGAATTTCCTGTTTTTCCTCAATTTCATTTACATGGTGATAAAAAAATTCCAATCCTGGATAAGTCCAACATACAATCTTCAAGAAGAATTCATATATCAATAGATATTTTCACGCGACCTTCTAGCATGAAGAATTATAGAGTATTTAGATTGGAAAACGATACTTACATAAAATAAGACACAAATGAGCATGATTGACAAAAAGCATTGACAAAATATGGAAAATCCGTGACAAAATAAGAAAATTACTCAAAAACAATAAAAAGCTTCGGGATCCACTCTTGCATACTCCAAATATACGTCATAAGCATAAATTTTAGAACGAGAATAAAATCTCTCATTCAACAGAAAATAAAAGTTAAAAACGAATTCTAGAAAGTAATGAGATTCCATTGGCAGAGTGCGACATGTCAACTGTCAAATTCAACCAAAGAAACGACGTCACCAACGTACATAGTACTTGGCTACTAATTATATTGAAAATTAATATTCCGACGATTACAAGAAATCACCCGATAAGCAAGCACCACATAAGCGACAAACTCAAGCAGTATTAAACAAACATTTTTACAAAAAGAGTTTCCGAGGCAAGGGCAGTTGTCAATACGTGGCCATGAACACGCCTTTTTGCTCAACATATACGGAAAAATGTATTTTTTTTGTTTTCATATAAAAAACAAACGTAATCAGATGCTCCTTTAACTTTTATCAATTAACATCTATATGCAGCACCCTAACACCTATAGGTGCCATCCAAATTGTTGAATGATATCATGAAAAAATATACAAAATGACGCATTTAAAATGTAAGTCAATTTTTGAAGGTTTGATCATCGGCTTTAAGGGCCATAAATACAAATGCGAGGGGAGGCTTCTCCGCATTTAATATTAATACGTCCGTAAAACAAGATGATAAGGTGTATAACTCAGAGTGAGTAACATGGCGAATTTTACGGTACGGATCCGACATGAATATAAATTGGAAATTTTCAATATTAATCAAAGATTTTACAGCTTGCAATAATGCCAGACGAGCGTGACGATGTCCCAAAAAAATATGATAATCAACAATTAAAGGGATGAAATGAGCGACCCTATTTGATGCGTGGCGCGCGGGTCGGGCTTTATTACAAAAATGAGCTTCAAAACGATTCTATGTGTATACACAATATTAGATTTGTTTTAATAAAATATATCTCTTAGGTACTATAGAAAACGAAAATAGCAAGTTTTGATCCAACAATAAAAATTATCTTAAAACTATGATAACTATGAAATATTCATATTATAACATTATTTATAACATCATTGAAATGCAAAAAAAATATTACAAAATATTTTTTATATTTTTTAGGCTTATATAAACAAAAATAGTTTTTAGATTAAATTTGTACATATAAAAATTCCAGAATTAAGACAATCAAAGAAATTCTCTTAAAATCTCTATTGTGGGATTCATAACATGAATAGGTCCTTATTTTTCGTAGCTACTCACTATTTCAAATTATCAACATCATCATAATGCAGCCATAAAAAGGTTGTATCATACATTCACCCCCTCGTTCGTTCGATATTGAAGGTAGCATGACCTCCGAGTTTTATTTAGAACGTTCACCCAGAGAGCCACTTGGATGAACGTATCGAAGGGCGCTTTCACGATCATCTCGATAGGGAGTGTGAGAAATTTGTAAAGATGTTTTCCTCATGAGATAGGAAGAAACTACTCTAGGCGACCTTGTTGGTTTTACTGGAAAGAGCTTTCTGGAGTACAAAGAGTCCAATCCCTTCTTTCCTCGCGAAGTCACTGCCGGGCTAGGTGAAGTCCTATGTGGCGCAAAAATGCATCATGGTTTTGCTCTTACACCAACTGAGGATACATCCCCGTCCGTATCCAACTTATAAAAAAGAAATACAACGAAACTAAGAACTAAATGAACCAAAAAAATAAAAAGAACTGTTATGCACAACAATCAAACAGAAAATTGCAGAAAAACGTAAAATAAGAAAACTTTGACAAATAACGAGATAGCCGGAAAACAAAAACAAACTAAATCGAGCTATAAAAATGCCATCACCAAAAGCAAAAATGAAGCAATCAGCGACTACCTCAACGGGCTAACTGCCACCGAAGCCACAGAATATTCGCTGTGGAAAGCTACAAAACACCTAAAACGACCCCAAGTAACGTCACCGCCTATCAAAAAGAAAAACGGAGAATGGGGTAGAAATATAAAAGAAAAAGCGGAAATATTCGCTAGTCACTTAAAATATTCACTCCACATAAAAACATGAATACTTCAGAAAGCGAAGATGATATTCACCAGCCGCCAAATACAAAAATCGGCTAGCTACGATCTTATTACGGGAAGAATGGTAAAGGAACTCCCTACTAAAGGATTTAAGTTCTTGGTACAAACATTCAATGTGGTACTAAAAATGGGCTATTTCCCCCCGCAATGGAAAGTGGCTAAGATTATTCTAATCCCCAAGCCCGGCAAGGATATACATGACGTCAAATCATACAGATCCATCAGCTTACTTCCAATAATTTCCAAACATTTTGAAAAACTACTACTGAAGAGACGTAAGCCAATAATTGAGAAAAACAATCTAATACCCAATCACTAATTTGAATTTCGTCAACAACATGGGACTGTGGAATAAATACACAGGATCTTTAATAGAATACACAAGGACTTAGAAGACAGAAAATATTATTCGGCAGCATTCCTGGACATAACTCAGGCTTTTGACAAAGTGTGGCATCCGGACTTGCCATATAAAATTGGAAAACAACTGCCCACAAATTACTTCTTCATACTCAAATCATACCTGACCAACGGAACATTCTACGTCAAATACGAACCATGATATAAAATCTGGCGTCCCACAAGGCAGCGTACTTAGTCCAGTTTTATACCTTTTATATACAGCCGACATTCCGACAACAGACACCACGACAACGGCCACCTTCGCGGACGACACAGCTCTTCTAACCTCGCACAACGACCCCGCAATAGCATTTCAACTGCTCCAACATGACCTCAATAATATACAAAAATGGCTCAAGGAATGGCGCATAAAGGCTAATGAAAGTTAATCTATGCATGTCAATTTCACTAATAGGCGAAAGACGTCCAACTTACTTCCGCAAATTCGAGACTGAATGGTTTCCCATTTCAGGTTAACCCTTCCAGTTTGGTAAATAGAAAGCGATATAGAAAGCAACGGAAGAAAATGTTATCGTTGTCAAGTGGAATTCTTCCTTTGTCGCTCTTCCAGACCGTCTGCTTGTTGTTCATCTCGTGTTTGTTCTGTTCCTTTAGTTTTCCAGCCGCTGGGCCAGTAATGTAGAATGAATAGTGTAACATGATGCAAATGCCCTGAAGGGGTCGGAACCTTCAAAAACTCAGAAGTCTTTCGTGAATGGCTATGAATATTAAGTAGTGTCCCGTTGGATATATTTTTTATAAGTACGTGGCTTTTTGTAGTTGCAATGGCCAGAAACACTAATTGTGGAAGTTTTCGTAACTGTGGATGTTGTTTCGTAACTGTGGAAGCAACGAGTAAACCACATTTTATAGATATGTTAAAAATGGGGGTGTATATATTTACACATCCTAATTATATTAATTATTGACGCTTCAACCAATTTATGTCTAAAATTCTAAAATTTTTGTATTATTATAAAAAGTATTTGAAAATTTAATATTATTGTAAATATAATAAAATAACCCATGAAAACCAATCGCAAATTTTAATCGCACTCTTAAGTCATGATGCTTTATTTTTACCATGTTTTTAAATGCAAAATATGACAAAGATACAACCACATCATCAATCTTATTATAAACAACCACTCGATCTTCCACGCTAATTACACACTAACATTATCCTAATGTTATCGTTGCTAACTGCAACCAATGCATCGTTCATCATCATGTCTCTTCGTATAATTTCATCCACACCATCAAACTGTATCGTCTGACGAATATGAATTAAATAATTCCTACATGAGATATAATTTAAACTTGATTTGATGTAAAAAGACGTTTGTTATGAACTTAAAATTAAATGCGCCTATGAAAATGTATCAACGATGCTTCCATGGCTATATACTCAGGGTCGTCAATTGACGTTTATGGTAAACATTGACAGAACTAACACAAGCTTCGAATTATCCTATGCCATATTACCGTTAACCGAATCATATCGTCATGATTGCCATTCAAAATTACTGGATATTCCAAATCGATGGCAGGAATAATTACATTGTTACGTCGTTAGTTTGAAATTCTAAGTTTATATAGCAGCTTTATTCAATTAAAAACAAATAAAATGAAATATTTGCCAAGAAATATCGAAACTAAGTATTGCGTAGATCAAGTGTTTGTATAAAATAAAGCTAGCAATATAATTTTTTACAAAGATTTCTGCAGTCGAACAATGCAGAAGTCGATTTAATACTTTGCACTGATCATCCCTTAATATTTTGCTAGTATCTGATGCTATTCAAAGCTTAATTCCGAATGTATCATTCTTAATTTGCGTATAATGTATAAATTTACATCTCATTTTTGTAATAAATAGTTGCTCATCCATAATCTCATTCATGTCAGACTTGTAGCTTTTTTGGCTATTCTAAATAATATTTTACTATTAATCAGAGCTTTGTGAGTTATTAGACGTTGTCTTTGCTGCATTTTAATAAAATAATTGCAAATATAGTAATATAGGAAAATTTAGATAAAATTAGATAGTGTTAAACTAAGTTTGATATAATATATGAGAATTTGACTATCTATAAATTCTACATCTATAAAGTTCTCTCTGGATAAGGTAATGCTCTGTCACGGACAGTTTTTACGATGCAAAATCACTAATCTAAACAACATGTTCTGTATGGTTGCCGAAGAATGATCGTCTGAAGCATGCGATTTAAAGGACACGGCGGAGCAAAGTGGAACGTTCCTCTACAAGAGAGGAGGTGGGAGATGACAAATTGAATGAAGGAGCACAAACACAAGAATGGCAAATTCGTTTATACCGAGAGTCGTTTCCTATTTTATTAATGAATTTAGTTCCCGCCCAATGTGTGTCTGTCAACAGCTAACGGCCCTCGGCTGTCGTCGCAAAAGAATGCCGAAAGAGGGGCGAAAGAGTCCTTCGGGGTGGTAGAGTCCCGCGGAAGGAAGTGAATCTTATCTCGGGGGGAAAGGTCAATAGAACAGTAATTAATTATTTCCATTTTGTTACAAAAAGGAGAGAAGGAAAGACCCTTCTTCCATTTAGCCGATGCTACAATGAAGAGAGAAAGTTCACGCAGTTTAACTTCCTTTGGAAGTATTAGCAGTTAAATTAATTTCGGCGCCTCGCTATAACTCCAACACATCCTTGCTTTTTGTATTTGCTTTTTTTACCTTCCTGGATAACAAAAGCCTTTTCCTAAATGTAATCGTACACACAAGCATGTACATCCACACGAGAACACAAAGGGTGTTTATTTTATCACCCTTACACTTACTAGCCTCTAATACGGGAAAGTGTTTCTAGAACCTGAACGAACCACTTTCAATTAGAGCTGGGTTAAACAAGAATGAAAATTTCGCAACATCAAAAGGCGCATGAAGGCTTGAAAACAAACTGTATAATTTGATGGCAAAATAATACGAAATTAACGAATAACACACGTTTCTTCTTAATGCTGAATAAATATAAAGTACTAAAATAAATCCTTTCATATGATTAAAAGTTAATTTATATTTGAAAAAATATGGATCAAATAAGATAAATTTAAATTAATATAATGATCTTTATTAAGCAGAGAACTTTCATTATCATTAAATATTCTATCATATGATGTATATTATTAAGCTAATCAAATCACCTATACACATACATATACGTATTTTTACATTTTGTTATTTATGCTTAATGTACCTAAAATTAAGGTAATAGTTATCTCACCACAAACACATTCAATCTTATAAATAATGGTTTGAAAGGATATTCATAACACGATTATTTCACATTTATAACGAGCATCATAATTTATATTGAACGCCACTCTAAGGAGCTCAATCATAGATACTCATTCTTAAAGATCCATATATTATTAAATTAGTCTATTTGTTACTAGATATTTTAAAATAAAATTAATTTAGTGGAAATCGAACAATATAAACAAAATTTGAACAAAATCACGGCTATAGCGAGTAACAGCAAATTGGTTTGTTGCACTTAAATATTTATCATTAATGAGCAAAATAAGGTTTGTATAATTTAGATTGACCAATTTATTAAAACGAAATGAAATCATATCACTAACCTTTGAATTGTGTGACAAAAACGATATGTTAATATAAAACACAGATGATATAATAGCGATAAAATATATAATAATGTTTAATTATAAAGTTAAAGATTTTACACATAAATAAATCTATTACTACCATAATCGAAAACAAAATATTAAATTTTTAAGGTATAATAAATCGCACAAATTTGCTTTTTGAAATAAAACTAATATAGATGCAGTAGCGAAAATTGACTTGAACGTCACGAAAAGTGTAACTCCAGAAATCCGAAAATCCCTTCGTTACATCATAAACAACATAAACACAAGACCATAGTTTGCTTATTTTATTATATATTACACAAACAGCTTAATTTTTGAGCTAACAGTTGCCGTTAACAAATGGAAGAATTAAATGATATTGCTGAGCGTAGTGTTGCCTTAATTAAGTTTTTGTTGGTATAAGATTTTAGAAATAAATATCCTGATATATATGTATCCTGGATATATATGATTTGAATATTAAAAGAGAATCCTTATTTGTAATGTAAATATAATTTTTTGCATATAAATGTGTCATATTAATAAATACAAGTCAGTGATTGATAAAGGGTTTTAATTGTTTAAATTAAAATTCAAGTCCAACGTTTAGGTTTCGCGACCCCTAAATATTATTTTAAAAAATTGAAAAAATACTAAAATAGCTTTTTTGGATGAAAAATCAAATAAAATGTTGATCTGTCATATATTCGACTTTTTGAACCAAATAAGGACCACCCTAATCCATACGTATGCATATTATTTTTATTTGTGTTAAAGTGAAAAATATCTGTTTCTTTTCTTGAACGTGTTATTTTAAAACCATACAAAAATTGCGTGCAAAAAGGTAATCAGATGTATTATGATATTTACTTTAATTTTCACTCAATATGAGACAAGGACATAACATTGTAATTGTAGGAGCGAATCTGGGATACCGTTCTCAAGCGTCCTGTAGATCTTTGTTCATACGAGGAAATGAGGGAATCGACTTCATGTACTTCAGAAAGCTTTTTTCTGGATCTTAAATGGCTATTTAAGAGTTTTTAGTTGTGCAGTGATAATAATTAAATGTATATTATTTACCAATGCACTTTTGTATTTCCTATCCTGAAATTATGCCAATGTATCGATGATACATGAGAGGTCTAATACTTTTGATGATAGCTGCATATTTATTTACTTTTTGCAAACATAAAATGACAGCTATATTTATAGAGTTTTATATATAGAACATATTTACAACTTTAGATCTTTAGGGAATAATTTTGCTGGGAGAGCTAAATTGATAATGCGGAATAAATCTCGCTTCTTAATGAGATCTCATAGCTTTAAAGGCCTTCCTAGATTAAGTGCGGACGTTCTGCTGCAAGACACGACATAAAGGCGACGATCGTAACAGTTCCATATCTATATTTTGCAGGAAGCCTTTCCCGCTAGATACTTCTGGAGCATGTCAAGCATTAAGGAAGCCGGAAATTTCCGCAGCAGTGAGTAAAATTAAATTTTATTTTTAGCAATGTGCATTTCGGGCCTGAGGCAACGGTTTCAGGGCAGTGGCGCTAAGAGGGTAGGAGGACGTATAATGTTTTGTTTAACCATAAACAAGAGGCTTAACGACCCAATCTAACGGCAATGAATGCTCGACTGTACGTGCGGTCCCCGTTAGATTAGACCTAAAGAGATTATTGCCCGAAACTATTAAAACGGAGCCGTGAATCCGACGAACGTTCCGCCCTGCGATAGCAATGCATCCGACCTGCTAATGTTAATTTATTTCTATTGTTATTGTTTGACAAGCCACACTCCCTTCCTACATCTTTTCATTGAATCATTAACGTCGCTCTAATTGTCCTCATCCCTTCCAAATTATAATTTGATGGAATAATGCGGACATGCGGAATCTAAATGTCCTATTTAGCAGCATCGTAGGGATGTGATACATTTGCACGCTTGCATTGTTATATCTTCATCCGTATCCGATCAAATTTTGAACCCATAATGGATGAAATGACTTGAAAACATTTCCACACTAAATACCTATATAAAAAACAACCAAGCCTATATAGTTTTATGTTTCATTTTCTTAACACTGTAAATACCGCGCGCACAGATTTGTGCATTTCAACACTATACCTTTATACACACCAAAAATAAAGTTTATAAACTACCAAAATATGCCTTTTCTTCTTGTTCTTGAATAAAATCAATTTTTCCTTAGAGCTAAGAAGTTTCACTTCTACCGCTCGAAAATCTTGCGCATTTTGATTTTTTTTATTAGTATGCAAAATTTATATTTGATTGATACGTTTTTCAATTTTCAATTTAATGTCACGGTGTCTATAAGCTTTTACTTCAATCTTTAAGAAAAATAATATTTAAATACTATTATTGAATATGATCGCAAATATATTAATTCAAAGCGCACCATATGAGCTACTGTATTTACCAATAAATTATATTTTTGTACTTATTCTGAAGTTATACAACTGTCAGCACCAAATGCATATTGGAGAAAATTGTGGTCAAAAGCAAAATCACAGAATAATATTATTTTATTCACAGTTCTATCGAATATTTCTACTACGTAGTTGCTTAAAATATTAACGACTAAATATGCTGAATTATAATAATCCTAAATATGAGAGGACATTTTTTCATAAAGGTGTTTTTAAAAGTTATTTAAAAATATTGAATATTAAATTTAATTGAACATATCAGAATAGTAGTAATTATAGGATCTCATATAACTTGGAACCAAATTTTCAGAAAAGAGAGGAAGGATTGTTTATACTCTCTTATCTATATCTATAAATATATTAATCTCCTCTACTGTGTGTATGCATTATATAAAGCAACCAGTAACACTTTTTATATATTACACAAACACAACTTAATATTTTTAGTTTTTTATTCATTAACAAACGGGGTAAAAAAACAATGCATAAAATTAAACTTTCTTAGGGTTAAGGAAATTCACATCTACTATGCGAGAGTATAGAAACATTTTTTTCTCATTATCTGTACTTCTAGACTCTATCTGTACTTTTAGACTACTAGAATAACCAGATTTTTTTTTCTTGTCATATTAGCATTTGTTCATTCTATCTGTTTTGATAAATACCTTACTCATTAAAAATTCTGTACTGTCATTTAGATTATAAATTCTAAATGTCATAATTCTTATAGTTTTACAATAATTTCTTATTATTTATAGTATAATTTAATTCATAGCTCTTTTTTGTAGATAATATATATATATAATACTCGTATATGCTACAATAGAATTTAGAAGTATACAGGAGGAGAAGGCATTATGAATGTCGTGGACATTTAAGAATTACCGAGGAAAATAGCGACTGATTTGGTTTGGTAAATTTGGTTGACATATGAGGTAACCCTTAAAAGCTTTTGGATATTCATTGATTTGGCAGAAAAATAGGTCCTTTAATTTTTAAATAAAAATATGCTAATATAACTTAATTTATAGAAATATCTCCGCCAAAGGTAAACATTCAATAAAACTGACATTTTTCAAAAATAAGTCACAAAACTAAAACATCCCTTTAAGTTAACTCAAAAAGTGATAATATTAGGCTTATAAAAAATGTATTTTTCCACAGTTTATATGTAATTTTATTGATCAGTGCAACCACACACAGACTACTGCATAACTAAGATCTCTTCAATATCCATTCATAAGAAGGGGTTACATCCAATTTGTCTGTATTATACATTCACCTCCTCGTTCACTCGATATTGAAGATAGTATGACTTCCAAGATTAATTTAGAACGCTCACCCAGCGGGCTATCTGAATGAATGTGTTGAAGGGCACTTTCGTGGCCGTCTCGATAGGGAATGTGGAAAATTTGTAAAGACTAAATAGTTTTTCTCGTGAGTTAGTGAAAAACTACTCTAGGCTATTTTTTTGATTTTACTGGAAAGGGGTTTCTGGAGTACAGAGAGTTTCTAACCTCGCGAGAGCACTGCCGAGTTAAGTAGTGTCCTGTTGGACATATTTTTTTATAAATACGTGGCTTTTTGTAGTTGCAATGGCCAAAAGCACTAGGTAGTATTTCATAACTGTGGAAGCTACAAGTGAACAACGTTTTACAGATACTTTAAAAATGGGGATATATATATATTAAGATTTAGGTAAGATATGATACTTTTAAATTCAAATCCCCAAAACACATTTTAAGACTCCAAATACCTTGTAAATGGATTTTTTTTAAACATAATGTATGAACATACATTACAGATTATAGATTTTTAATTACTTGCGATCTATAACAGTTAGTACTACATTTATCGTACTTTTAACTTAAATTAATCTAATCATTGCTAACATTCATTATGTAGTTTTTACTGTAGATGTATCGTTAGCTGAACGCTTGTTTTAAGTGCTTACCTTCGCTGAGCAAACTGTTAAGAGCTCCAACCTCTTCGTGATATGTATAATTTAAAGTTGCAAACATACATTTTGCTTGTGTTAATTTTGCAAATGTTGTTATTCATATAATGTGAAAGTTTTCAAAAAAAATATCCATATGAATATATCTTCCAATGATAATACACAAATGTGCCTTGTTAAAAATTTAGAACATACGCACGAAGCTGGTCTCAATATAATACTCAATGTAGTTTAATTGAAATTTTATTTTAGTTTTTATTACGCACAAAACATCTGCTCGTCCAGAGGTATGTCCTTTTTATTCCAGTGAGAAATCTTTTTTGCTTAGCACAAAATTGGGTTTTCGTGGCGCTAACAATGTCTGGTTTTTGTATGATCTCGGATGAATAACTTGAAATAATAGGCCAAAGTAAATTTGTTAATTTATCAATGCGCCTATCGCACAATACTCCACTTAATTATTTAGAGTATAATATAAAAAAAAGATAAATAAATAAAGAGCCTACAAGCTTTATCTGTGTTACAAAAGCGCCGAGAAGAAAATATATTTTCGAGAAGAAAAATGGGGCGTCACGGTACGTCATTTTTCTTCTTAAAATACGTTTTATAGATAAAGAACCATTACTGATAGACGTACGCCTTGTGGTTCCATCAACGATCCATTTATTCAACGTCGATGATAATATAAAGATGAGGTTGCGGGTTCGTATCCTGACAAAATTTTAAATGCAATCTCATTTATTTCAATAAAATACCGCTTCAAGACTATCAATTTAAATATTACATCGTTTTTTCCACCCTCGCGTTATTAGATTGCGTCGGATTTTTTTATTTCGATATAAGCATATTTTACGTGGAGCCTCAAACTACACTCACCCCATTCGTATATTGCTATTAAAAAAACGCATATTGAAATAATTCAATAAATATAGCTATGCAAATCTGACTTACATGTTCTCTCCAGGGAGCACAAGATTGATCATCCCTTACTCTCGAATTCTTAAAATAAAAAAAATCACTTAATGTGTAAATGTACAGCTTATATAAAACAGCTCTATAAAAATATTGTGATAATGAGTTTACTTATCTCATGTATTTAATTCATCCTCTTCTGCAGTATTTTTTAAAGCTATTTCCCAAATGATACTTTAGAAAAAATTATAATGAATCTATTGTAACGACTATCTACTGGATCGGAAGCCCTGGCCAACTTCTCAGGTCCCTGCATTATCTTCGCCGCTGCAACAATCCTTAAGTGCCACCTTATTCGGCCGCGGACGCCGCACCGGGGGGGTCATTCGAAACGATGGCGCTCGATGATAATCCTGGCTTCAATAAGCGCACCTTCTGTCAAAGTCAAAAGAGGCGTTAAAAGGAACCAAAAAGATCAAAATTCATTGAGATGAATACCTCTATACTTCTTAAATGTTAAGCCTATTTAGGTCAGTCAAATGTTATTAAGCTACTTAATAAAAAAACATTTGATATTAATAATTGATGAATCAGCTTAAACGCCAATTTTGTAGATACTTTGAAATTTGTAGGGAAAATCAGTATAAAATAAAATATTAAATATCTTTACCTGCGGGTTAAATAAATTCTATTTCTACATTGCAACCCTTTTAATAGTAATAAATTCAAAAAGTTTTAACGATGCTAAAAGCGTTTTGTCTGGTAACTTTGCTCGCTTTTCCATCAACGCTGATGATGTTGTAAACGATTAATGGTACCTATAAAAATAATCTGTTTTTTTTTAAATTTAGACATTATTACAATTTATTGGAAATAATGGATTATTTTGTCATATAAAACATCATGATTTGGATGTTCAAATTAGAGCAAAAATTAACCATAAAATTCCAAAAAATGAAGATAAAAGGCAAATAATATATTTTATATCCTTTGCCTTTGTGTATGGTAGTTGCTTATAAAATTTTAATCTAAGGCTTTGGGAAAATCAATTTAAATAGAAAATAAAGACAAAAATATGTCAGAAAATCGAAGCTTAATGTATAGATCCTCGTTGTTCCTACATTGGCAAATGAAAGATGCCCATATATAATGTTATCTTGAAAGATATCCATTATTATAATATTTATAATACAAGGCAGTATAAAATATAATTGCCTTCGTTATCCACTTTTTACTCACAATGAATGATCTAATTATCAATATAGATAATAATCAGAAAGTGCTAAAAATCTTGTAAATACGGAGCATATGATAGAACTTCCGAGAATAATTATTTTACTTTTTACAAATGAATTTGGTTTTATCTAGGCGTAGATTGTCATGATATAAAATAAATACTCTTCGATATCCACCGAATATATAAAACACTTCAATATCGAGCGAATGAGGATGTGAATGTATGATACAGACGAGATGGATGTAACCCCTTCCTGTGATTGGATATTGAAGAGGCCCAAAGTTCTGCAGTAGACTGTTTGTGGCTGCACTATGATGATGATGATATAAAATAAGAAGACGAACTTACACAACTAGGCTCGCGGTCTGACCGCCAAAGGATCGTTTCGACTACTCCCATATTACAATCTTGAATATGGAACCATTTGATCTTATTAAATATGGACCTGACTAGTTGATATTACTTGAAACCTGACTTTCACCTATTTGTTCCAGCTATGTCTATTTTTTCCAGTTTGTTCCCAATCTGATCAATTAAATATTGTTTAATTGTGCCTGGTCAGCACTAAACGCCGAAGTTACTAAGAACATAATTACCTCTGGCTAATACAATTTGAGTAACACTTTTTTGCGGCCTAACCATATTTGTCTATTCCTAACTTCTATGCTTATACGATTTTATGTATTTTTAACTGTTGGCCACTTGACTAGTATTTATTTGCAGATTAAATACTTAAATGCTCTTTTAACAGCAAGCTGATACTCATTTTATCTACTATTCATTGCTGCTTTCACAAATCATAACTTGCTTGTCACTCGCTATCTCTTACATAGTCGAACCTACCCAACAATATGGAGCACGATGTGAACCTTAGCGATTCGAAGTCAAGAAGCTTTAGGAACAGAACAAGAACAAAAAGAATAACGAACATACGGCCTTGAGGAGAGGCATATGATTCTTCATGAAATTCTTTTCATTTTGCAACGTTAACAGCATTGTCTTCCGTTAACTTCTATATCGTTTTAAAATCGCCGAACTGAAAAGGTCAATCTAAAATAGGAAACCACTCAGTCTTGAATTTGCTCGGGTAAGTTGCATGTGGACGGGAAGAAACCCTCAGTTGGTGTAGGAGCGAATCCGAGATGCACTTAAACGTCACTTATGTCTTCACCCTAGCCCGGCAGCGCCCTAACAAGGAAAGGAGGGACTGGACTATTTGCACTCCAGAAAGCCCTTTCTAGTAGAATCTGTCTTCAGAAGACAGTGTAAAACTACTCTAGATGGAAACTACTCAGTCTTTACAAACCTTCCACACATTACTGGGTGAGCGTTCGAAATTAAACTCGATGGTAATGCTACCCTCAATGTCGAGCGAATGAGGAGGCGAATGTATGATACAGACGTGATGGATGTAACCCCCTCCTGTGAATGGATATTGAAGAGATCCATAGTTCTGCAGTGGACTGTTTGTAGCTGCACTATGATGATGATGTAAAATTAATTCGTTGAGGACAACTGCATTATTATTCAAATGAACGGTTTGAATCGTTTAACGATGTAATTCTTGGCGTTGTTTAAACCTATTTGTTAGCAAAAGTCATGGAATAAAAGAATAATCTAAAAATTATGAAGCGCGAGAAGAAAAATTAGCTTTTTTTCATTTATTTTTTCTTTCGTTTATGCAGTCAAGTGCGCAATTTACATTTCAGAGCTTATTAAGTTTAGTCCAAAATAAATTTTAAAAATGCCATGGTCGAGCTACTCCTCGGCAAGACTTATGCAGCATAGCAACCATAAAATATTCAAAGGCATTTTTGGTGGTGTCGAAAAATAAATGGCGTAAATTTACACGATGGATGCCATGAAGTTCTTACAAGCGTGGGTTAAATGTATGTGCGGCAGTGGGGCGAAGTAATGGGTCGCACACCTGTGCGGGGGCCCCCGGGGCCGGCGCACGGCGGGCCCCACCTGCATAAATCATCGGACGGGGGCCACCGGGATTTCTTGACACCCGGGACCGAAGTCAATCCGTTTATTAAAGTGGTGAATTTATTTTATCCCCTCCTGGAGGGGTGTGCATGTAAATTATGCCTAAAGCTCGGACCCAGCTCGGGATATTTGGAGAGTGAAAAAATGTCGCCTTAAAAATATAGCACTCATACTTTTCATGATGATGAGGCAGACAATTAAAAATGGAGGGCAGACATCGGGAGACAAACGACTGCTGCGAATTTGACAAAATAAACAAGTTTCTTTTTAGCCTTTGACGGCCACTTTCTCTAAGTGCCGGCAAAATGATTATCCTGTAAAATATAAATTGCTGTTTAAATATGAGAACATATATTTTCATGGATAAAATGTGTTTATATATGCATATCAGAAAACATGTGTGAAGGTAAAATTGACTTTATATCAGCGGTACTTAACTTAATATTGGGAGTGAACAAAAGTAATGTCGTTTTTTCGCATTGTGAAGATTCTCATTTTGTGCATCTACCTATTCATCGCTCGAAATCTTCAATTGAAGACAATCCAATGTTGTTTATATCTCACATGCATTGACCGACCGCAACGTGACTCAACAGTTCAACATCAGCAGATTGTTACACGGAAAAGGACTATCAAATCCATTTCTTCATGATTTAGTAACCATTTATAAGAAATTGATTATTTATTCAAAGTGACGAAAAAAATCTATTTCAATCCCTAAACACCCATTATATTAATTAAAAAAAAAGTGCTATTGTAAGTATGGTGGGATTCTAAATGAATCATTTGGTTGGGAGTATTTCCACAAGGTGAGAATGCAGCCTCGTGTTCCAAAATTGACGTGGACTTGGGAATCTTGGTTGAGTCGTCTTATTGCATCCACCAAACTCGCCGGACTTCGCATCATATGATTTTCACCTATTTCGTTTCATGAAACATTTTTTTAAGATATCAAAATTTCAGTTAAATTGAAGGATGTTCAATCAAAACCTGCTGGATTTGAACGAAAAGAGCATAGATGATAAAAGGTAATAGATAATGTAATAAATTATTTTGTATTATAAAAGTTCAATAACGATTAAGAACAATTATTTTGAATTGCATTAAAAACGATATTACTTATGGATACTCTAATATATTTAGCAAAATATGAGTATTTTGGTGTTTTTTTATCAAAAACATGACATAAATTAAAATACAACATCCAAATTATAATACACCAGCTATATACAACAGGAGAGCTGATATTGTTCGAGAAACAACATTAATTTTAATAGATCTTTTTCCTAGCTAATTTCTAATTTCTCATATTTTGATTTTCGTTAGCTCACAAGATTACCTAATTTAACAGCTTCGGGTTTAAATTATAATTTCATTTAGAAGCATATCAAATAATACATAAGAAATCAATTATATGGCTACTAAAAGTGGAAATTAAATCAGTATTGATTCCAAAATTGCAAACAAACCAAATGAGGTAAATAATTTGGCCCCACCAATATTAATATAAATTCTTTCAAAAATGAACGCATATCATTGCTCAATACCCAGGTAAATTATTCTGTTTAACCGTCTAGAATTTATTTTTCCAGGAATTGTTACATTTAATTTAATTATTTCCCTTTTATGCTTCGATTTCTTCAGTATCATAAACCACTGAAGAAAATGGGTTCTCAAAAGGGTGAATTTTACTGGAATTTCTGGAAATATCTTTCGTAAAATGCGGTCATGAAAGCCATCTTTTATCAATGCTATCGAGTTGATAATGTGATTTATTGGAGTTTCGCCCATTAATAATTTTTCATTTTTAAATTCAATACGACGGATAAAATGTGGAGTAGTACTTTTATTTAAATTGCAATTTTTCGACCTTAACATCCTATTAATAATATATATATAGCATATAAGAATTCTGTCCCTCGAAATTTCTATAATTATCTGTCTTTCATATTTTTCTATTATATTATTTACAAAAATATCAATCATGATTCGTAAATAGACTCATATCTAATTATAGTGAAAAATTGTTATTAATAATCATAATAATGGCACAAAAGGTCTTTCAAACCACATTTAACATTGTTTAGATTAGTCTTATTGACAATATATTACAGGTACCCAGACAAAAGGGCGTTTTTCAAATAAATAACTTTGATGGTCAGTTGTGTTTCATCTGTCGATTAGATTGCACGTCTTTCTTTGATCAGTGTTTGATCAACAGCTGATGGGCGTATCTTGAGCAAAAATTACAAAAAATAACCCCTATTAACAATGTAAGGCTTTATTCTGATCAAACTATTTTTTGAAAAAATATATAAAGCTTTGATAACCATCACACAATATACTTCTAACACATCAACGCACGACCTCACACCACTAAAATCACTCATTAACGCATTTGGGTGGAGAATGGTTTAGCATCTCCCAGAATCACCGGACATGGTACCATCTGATTACCACTTATTTCGTTCCTTAAAGAGTTTTTTAGACGGAAAAATATACATTTAATGATGGTATCAAAACGGTCTCTTGGAGTATTTTAAATTTAAACCTTCTAATTTTTTAAAAAAAGCAGAGCAAAGATTTTAAATATCGATTTAAATTTGTTGTAAAGAAATGAATTTCATGTATAAAAACGCCCTTGCATTTGATATGTTAATTCTAAATATTGACGAAATTAAATCAATTATATTTGATACACGTATTAAGGGAAAGTTGCATTTAATCGATTGCAATAAATAGTTAATATTCTTGTGTATGTAAGTATTTTTGTAATCACAAACCTTAATCAATGAGTGAATTTTTCACTATATAATTCTTTTTAGGAATATGTCACTAATATTTGTATTAGCACAGGGCCACCCCCATAATATCAGCAATATATTTTTTTAAACCCTGATCATCTTTAATGTAGAACAACAAATTAATGTAGTTTAAATCTAATGAGTTGTTATTGGGTTAAAATAGTATACTTTATACTTACTTATACGTTTAAAAAAGACTTTTCTTCTGTTCAGATCTTATTTAGATAGAAAATTCGATCTCGATGTCAATAAATTCTAATTTATTGTCTCCACAATAACTTGAAATCAATTTGGGGAATTGCTTTAAATAGTATAGGTATAATGGATTGGTTTTTAGACTCTCATTGTTAAAGTTAGCTTTTATATCCAGACTAAATAATATGATCGCCATGCCAATAAATTTAAGAGAACTGTATATTTCAATTTCACTCTTCAATAAAAGCAAATACAATTTTATTCATTAAATAAATCACGATATTAAAAATACATATCTGATGCTATTGTAAAGATTTGATTAGTCTGATTTCTTAATTTGATTTCATTGTCATTTACTGGACGATATTTTTCACCAAAAATGATAATCTAAATATATATTAATCGAAGTGGAATGAATGTATAATCATGCCTTTAAGTTGGATGTCTTAATGTTAATATAATACATATCGTATTATAAAAACACCTTCTAACACACCACACGCCTTACCAATTTTGTTTTTCGCTCCGTTTGAAAAACTACGCTGAATTTTATATTTTCCAGAATCTCCACAAATTTCAATGAGAAATTTCCATGAAATATTATTTAAACCCGGCATATCGAGGGAAAAATACGTTTTTCTGAGCACGTTTAACAATGAAAAAAAAAAGATTTCACTTACCGCAGCGCCCCTATTTCTTTGATATTTCGCGGGAATGTTTTGCTGTTTTTTTCACCTTTACTTAAACAATTGTGTTGGATAAAAACACGCTTGGAATATTTATAATCATCGATTTAGATTTTGCTCCGAAAATTATTTAGCAAAAATAGTCGGAAATATTGTTTGGCAAAATTGGAATGAAATACTTTTTGAATGTTTGGTACTTTAAAAATTACTTAAGTTGAAACTCATCGAGCTTTATTTTTATATTTTAATTCGCTACGAGCTGAATTTCTACTGTTTCTGAAAACTTTTATTTTTCGAGAGATTGAGGGAAAGCTCTAAATGTGGAAACGTTAGAAAAGTTTCAACGTTAATGGCATGCTATTGGAAAAACTAGTTAGACGAAGAATTATTAATTTACTAGAAGCAATTTGAAATAATGACACATTTTTAAAGTCTTTTTTAAACAAAGGACAGAACTTGTACACAATCGGTAAAATTTTATTGTGCCTTTTTAATATATTTTAAACTCTATTGGGAAGCATTAAGATTTTAGCACAATTGAAAACTTAAGCCATTAAAATTAATGTATTTTCTATCACAGACTTGAATTTTTTTTTGTATAATACCACAGTATCAGTACAAATCTAAAAACTTAGCTTGATTTTTTGTTCAAAGAGCTATTTATCTTCATAGTAAGACTCATGCTTATTGAAAATGGAACTTGTAGTCTTAAATCTAATATATTTTGCAAAAAAGTTAATAAAAAAATTGCTTTTCCATCATAGATTGGTCAGATCGATGCTGTAATTTATTTCAAACGAAAGATATAAATAAAATATCGATTTCACTCATCCAAGACCAGCGTTGTAGATTTTTTGTGATATGGCTTCATTATGAAGCGCTATAATTTTAATTTTAGTCCTGGATGGATATAAATATTTCATAGCACGGCTTTCACATCACGATTGACCCTTCGCTCTAAAGCGTGATCATCGAGACCCAAAGTTCATCCTTGGGGACTCCCCCGATATCTCATCAAAGAGTTTGTTCCTCGCACACATGTATCTCTTCGACTATGTGCGCACACCTTCGGCCTACAACAACCTTTTCATATCGTCAACCCTCAATATTCGCGCCATATTATAACGTGAATACCTTACCACGTGAATTATATTTATACGCTCATATACAACTATTGATCGATTGCTAGTCTGCTGGATATAATATGAACAAAACTAAGCCAATATGTGTATCGGCTCGTTTAAAGGGCATTTTTTTAGCTTTTTCCAAAGTTCAATTTAAACTACCCGCATGACTGCACACAATGGATGGAATTTCAATATGCATTGATCTACAGCAACTATAATTTTTCATTGGAAATAATCTCATTCAATAATTGTTTGAACACCTTAAGAGTTAAACTGGTCATTGCGTTCTCATCATCACTCGTCGCTCCAAATGATTGATGAACTTAACTTAACACTTTTTTTTAAATCATCATCTTCTTTCCTGGCAAGAAGAACAATGATCATTAAAATATAGGAATGAACCCAAAAACTGTACCTTAAATAGGAAAACCTCATAAATTTGATGATTTTGTGCTACTATACATATTAAACCCTTAACAAAAAAATGGATTAATTCATGTTAGGAACTTTAACTGCACTCAAACTATAGTCATAATTTTCCCTGAGCATATTAGGATGTTGCTGCAGTTATTCATTTTGAATTGTTTGGTCTGATAAGACAATTACAGCAGCAGTATACTACTAATAATTAAAGCAAATGAGACTGGAGCTCTCAAAGAACGATCTGTTTTAGTCAATAATACAAACGGGAGTTCGCTTGGCTCTCATATAACATGGCACTTCTATAACACGATTAATAAATAATGACAAATACAAGACTTAATTTCTTTGCATCGTAAAATGTAGATAAATACTAGTCTAGAGTATATTTAAAAAACGTCAGATTTTATTTAAATATATTGCTAAATAATGCCAGAGTGCACTCGCATTAAAATGCATATTGAACTATACTGAAGTTAATTCTGCAAAAAAAAAAAATGAAAGTGCAAGAAAAATAATGGATCTTGTTTTAGAAATTTTACCCACTGTTTCTTTCTTGAAAAACTAATTATAAAAAATATATAATAATATTGGTAAGCTATAAAAACCATATGAACACTTATTTGTAAAAAAAAACCCCTTAACGTATAAATTAAAATTTGGGATTATATAATTGTCTGACCGATGGCAAAAATTTAGGGGAAATTATGAAAATGATTTTATAGCCTAGGATTTTTAATAACTGGTTTTATTAAAAAATATATATATAAAAAACAGTCATCAACATTTTGAGATTTTAATTGAATGTCTTAATAAACTTTAAATGGGATGAGATAAAGTTATAGAAAATAAATCCTTGAGGCTGTTTACAGTTCTTTCAGCAAACTAGGAGTAATTCAAACAACACCTGAAGGCAACATATACGATAACAAACATAATTTTCTCAGAATTCGTCTATTGAATAAACCGCCTATAAAGAAAAAAATCTACAAAATACGAATAACACGAGGATATATATATAATATATCACTCTGATTGTCTGATCGACTGACATGCTTTTAATATGAAATATCTTTGGCTAAATTATACGCGGTTATAAAAACTATCTCTGGAAGAGACCTTCGCTGTTGTTAAATAAATACTTTTGTAACCTTCGAGTCACGTTGGCTATGTAAATTCTTTCCAAATTTAAATTTAAATTGAATTACATCTCCCATGAACATTTTCAAGTCGAATAAATCCTCTCATGAGGTAAAACAATTATTTAAAGGGAAAATAATGTTAAAATTCTTTCATTACATACGGAGATGATATTAACATACAGTGTGTTCATCAACACATTTTCTTACAGACTTATTTTCGCATTGTATATTTATTAACCCTTTTGGTCAAAAAGTCCAAGACATTGTTATTTGATTTGTTAAACAATAATGTTTTTATATATTTACGATATAGTTTAATTGCCTCATATGCGGGTCTATTTATTATCAGATCGCAGAAAAACCAAGAAGAAAGAAAACTGTTTGGTATTAATGAATGTCGATGTTCGTGACCAAAATCTTTATTATACACAGAGAAAATCCCCAACTACAAGTCAACTGAGGAGCCAGTAGAAAGAATACTTCTTCCCGTATAAACATGATCGATTTACTCTTTTGTCTTCTTCTCTACGTGCCCATGTCCCAACTCGCGAGTACGCAGGATGGATGTAATAAATGGCTGTTAACCCTTTGAGTAGTGAGCTAATTTAACCTTTTAACTGCCAATGACTCATCAGCGCATACAAATTCGACGCGCCGGTACGTCGTTGGCAGTTAAAAGGTTAAAATCATCATAAACTTGAATACTATATAAATAAATAAAAATAAATAAACACTGTCAATATCACACATATTCGTTTATTTCTTCAAGTAAACATAAACAATGCACTTGAAATCGATTCATTATATCATTCAAACATCATTATTAGGCGATAAGTTTGGGTTAACTATGTATACAATCATACAATGTACGCAAGCTACTCTCTCCGTCTCTGTCTCATTATCACAATATTCAACCTGCAAGATAAACTCAACGTGCAAGACACTCTCTGTCTCTATCTGTCTCCGGGCTCAACATGTAAAAAAGAAAATTCTGAGTCACTGCAATCCGGACACAACATTGTGTCTTACCTCTTTAAGGGATTAATCTCGTGAACTGCGTCCACGACGATTAACAGTGTTTTCATGGATAAATGTTATTTCCTCCACACTATAATACATTTTTATACGGGTATAATACGTTTTAAAATGGGTTTATAAAAAGAAGTATTTATTAAAATGCTATTTATTACAAAAATTTTAAAAGCAATCTTTAAAATGAAGGTAGAGTTTTTTTTCTATGTCACTAAATTTATAATTATTATTTTTTGTCCTTGGAACAGGGCAATCCGTTTTGTAAATCACTATTTGCTTATTATTAACATTTGTCTTGAGTCTTCTTCAAGCTAACACAAATATATTTTTTTCTGTATGCTACTTTTCGCCCAACATCTAATTAATCAATGATAATTTTGAATTAACTATTTTTAACGTGAAGGTGAAATTTTTCTGGCTATACCTTGCACGCGGGTTCATTTGCAATCGAGTCACAGAAGTCACGAGGAAGAAAATGGTCAGGTGGTAATAAGTAAATGACGATCTTAGTCAAAGTTTTTATTATCGAGCTGAAAAAATGGACCCAACTTCAAGATCCAGGAAAGATCATATAAAATAGGTCATTTTTACTCCCGAGGATTATGACTGTATAGACAAATAGTGACTTCATGCAGAGGAATAATTTACCCTATAATACAGTAATTAAATAGTTATACATGTCTCTTCTAAAATTCCTACTTGATTTTACAGTTAAAAGATACAATAACAGTTTTTGAATATTTTAACAATAACTTGAAATCGCCACTAAAAAGTATGTGTTTAATACACGTATACAAAGAATTGCACAAAGATTAAGCATTCTCAATTCTATATTTTAATACTAAATCATCTTAATATAATAGAATTTTTGTAATAAGTATTAAATAAAAAATAAATTCATAATTATATTAGCGATGGAGCTAAACGCCTTTTGCGTCGAAAATTATTTTCGAGATATTTTTCCAAGTAGCTACATTAAACCATTTTCTCAGTAAAACTCTTCCGAAAACATTGCTGAGGAAGTACTTAATGACTTTTAAAATATTAACCTAAATCCCTATCAGTCGCTCGTGAAGATTACCAACGGCGTGGGCCGCATTAATATACCCATATCATTAAGGTCATGACATCGTTACCCATTATCGATGTCTTTACGCACATCTTTCCTTTTCTACTGAGAATTTATGAAGCTTCAAAGTGTTATATAACAATTACGTATCTATGTTACGGTAATTAGTATCTAACTTTATACGGCGAGGAAAGCATAACAAGGGGTGAGTCTTGTCATAGTGCCGTAAGGGTTAACGCAAGTACGCACACATCCCACATATTAGATTTCCCTATGATTTCCTAGAATTCATAAACATGGATAGGAGCATTATATGATTTATTACCTGCTAAAGTCTTATGGTATATACAGGTATGATGCCATATATATGCTCTAGCCGATTGACTTTCATTGATTCAATTCGCTATTATGTCAGATGCATTGTATTGAATATTCAATAGATATATTAAGGGGACCCAAAAATATTGGCATATTTATTTTTAAAAAAAATTGACACAAACAATCCTAGTGTTTATACATCGGTCTATGGAAATCTCAATGCTTGCAATAACTCCTCGATTATTTACCGTGGATCTGACTCAATTAAGGATTTTAATGCATCTTTATCAAAATTCGAAGGTCGTTCTGTTCTTGTTTCATCTCTTAAGCATCGAATGTCCAATTTAAATTTCTGAAACTAGTATTGGCATCTGCGGACTTTTATCACTTCACCATAAACATATTTGAATATTTTACTGGTTTTTGTGGCATTCTAACCCAAAGAAAAGAAAAACAGCATACAATTCCGGATGTGGAATTCGTTAATTTCAGAACTGGAGACTTCATCCTTAACAATAAACAAAATCTATTGTACGAAAATAATATTTAAGGGTTAAGTTCTACGACTACTGTTTATGGTGTTTTTAGATACTTTCTAAATGTACAATAAAAACTTTCCCTGACTTATATTATATAAACCATATTCAAATATCAATATTTATTTATTTTTTATTGGGTTTATTATTCTTTTAATTAATTTTCAAACGTTCCAATAGAAGTAGAAACGATGTCTTTAAAATATTATTAATTACCCTAATATGTTAATGGCAGTATTTCAAAACTAGTAAGATTCTATATACCTGATGATTGTATTCGGTAGCTTTCTGTTTAAGAGTTTTTAACATGTGCAAAACTAACTATAACTAATCGGTGCGTACAACCAGCTCTCAGTTAGTTAAAAACTTTCTTATTACATTTCAAACCGTCACTCAAACAAAGCTATTTGAAATACGATGGCCATTTGAAAAATTCACAGTCGAATGAATAGATATCAACGAAATTTCTTGAAAATCACGTAGGCTGATCGTTAGATTAATTGCCGCTTTTTTTTTAAATAAAGAAACCCAGCATTGTTTTATTCTGGATCAGTTGAATCCATCGAAAAAACAACCATCGAGTCGAGACATGTCCCTAGGAAGCCAATCAGATTTGTAACTCCCGCCCAATGTTTCAAATTTTTACAATAATTGTGCAATCATCAAATCCTTCTTTTTTTAATAATAAAAAAAAACAAATATGCAACTTAATTACTGAATATTTTCCGGATATCTGAGGATTTTTGCTCGACAGACAAAAAACGAATATTTTTTGGACCGGATTCTTTGATTTTCGGATTACAAACGTATAAAATTGATTATAACAATAGAGGTTCATAAACATTGTGGATAAATAGACAAATTAACCAATATGTGGCTGCAAAAATAGTAAATTGATTTTAAATAGTGTTATTCTTTTATATGTTTAGATCTTTATGAAATTTCTCAATGGTAAATAAAATATCCTTTGGACAAAGTGAAAACATCCCTTGATAAATTTATATGTATCCCTTGATAAACAAGAAGAATTTTATTAGAGTGAGATAAATATCCTAACCGATAAATAGGAAACGATTCTAACTGATGGTGGATATTATCTAATTGACTGAATAAACATTGACTCTTGTATACAACATTTGATAAATTTGAAATTTTATATTTCGTTTTTCGATCAACAATCCTTTTAATACCGAACAACGATATATCGTCGTTGAAAACACTCATTAAAGCTTAAAAAGGTAATTAAATGCTCATATCATTATTCAATTTATTATACATTATTCAAAATGCTTAGTTCAATATGTTCTAAAATTTACTCCCGTTGAACAGAGAGAATATGCTCTGGTGGTCTGATCGCGATTAACGGGGGATCGCAATCAACGAGGGAATGCTAATTAATCATTTTTATCGCTTTTCTACAACTCCACGTATTAATTTTTACAGTTATTTTTGTACAAGACCAGCTTCTAAGACGAACGATAGAAATGTCTAAAAACGATTCTTTTCGATGATATTTTTAATGTCCTTTTCATAATTTTTGATCTTGAATTTTGAATTAAATGTTTCATCTCAATATCTTATTAATGGTTGAACTTCGTCTGAGTTGAATTTGTTGTTAAAATCACCACTCATTGGCATTTTGTCCAAATTTCAACAATACTACACCTTCAATAGTGTAGGCCAACAAGACTTTATTAAAGAATTCAATAATATCATTAACATGTGTATTGCTTAATATGAATATGATCACCATCGTTATCATTTGTCCATTTTCCAATCAGCATTTGGCTGCACGAATGTCACCAATTCCAGTATTCTGAAAGCTGTTGAATACCAAATGCTTATTGTATATCTGTATCCAAATAAGGAATCACGATGTTCACCCTACAATTTAACCAATTTGCCCTACCGTGCTAATTCAAAAAATCGCACTGGGACAGATATCGTTGGGATCGCAATAAATATATCAAACTAATATCCAATGAGCATTCTTCTCAATTGCAAGTACGGCTTATTAAAAAAAAAAAAAAAAAATGTGTAAAAAAATTTTAATGATTTTTTCTTCAAACCTTACTAAATTGTCTCGAAAATCTTCGCATAAGTACAGCTTTTTTGGTTGGCACTAAAAGGGCTAAAATAAGCACTTGAGTCAAAATTACACGAACTCAAATCTAAAGGGACTGAAAAATTCATAGGCTTATTGACGTGAGGCACTAAGTGCCCGGGGTCCTTTTTTGACATTGTGCCGGAGTAATGAAAACGACCAACGTCATGTCATGTATACCGTTATCAATCCAAAGGACCATCGTCTGAATAATGAATGTCTTAGTCGCGGGTAAAGCCATCCGTTGGGGTCCAACGATGGGCTCAGCATTGGGCATGCGTCCCAACAGCGCGGGCTCGAACCTCTCAGTACAGCGTGGGGGCCCGCCGCGGCAACTCCAAAATCCGGGGCCCCACAAACGGCGCCCGATATTACGCGACCGATAACATGAACCTACGAAAACGTGACCGGACGTCCGGTTCACCCGGGGCTTCTTCCGCCTCCCCCACGGACATAGCACCCCACACGTGCTAAAGTGCTCCCGTCGCAATAAACACATGTGCAACGCAACTTTTCCCAAATCATGTAAAATTTAAAAGTGCTCCAATTCAAACGAATAGTTTAACTGCTTCACCAGTGTATAAATTCATAGAATAAGTGAGTGGATTACTTTGCGTGCCATCGCCAAAAGGTTTGACTCCAAATTTTTAACGGAATTTCTTCCTTCAAATCATCCCTGTTGGATAATAAAACTTAAACATTCGACGCCGTGAATTTCAAATGAAATGTCATCATTCATTTTTACGAGACTATTTTTCACCCCTCGACGTGGACGGGTGGAAGAAAAATTTCATCAGTTTAAAAGGCCTAATAAATCATTGAATACACGATGCAGGAAAACTGACACATTAATTTATTCCAAGATATCACTATTACATACATTTAAATCTTTAAAACTCTTGAGACTGACATAAATTACGCCATGGGAAGGAAACGAACGGACGTGATTAATGGACATCATACGGAATAAAATAAAAATTATTTGGGCTCCTTAATATAATATTTTCCATAACTATTCCCGGATGAAAAACGATTTTCACTGTAATCGAATGCTTATTTGTGGAACTTATGCGATATACCTAATAATTAAAAACCAATATAACTTTGACATTAGATTAGATCATAACAAAGATATTTAAATTAACAATACAAGATTCATTATACTTTTTATTTGAGAATTGATGAGAAAAATATTTTTAATGCAAGACATTTTATCTATCTCAAAAAACGATTAATTTTGATTGCAAAATCAAAATGATTCATTTTATATGAATGTCTTAATATTTTAATTGAAATGATAACATAAAATGTATTATTATGTTTGATTTTATTTTTTTCAAAGAAAAAAAATTGGGGTGGTTTTTAAGTATGAAAAAATATGACAGTGATGGAAGGTTGAAATAATATATACAGTGTTTTTCATCAAATGCTCAATAATCCTGTTACACGCTTGTTATTTCAATAATGGGATTCATAAGCACAATTAAACGATATTTATTCGCTCGTGAATATTTATTATACTGTACATACATCAATGCAGTTACGTCAGTCCCATGCGTGGGATATGGAATAAAAATAAAAAATAAGGGCGGAAAATTTTGTCGGGGAATTCCTTTATTTATTTACAGGGGTCGCATTTGGTCATAATTCTTGCATGAATTAAAAATTCGCACGCGGGAGGCTTAACTGCCGAAAAACACAGAATATCGAGCCAAATCTCAAGGCCCCAGGTTGAAAAATTCATTATCCGACTTGGTTATGAAAAAATATGTTTTCATATGGAGGTCTGGTTCTTCTTCGCTCGATTCGATGAATGGAAAAGCATAATTTTATTTGCAACAGATTACTTTCCTGATATGTTACTTTTTTAATGGAACACAGATAAGAAATACGCAGGACCTTTTTATTAGAGCCATCTTGACGTCCTGCAGATGATATTATTTGTCTTGATTGATGATGATGATTGATTGATGATCTTCTATCTCGGTGATTGCAGCAGGATAAATTGAATTATTGTTATTTCTCTCTTGGCGTGTCTTTGGATGACTGTCAATAAGTACACGGTGACATGACACCACCAAATGAATCTAGCATATATCGACAATGAAACAAAAATAATATTCAAATCAATACCTAAATCTTTTTGGCAATAAATCAACCCTTAAAATATATTTTTAAGTATGGAAGGATTTTGAAAACTTGAATCATAAAATGAATGAACAGGTTCTTTATCCCCAGAAAAGTCTTTTATGGATTTCTTTTCACTCCAGTTTTTCCACGTGGCTACCCTATGGCGGTTTCCCTCATTCAACATAAAGGAAATATGTATCATTTCATTATTATATTTCACGTCGTTCGTTTTATTTACGCTTCAATATTTTTTCACAATTTAAGACTAATTTCGTTATATTCGTCTTATTTTTCAGGTGTTTGCTTTACAAAAAAGCGATCTCAAGAATAATACATTATCCTTGTAAATGTTCTTTTAAGAATATCCAGGGCCTTAATTTTTTTATGAAAACCAATCGATAAGAAAATGGTTACATGGCATATATTAGGGTAATCGAAAAATAATATTTTTAAACGTAATTTTAGCGAGCAGTTTATTTAAGCCAAGGAATATACGTAGATTTTTTTCTTCGTTTTAAATATTCGATATTTTTTATTCAATCACTATGTTTTATTTTTTAGAAATTAAATATTCAAACTTAAAATTGATCAAAAAACCCAAAAGATGTCGTCTTTTCACCCCCTATACCCGACTTTATACTGACGAGAGCAATTTACATGCTTTATGGGATTTCTAAGGAATCATACATTTTAAATTAATCAATCCAAATGAAATTATTTAAGCAGAAGTCTGTTATAATCATGCACCAGAAAATCAATAATACTTCATCACCATAATACAGAAAATATATTCATGATTAAATATCAATAGATGTCTTATTAAATTTCCATCCAAGACTTTTCAACTAATATTTATTTTCAAAAAATAATTAAAACTTATTTTAAAAATAATAAAAAACACACTTTACATTAAAAAAATACAATCAATATAAAATAACTTGTTGCAAACTGAAGCAAGCAGTTGCAAGCATTTAATCTAAAATACGACTCATATTTTACAAGTCTTATTAATTAAAACAAAATGTTAAGCATGGCAACGTGCAAAGTTTATTTGAAGAAATTTCACTTGTACAAAATTGTTAAGGATCCCTAGAAAGCTTATGCCCAAGGTGCATACTTACCAGTAAGTTTAAGTAAGCATGCAAAGCTTTAGTTTTCTAGGCTTTGTACTTGTGTGGTTATGAATTTCTTATGCAAACACACTCTTAATATTTAGTTAAAACACAGCTAAGATATTATACGTTTGGGACTTCAAACATTTATTACGCAAAATATTTTTTTTCTCATTATTTTGATACATTTTCAAGGCCCAGCATTAATGGAAATATAAAGTAAACCACTGAAAAAGATAATTCATATTTTTCCTTTTGACGTGATTTTCCAGAGCATACTTTTTCTCTCATACAGAGCTTTTTCCAACATGCCCCGGAGCCCTGTGCGTATATATAAATAAGCAATCAATTTGGAAGTCAAAGGGTGATTTTATTATTCGCCTCAACAGACCAATTGTGCGTTGATGAACGCAAAAAAATGCGAGGACGTTAAAAAAGAGCGACCAAACTTTTAAGTTAATCAAAGGAGGGCAAAGCTGATTGGGCAAATTTTCCGCATTGCATTAAGCTCCTGAATATCTCCTGTCATGCTGAAAGTCGGTCAATTATTCATCCTGATTTCTGGAAGCTCATTTTGCGAACACATACACACTTCATTTAAGCTCCCGAAACGAGGGGCAATTTAATTTGAAATTGACCCGCTGCGAACGAGGAGCGTTCGATTAATATTCAAAGGAAATTAAAAGGCCTACTGCGACCTGAAAAAGCTCCATGCCATACTCTATTTTTTAAATAAAAAATAAATAGAGCTTTCCACGGGACACGCCAATATTGATTTATTTTATCCATTTTTAACCTTTGCCAGGAAATAATTTATACATAACCATTTTACATTTTAAACAAAGAATTATCTTTGATCAACAGAATCTCACATTCTTAAAATTTATTCATGACATCTAAATACTTTAAAAAAATACAGCAAAATCAATATTTGAAGCAAAAAATTAATAGACTTATAGCAATGGTACTTACTTCTTAATAACTAACCATTAATCTAAGATTTTAATTTTTTACAAATTTAAACATCATAAATATAGAAATAACGCTTTTTTACTAGGTTTTGCTATTTTTAATTCAGAAAATTCCAATAATATTTCCTAAGAGTCTAGATGGAGCTTTTTGGATGTTTTTGATAGTACAATACAATAGATAACCATTTTATGGACAAATATATAGGTTTTTGATATAAATTTTGGAACTTTGAAAATTGATTAGAAACCTTAATTAAAAATGTAAACTACTTAATTTATATGCAATTTTAATACTAAATATCTACTAATACATATGTTTTGGTGCGTGAATTTTGATTTTTGTATTAATTTTGCCAACAACTTATCAAATAATCTGTAAAAATTGCTTCTTTACTATTCAATAATATTTGCAAATTGCGGCAATTTTTAGGTAAAAATGTTCTTGACTATCAAAATAATTTATCCATTTTACAACATTGTCGTATATTAACAGAATTTATAATTTTTAAGAAATGAAAAAACAATTTAAAGTCAAAATTTTCACACCTTTATTATAAGTTTCCCAACTCTATTAAATCCAACACAAACATTTCTACTTTTTGCTTTCTATAATCTTGAATCCATACGTCTTCTCCATTTCTGATTAATCAATTTTTCCATTAATACACATAATACATTAAAAGACTTTATCGACGATCGATTAAAAACCTTTAACATCAAAAGATCGATCGATTAATATTGAAGAATACAAATTTCCATCATCGTTATCGTCGACTTATAAATCCCATTTTATTCCATAAATTTATAAATTCTACTTGTAGCCTTTGATATGAATTTAAACTAAAAGTACTCAGTATTACCTAAAAATATTTAATACATCGTCATTGCTTTTTTTGTAGTTATAATGTTAGGTATCATTATTTTTTAAATACCATAATTTAAAAATTCATCAAATGATCATAATGATATTCATACTTTGGGATATGCGTCAAAATGACCAGTTTTCACAAAGTTTTTGTGGGTCAAACGTGTATCTATTATTCAACAACTGTTTCTGATAGACGCTTGCATGTCTATAGTGCATTGAGTTTTTATTGAAGGATTTAACAGTAAAATAATTGCCGTAATTATACGTTTTGAGTCAAGCGTCCAAATGAAATTATTTGGTCGTAAAAGCTTTTCGTCTATATCAATCTGAAGAATTTGGAACATTCACCTCAGCGACCTTCATGCGGAACATTCATTAAGATATCAGTAGTCTTACTGTGGACTATGTATGATATAAGTCGTATATTCCACTGAATTGTTCTTTTTTATACTATTTCCATCATCAGCTGTAAACAATATCAATTTCTGGGAATAGTTTAATTTTATATAATAAATTCCAAATCCAAATTAAAATAAGAAAAAATATTACTATTGATTAGGGCAATATATCGATAAAATATTTGGTAAGGTGTATTTTCTTATCGAATTTTCGTTGCTTCTGACAGAACTAAGTGATTTGCTTTTAATGAGTAGATCGAAATTTAATGGAAACAACTAGAATCTCGGTCAATCGAGTTCTCTATCCCAAATCAAACTTCGCCATCCCGGTAAGTAGTTATACATGTTCGGGAACTAAAACTCAATAATATTGTGGTCACGTTCAAGACCAGTATCATTTGTCGGCTCTGTATCGAAACTCGACATTCGATAAGATTGAACTTTCCCACAGCGAAAAAACCCAACATCATTCACTTTCTGATTTTTTCGAGTAAGCGAGCGAAAACTGTTGCTACAACAGAATGGCCCTATTCTAACATGGTGGAGTACTCTCATCAATATCCATTACTCTCCTTACACATTTCTTTTCTGCTCTTTCACTCAAAAACTTCTCTCATTTCCGGCAGACGACTGATACAGCCCAGGGTGAGAGGCTTTAAAGGCATTTCTCTCCCGCATTTCCCTTACACATGCGCTTCATTTTCCACCCTGTCCTTTTAAATTTTCTCAGAGATTTCTTTTGCATCTCTTTGACCGAGTTTCCCGTTCAAAGTGGTGCCGCTTTTTTCGACGTCTATATTTCATTGTCAAAAAATGACGATGAACGCTTTTAAAGTGTACAAAAATTTTATTATCTTTTCGGTTCGGATATCGAAAAATAAAATGCTTTTGGAACTTATTTAATATAACCGCAAACTTGGTTAGGGCCGACGTGACTTTTTATGACCCGTTTGCGGAACAAAAATAGCTTACGTCGTAAAGACATTTCAATAAGCATCGCTCGGTGACAGCCTTACCCTGGATTTATGCTCTCATTCCTGAACGTTTTTTGTGCTTTCCCCTTAATACTATCACGTATTTTTGTTAATGTATTAGCTAAGGAACACCATGACATTTAGTCTATTTTCTTTAAATTGGATTTAATTTCTCAAAGCCTTTGCGATTTACCATAACATATGTAGCATACGCAAATCATCCCCTTAAGACATTTACTAAATATCACTCCAAATATTCGGTATTACACGTATAAAATGTTAACACTAACCATATCATCATTTTACATATACCTAACCATATTATAACCGGTTATTCGATCATATTTTCGGAATTAATTGCCAATTTATTATTTGAAATAATGCAAACACACAACATTAAATAATAATGAAATAATGAAGCAAAATAAATGATGTTGAAAAAACCTATACAGATTATTCATAGTATTTGGATTTAACGTTATACTTTCTCGTTATTTGATATGTGACATCGATATCAAATACGCTACTATCTCAGATATCATTTCATTGATATATGATACTAGCCAAAGTTTAATTGCAAATGTATCATGCCTACTTAGTATGTATTGTACATTTATCAATAACTGAGATTCATGCCAGAGTTGTAGCTATTCTAAATAATTTTGTTCAATACTTCTGAAATTTGTCTGAAATATTATATTTTTTAAATTCATTATTGTAATACTCCGCGGAGGTGTCAAACTCAACGGCCAACATGAGCCAAAATAACAAAAAGTTTGAGTTTAGGTGGGCCGCAAAAAACACAATTTGGCGTCGTTCTATATACAATAAACTTATCCCTTCTTGTGGTAAAAGTCTATTTCCACTATAAATCTTGTTCTTAAAGCCTATGATAGACACTAGTTTATCTAATGCACCATCAATGGATCCTTCGATTGACCATTCTTCCACCTCAACTTCTCTCTTCAATATCTGTTGTCAATGAAACTATGGCATATCCTACGAAAAATAGCTTAATAATACTAAAAAGTATCCTCTCATTTTGACTTCATAATAATACGTTCATATTTTATTCTTCACTTGCAGATTTAAACTCGCAACAATCAAATTGCAAATATTCATGTCTGATGACCCATCGATTTCCGTAACAAGTGATTCAAAAGACTTACCTAAAATATAATATATAAAAATATAATACATTAGACCAAATATTTTGCTTGTGTGTGAAAGATGATTTGGGAAGAAATTAAATGAGGCATCAAATTATCGTGTGAAATTTATAATTCTTAACAGAGAGCTCTTGTTGCATGAATTTTGATTGATTACCTTTGGTATTGTCTTGGTCACTTTTGGCATTTAAGTCACCAGCAGCTCCTTTCAATTACACTGCAAAAATTTCCAGAATTAACATCTAGACAAATGGAATTTTCTGGGCGATTTCACGAACAAACAATTGCGGATTGCTTTCGGGTTAAGCATAATGACATACGTGAAATTGAAGTTTTGGCACAATCATTTAGCAGATGATTTATTTTAGAAATGTTGTTGAGTAATATGTAAATTTATTAAATTTCAGCATCTAATCGTGCCATTTTCTAGAAATACTCTGGAGGACTATGCTGGACAAAACAGTGCTAAAATAAGACTTTAGTCACCTTAAGTATTCAAACTGCATCCTTATCTGAATATATATACAACTCACCAGCATGATGAAGGCTACTAAATCGACACACCCGCCGAAATCTGGATGCATGGAAACAGTGGCCCAACTACTAATTTGCAAGCTTAGGCGACGCCTAGGGGCAATAACTGTCTAATCTATGTATACACATATACAGTACATATATTTTTTTCAAACTGTTATATTAACCTTTCCCTACCGGTGATGTATTTACTACACCTCGACTCTAATAATGGCAATATCGATATGAAATATAAGAGATACGGGGTTCAGAATCTTTATATTCCTCCGTAATATAAATACGAATCACATCAAAATATTATAGTATATAAGTATTCATCTGCAGTAACGAAAATAAATAATTAGTCAGGAAATCGGGAATTTTGCGAGTTTTAATCCGTGTCTCAGAAGAAAGGAATTTGTAATTTTTGATCAAATTTATCAATGTTATTTATTAAACTATTGAAAATCCCGATCCCTGTGATCCCGGGACTTATTCCGGGAGGGTCTAATGCAATCCCGAAATTCCGGGATCAAAATTTTGACTCGGGATTGGATTCCCTACTTATAAGTACGGAAATTCAGTTCATCAGCACATTTTGGTACTAAACTACTCTATTCGAGCCGAAGTAAAACTGCCTCTACATTTTAGCAAACCTTGTATATTATGAGCGAAATTTTCAAGTATCGGTGGTCTGACTGAAAAATAATTTGAAGATCCCGCCACGGACATAAGTATTTAAGTAATTCATCAGATTCTCATCGGAGTTACCCTATTTTATTTAACCATCAGGAGATTTCATTTCGAACTTTATGTAGAGCCTATTGTATCAATGAAATTCAAATATTTCTCGTGGCGTTAAAAAATCGATATTTCATCGGCCCTTAATCCTACATCCGAAAATAAACATCAAAGACCTCTACGCGCTGGTACTACTACCTAGCATATATTCCAAATGCAAAACATCCTGTTCACAATATTCCAAACGCCGAAATATGATATAAATCGCGTCTTGGAGACGTGCCTGAACTTTGACCTACCATAGAATATTTGCACTTCTACCGTATCGTATATCGCTTCATCTCGATTATATTGCTCTGAAAAAAATTCGATGCTCTCAAATTAAATGCCCAGAAATCTGACAAGGCTATTGTGGAGCGCCCATCTGATATTTCAAGTTTAAATTAAAACAGAATGTGTTTTGATGCTCGGTCTTAATATTAGATTAAATTTTGAAATGTTAATAAAATAAGGGCTGTATACACCGAACGCCCACGTATTTCGGGAGGCTGTTGTAGCATTCGGTTGATCCTGTTGATAATCTGTCAAAATAAACAAAGCAAATGAGCGCGCCTTAAGCTGTCTTGGCAACATTTACAATATTCCATTCTAACACGCGTAAATTTACTAAGAAACATTTTTTCCCTTGGATTATTTGTAGATGTATTATTTAACAGCCATTTGTTATTTAATTAAAGATCTTTTCATTAACGTTCCTATATTGTTATAAGTATAATCACATAGGCGTATTGAGCGATCGATAGGACTGAAACTTTTTTCTTAGGCGTCTTTCTCTTGATTTTATTACCAAACTTGATTGATTAGTCGGTCTTGATGTATTCATTTTATTCGGCCTGTTAACTTTTCGTCGTTAGTTTATGTGTACGTATATGAACATTGTTACCAGAAGGCTACTAATGTTAATTGACTTGGCCAAGCAATAATAATTTTGAAACATATTTTTTAATTGTATTGGAAATTTCAACACAATTTAATGCATGAACTAATAAAAGTAAGCTTCGCAAGAGCTCTGAGAATTTTTGCAAAAATCGGCACAATGTCACTCGTATCCATTGACAAGAACATGACATACGCCATGACCCCGGGTTATGGTACATGCGTTGTATCATCGGCCATTATAGTGTTACGTCCGTAATTTCATCAATGAATTGACAAATTTACTCATTTTTATTGATTCTGAATTATACAATAGATTATCTTGATTCGACAATTAATAAAGTGATCATTGCTTGTGATCGATGTTGTTTAACTAAAATTCTCCCTATTTCAAAATAATTTCATAATCAAGGGGAAAGTTATATAAAATCACCACATAGGAATCCTTCACCTTCAGGAACATCAAATAGGAGATAATAATTTGGAACAATGAGTGGCCTTAAGAAGGCGTTAAAATATCCTGGTCAAATTTTTTTCAAAAAAGAAGATTTTTTCAGGTGACATATAGGGCTAACGTAATGGTTTTCTATGTTTTTTCACATATGATTAAAATAGGTTGAGGTTATTTGAATAAACATTTTCTAATAAACATCCGGAAAGTAAGTGTACTAAGGCAATAACGAGCTGTGGTTTTTTTTATTTATAAGAGTTGGCCAAATTAAATGATAAATGGAGATTTTCTGACAAAGTAAGCATAGCAAGAACTCAGTAGTATGTAAATTCACATTGTAGTATCCAATTGCGTGAAAGATTTCGATAAGAAATCCCTTGACTTGAAACGATTTGAATTAGAAGATGAAGATTTTTTGAGCTCTTATGTGACATTATATCCCTAAGTTAAAATATACAGTCCTCCACTAATTCCTCATCTGTCAAAAAATTCTAAACCACAATTTCGGGCAAAAAAATCATGGTCTCAGTGTTTTGGAACCGAAAAAGCAAATGTCTGCCCTCAAAAGAGACCATCAACGCACAACGATATTGTGTATTACTAAAAAAAACTCAATAGCATTAAAAATAAAAGGAGGGGTATGCTGACGAGAGGAGTGTGCTTATTGCACGACAACGCCCGTCCTCACACAGCATTAGCCACCAAGGCGCTCTTGGACCTATTTGGTTGAGATGTTTTGAACCATCCCCCATATTCCCCTCACTTGGCGCCTTCAGATTTTCATATCTTCCCCTTCCCGAAAGAAAACATGAATGGAATTAAATTTTCAATCGACGAGTATACACAGAAAAAAGTTCCGAAGTGGGGGAAGGAGCTGCGGGAAAATTCTTCGGGAGAACATAAATAAGACATTTATGCCACGGCTCATCAGATGCATTGAACGGATTGGCGATTATGTTGAAAAATAGTTAACAAGTGTATCAACAATATCCTGTATTTTTTTTTCAATACAACTTTTCTAAAAAAATATAAAAATTTAATACACTTATTTTCCGGATATGTCTCATATAAAAGGATCTATGAATTAATATTTTTAAATATAAAAAAGAACCTTATTCATGAAAAACATTAGGTTCTACTTCCAATATTTTTTCCATCTCATATGACTCAATGAAATTTTTTCCACAATTTTGCTTTGAAAATTGGTACAATTAAAAGAATATTTTATTTGGTAAATGATTTTTTTTTAGATTTATATTTCGATATTTTTTTTAAATATTGTAATGTTACAATTTCATGTATACATATATTTTAAAGCTCTTTAGAACTGTTGACATCCATTCGTATTCTTCTCCGTCGTATATCTTTATTGCTCATGTCTCACTTTCCCTATCGTCCCAAGGCTTCCGATCTTCAAGTTTCTTTCGCCGACGTGTCCAGATCATCGGGCAAGCCTCCTAACCCAATCGATGTCTCATTCAGTATGCAGCCGAACACCTTCGCACTTAAATGTCAACATTTCATCGTCGAAGGAAGTCCTTAAATTCTTGCTGAATAAATTCCTCCGGCGGGAAGAGGCACGTACGACATGTTACCATGATTACGTTTCGTGAAAATTTATTCTGTCATTTTCAGAACGGGGTACACACTTATACGCCATTCTTCCCCAGCAATTACACATTTAAATTCATGCTTCCGTCCCCCCTTCGGTTATCTTTTTGACATTTTAAAACATCGCCGAAAACACGCCGCACGCCATTCCAGCACCGGATTCACCCGCTCCAAAAAATGCTCTCCACGAGACATTTACAAATAAATAAATCATCCAAATATGATGTTTTAGTAATAGGATTAAGCTCATGTGATTTATGCGAGGAGCTATTTTCATCGACGTTTTTTCCCTTATATCTTTGTACACGCAGCCCCATATTAACACGCGTGCACTCGAGCCTTACACAAAAAAAATCTAAATCGTTACATATGGCGAAAACCTTGCTTTTTTTAATACGCTTTTCTTTCAATTTACATTTATAAAGGCAACGTAAATGATGAGAAAATTTCGCCTCTAGACACGAACAATAAAATTTGTCGTATGTATTTTTTTTCCAAGCATAGGAAATCTTTCAATATATTTTAGGGATAATTTATGCAGCCTTCATAATTTTATTTTGATTGTCATTTTTCCCCAAGTATTGATCAGATAATTAGTCAGTTCAGATCTCATCCTAAACTTTCATTGGTAAAAGTAAATACTCGTTTATTCTCTCTTTTTTACCTAATTCAATTATCTTATACCTTAAAAGATCTATACTAATTTTACCACGTGTAGAATAAAAATGGAAAACCACCGTAAAATTCTTATCCTCTAAAAGCCTCCTATGGCGATCGCCTACATCCGATAATGGATATCACACCTTAGAAAAATAAAGCACAAAACGATCTTAGTTTATAAATAAAGCTTAATGAATATTCAATTTTAAAGAGTAAAAAGGGTTTTTAGGAGCATGTGGTGCGTTTTGTAAAATTTCGTATTCATTCAAAAATATATTAATCATCGATCATTCAAAAAAGTTTTCAAACTCTTGGAAATAGTAATTATATAATCGAAATCGACAAAGTTTCAAAATTAATATAGATTATAAAAAGTACATATTAAATTCAACTTTTATAGAATTATACTCGTTTGAAATTGCATTTTTTCCGCGAACTTATTAATATCAGTGAAATTCAGCAGACTTCAATTCAAAAACTATATCAAAGTCTATTTTCATATCTTCAATGCTAATATATTTTTGAAGTTTGAAAACAAATCTGAATAAAATTTAATCAAAAAGAGGAATATTTGAGGAATACAATGAGTTCTTAACAAAATCTCATTTAAATTGTATTGGATCATCACCGCTCCATGTGGTCAAGCATTATTATGGCTAAAAGGTTCATCGTTTTTTATTACGCCTTAATCTTGTAATAACTTTAGCTACACTTCAAAGACCACTTCCATATTTCCATACCCAAAACTTATTCCAATGGAAGTAAGAATTGTAAATTTTAATGCAACTATATTGGCATTGAAATGTACTGTTATTTATAATATTACAATGAGGTAAATATATTTTTTCACACTCAATTTAAAGAGTTCAAATGAGAAAATTGATTGAATTTAAAAAATGGCATTTCACTTCTATATAAAATACATACTTCTATAGTCTCGTTCATGTATATTATTATATACTGAATCTTTTGAATCGATCGCATATGTTTATTTCGTTAGATTTTGAAAATGAAGTGAAACACAATAACTTCATGAACCAATGCTGATTGTACTACAGAATGCAAACAGCGATGGATATTGAATTGTCCATATTTGAACATTATTAGTACAATTCTCGACACGCTTTGAGCCATATTTTGGAAACAGTTTTGATCATACATTTATCTACATGTGTATGATTGAATTCGAATTCACAGTTTCGTTTTGCAAATTCACAGTTTAATTACAGCGCTGATAAAACACATTGTTTTGCCTTCATTTTAAAGCTAATTAAACGTAATTACACCTACATTCTGCCGCATTGTTTTAACGAAAACAATTTGTATCAAATTTATGGAAATTCTTAGAAGCTCTCACGTTGCTTTTTGTTGCTAAAACCACAAAACCATTATTAAAATTGTGGTAGTGCTCTGAAAAAAATCACATATTAACATTTTAAATTCTTATCATACAATTTTGTTCTAATATGGTTCAAAAAATAGTAAAACCTCGCCAGCAATCCATCAACATTAGCTGTATTGTTGTTTTAAAGGCATGTGGATTCTCAGAAAGGTCTTTAAGATTTGTGTACTTGATTTGTGATCATTAAGGCACCAGCTGAATAAGGGATGAAATGCAGTCAGAAAAAGATTTTAAAATAATACATCTGTCAGAGAATCGATGACACTTTTAGAATTTACTAAAATAGTATCATAATATTTACATTGGTTTATGAGATTAGAGAAAAGAAGCAAAACGCTAAAATGAGATTATAAAGTTCAATTATATCAGACGAACTAAAAAGAGGAAAGTTCGTAGCAGCTACTCGTATATTTGTTACTCACTTGGGATTAGTTTCTATAGATGTTTAACAAGGTCGAATGAAAGTTATGTATCATGTTATAAAAATAAGGAATCCATTCATGATTTCAGAATACACTTATCATATTGTTTTAGACATAAATGAAATTAATCATCAATATTAAATGCATGCTGCAAAATGTATAAACAGAATACGTTCGTTATACAAGTGTAATCGAACAAATTGAAAACATAATTAATGCAGTAGTGGAACTTTCTAAGTAAAGCGAGAAAGGTTTTTAACCATATGAACAACCTTGAGTTGCAGCCATATTTTTTTAAATAATTAAGTCCGGACAGTAGACAACTCGGTCTATAGTTTTCGGGATGGATCATTTTTTTTACTGATTTTGGAATCAGAATTACCTTTGCAAATTTCTATAAAGTGGGATAATAACCGATTACCAGGCAAGCATTGAAAACTTTCGTGGGAAGTTTTTAATGATTGTATTATCAATTTCGCCGAACCTGTGTATTTTTTTGTTTTTAATCTTTATTTTTTCTTAATAATAATTACTAACGGAGTGATTATTTTAGTATTTGTTAAGGATTTAGGATAATTTTTGAAGAATTATTTTAATGATTTCGAAATCGTCTGTTTTGTGCTATTGTCGCTTAAGTGCTGGGAATCCTGGTGATTAGTCCAAAGCTTTGGATAATAGGTTTACCTTATCTTCGCTATCGTCGTTTATTCGGAGATCATCACTTAAAGAAGGAAAACCTATCGTCTTTTGTTTGACTGATTTGACGAACATCGGGTGTACAATATCATGCATTTTGTGTACAATAAAAATTAGATCACTAGTCTTTAATACGCAATCGAGTGTAATCGAGTGATTAAATTACGATGCAAACGATCCTGGATTTCAAGTTTTGAATGATGAGGAAATAGTTAAGGAAATATCTGCCTCAGAAAAACAAGATCCAGAAGACGAAGAAGAGATTTGCGAAGGAGGATATATTAATCCTTACACATTCTGAAGCTTTTCATTGTTTAGATGTCGCCATGAAATGGCTTGAGAAGCAAAAATAATGTAAATCAGGACATCTTATATATCTTAAGAATATTCGCGACTTGGCTGCTATTATATGTGTATATGTATGTAAAATTTCTTCATACTTTCCCTGTCTTTTTCTGTCAATTATGATTTTTTTCTATTATCCGGATTTTTCGTTATCCGGACTAATTCCATCCCCAATTAGTCCGGATAATCGAGGTTCTACTGTACTTCCAAATTTGAGAGAAAATTTCGTAAATGCTTAATTCCAAACAATAAAATTTATAAACATTTCTCAGTGAAAAGGCAGCAATCAAAAATAACTATTTTTTTCAAAGAACTCGATATGCTTTTAAGAAAAGTTTTAAGAATGTAAATATTTCAGCAATAAGAAAACTTCCTTGATTAATAATGATCAGTTATGATAACTAATAAAACTTATTTCTAGTTCTAATTCGTAATTAAGGAAATTATGAAAGTCAATGAAAGAGTTAATCAATATCTATGCTGTAAAGAACTTATCAAGCATACGACAGGACAAGATGTTTTTGATTATATTTCTTCATATTTAGGACAATTTAAAATACTATGAGAGTTATGTTTAGGAATTTGTACAGATTGTGCTCCTTCAACGGTAGACTCAGTCAAAGGATTTGTTACCCTCGCAAAGACAAGAAACCCTAATAAAATAACTACGCACTGTTTTTTGCATAGAGAATCTATAGTTTCGAAAATATTACCAGCAGCATTAATACATGTACTAGATCAAGTTAAATATAGTGAATTTCATAAAATCAAGACCTTTAAAAAGACGTATGTTTAAAAATCTTTGCATTTCTATGGAAGCTAAGTTCGGGTGTTTGGTTTTATGTCGATTCATAGAACTTAAGAATGAATTATTAATTTTTTTTCGAAATGAAGGTATGGATGATTTTGTAATGAAGAAAAATGCCCCCCCCCCTTCCTAATCTTACCACCTAAAGAGAACCTTCAAATATGAATACAAATATTTTTAATAAAACGCGTATAAATCTTTCATTGATAACCACTGATCTAAAATGATAAGCAAATTTGACTTCCATTTTAATAACATAGTTATTTCTCATTTGTTTCCCAACTTGCTTCAACATTGCTATATATCTATTATATTAATATTATTGGCACAGTGTATTATTTTTTATGGTAATTATTGCTGATATTTTCAATGAACTAAACTTTCATAACCTATCTGATTTAATGTGAATATCAGTTAACATAAAATTATTAAATAAATATTTACTGTTCATTTTTGTGTTAATTAATGTGTTTTATATCCAAATTTAGCACATTATAATAGACTCGAATAAAGGCCAGTACTTGGGTCAACCTAAAAGGGTCATTAGAAATTTCGAGTAGAAAATTTGCGTAAAGTGAAAGAAACGAGTCATTAGGTAGTTTCAGTGAAAAGTTTTTGTCAAAATTGAAAGTTTTGGTCATTAGAAGTTTTTCCATTAGAAATTTTTGTTCAACACACATCTACCGATCGTTAATATGACAGTGTGTTTGCTACGAGGAAAAAATGAGTCTTCTCTATATATTTAATAGTCAAAGTTATATCATTATGTAGGTCAAATATTTGATACTTGCTGCACTCATATGTGTTTCAAAAGCAATGCCGCACTCATATCGTGAAAGTGATGGCATTTTTAAATGGCTGTTTGTTGCTCATTTTACACGATTCCCCGCGTATTTGACGTAATCGCATTTTATAAAAAGTCGTTTACATGTAAAATATCCAGTTGCACGTCCATGTCTCGTTTGGAAGCTTTAGAAATTAAAATATGGCCCCACCGAAATGCTGAATAGATAGAAATTTCAGCCGTGAGCAATTAAATTCAAATTAATACATCGCCACGGTCTAAGGTACAAATTTGAATCCCTCTTATTAGCAAGCGTCGTTCCTTTAATGAGATTTGTAATTTGTTGTTTTAAAAATAAATTTCTTAATCCCTATTCTTTTCGGGCAATTCGTTTTGAATCGCTTTGTAATTTTCGGAAACCGTAAAATATCAGTTTAATTACTCTCAAAAACGAATTTCATGGGCAGAGCTTTTTTAAGCAGGCTGTCTTCGACCTATTCAGAGCGCGATCGTTACAATGAAATATCTTCGCCGCTTCTTTACGTTTTCACTGCTAATGCCACAAAGACACGTCAACAGTGACCCGAAACTACCATTTATTATTATTTTTAATTTCAAATTGTTGTAAATTCCTAATTTTAAAACATTAAAATACAAATTTAAGCATAAATTACGTTAAAATAAAAACATTTTTTATAACTGGTTTAATTACTCTATATTTTAAAAATGTTAAAAAAGAATGCATTTATAAGATAGAAAGCTGCTTTTTTGTGTACAGATACATTACGTTAATTATTGTTAAATAAACGTTGTCTACTTTCGATACAAGGTGGCTAGGGCTTCGGTAGACGTTGCTAAAGTTGTAGCACAGGAACTTGATTGTATATATTTGATAAGTATTGCAACATTCAAAGCATCATAATATTAATAAAGTATTTATTATAAACAACTTTAATATAATTTCAGTCTTGCAGGTATAATACTACACTCTGTATTAGGATAGATGACAATGAGATAATTTTTCAAATTTCATAACATCAATAATGTTTTCTAAGATTTTTGCAGAAATCTTTTAATCTGCTTTCTTCAATATTTTTTGAATCAATATCTATCTTCTTGAAGGATCATATTTGTCATTGGATGTAGACACAAAATTTTAATAATTTGACGTCCAGACACGCATAGGCAACCCTGCATGACTTTATTAATCGCCTCTTTTACAGTACTTACTTTTACAGTTCTAGAAAAAGTTCGAAACGATCAATCGTAAATATAATATTAATACACTCAAACCTCTTTTTGTGCGACTTTTTTATGCGATTTCAAAGTTATGCGGTTTTTTTAAAGCATTTTTCTTTTTTTAAAATTTCATTAAAGAGTACGTATCGAGATATTTGAGATAAAATAGGAATTAAATCATCAACAGATTTCTGAAAAAATTGATTTCGATTTTTTGCATTTCTCCAATGTTTTGACTTGACTTTAAAAAAAATTAAAACTGTGACAAAATAAGGCCAAAAAGTGACTTGACTGTTTTTTTAAATCGCTATTTGTGATTCAATTATTTTGAATTAGGGACTATAGTGACATCTTTATTAATTATGAATTATATTGTTGGAATGAGAAAATCTACATAGAACCATGATGACATAGACACTGGGTATACTATTTCTTTCGAAGGAGAGAGCGATTTTAAGTCATATCGAAAATCGCAACGAAATTTATCATACAGCGATGATAGTTTGTAATTAAAACAATTAGTATTTCTCTAGTGGATGTCTGGCATTTGAGTTGCCAGATGTCCGATATCCTTAAAATTTTACCAATGTTATTTTATTATAAGTTCGTTTGATTCAATCCATTTAGAATGCCGAAATTTAAAAAAAATAAAAATAAAAAAGCACTGACCTCTGACAATAACGAGGCATTTGCGACGTTATATTTTTAGCAGTCTTGCATGAGTCGGAGGCCAAAAATTGTCCATTAAACAATTCGGGGGGAGATTCGAGCAATTGTGCGAGTCATAAGAATAATATACCCATTTCTGTTAACACTTAATCATGTCTTGAATGAATATATATGCCACGGATAAGATAATGATCCCATTTCCAGTTTGTGCTCCCTGATGAAATGCCACTCCCTGAACCCAACCCAGCGCTCCTGAATAAGGCTTCAGCGGCAGGTAAACGGGAATGAAAAAGAGCTCCTTGATGCGATAACAGTAGATTACGCGCATAATTCCGCCTTGCTTGATATAAACGACCGAGTTTTCACGCATACCGAAAAGATTATTCAGATATTGCTGGGATAGGGGAAAAACGGGAAAATGGGCCGAGCGGCTACACTCTACCAAATTTGATGTCGTTATGGGATTTTTTCAATCAATAATAATGGATTTTCAATCGCGGGATGTGCCGGGACATGGGAATGATTCTGTCGGATTTATTTTATGTCAATTTTTAAATGAGTCATCAAGTTTTCGAACGACATCGAGTCAAATGGAATTAAGTGGGATCACGAGTCAGTTCGATTTCCATTTTGTAGCATCGGATGATGATGGGCGTATTAGTGTTGGATGGGAGTAATGTACGGTCGGTTTAATGTGAATTTGATTCACCTGTTGTGAGGTGTGAGGACCAGGAAGTCCTCTCGTGTTCAGCATATTAAACACTTGAGCGCCACCCACTTCAGCTGTTCCACTTCTGCACACTCCTTTTCTGACAATTCAAATATGACTTTTGTCGCCGTAAGCAGTTGTAAGGTGTACAAGCTCTGCATCTATTTTTTCTCACACTTGAATGTGCTCTGACTGAATCGCTAAAAACGCCCGTGTTATACAAATGGTAGATTTGTTCAAGGATACTTGTATCCTTTCATTTCTCAGACTCATTTTAATAATGTGAGAACGCAAATACTCGATGTCGCAATTTTTTTGGATCGTTCAACTTTTATAGCCTTTTTGTCTCAAAAAAATATATTATAAACGAAGTCATTAACGTCACCTTTTTCTTCTTCTTGTCTTTTTCTTCTATTATTTATCATTTGTTGCCTGAGTGTCCATTTGCATCTGCGACAATTAACAATAGCCTCTTCCTGTGTTCCAACGTATGCACGAATTTAGAATGTAGACATTCAGGAAAGAATAACAGCGAATCGGCCTATAGCCTTAATCATGGGAAAAAAGGTTCTTCCCGATGGCTCGTTTGTAGTTTCGTAGTGGATCCCTCTCTAAGTTAAATAAAGATCCTGGTTAAGACGAGTACTTTTTTGTCACCACCTGCCCATCTTCATCTTCCTGCTTATCTTCAGCAGCCCAAGACGGAAACAAGATGGGAAGCAATCCGGAGGAGCTCTCAGACCCGAGCGCTTCCACACATTCATTATTTTATATTTAAAAAAATTCTCTTAGAAATGATCATATTACTTCGTAAGAACTAATTGTACAATAGCATACAAAACTTTATATTATTTGCCCATTTTTCTCAGATATGCATGATAATGATATTAATAATATTAAATAAAAGTAGATCTTTGGATTTCTCGATGCTCTCTAAGAAATATATGCGAGTGACGCTCGCGCTGCGAATAATTATGTTTATATTTCATTAGGGCATTCCCCAATCCCTCCTAGAATTAGATTGTCTCTGAAGATCCCAGATTCAACCGCTAATTATGTACAGGTTCCGGAAATCTTGAGGGTTAGCCGATATATGCTCCACATCACGTAAATGCGACCGACACCTCATGAATAAGTGTCCCGACAACTCGGTCCCTATCCCAATATGTCGAGGAGTGTATGTGTGTTTTCTGGAGTCGTTACTCAATAGAAGGCTCGACTTCGACATTAAGGCGTAGGCTCTTTTCAACGGCGCTAATGTCATTTCCCGAAGAGTTATGGCGAGTAAGGCGTTCGCCGGAGGCACCTTCGGGGGGTTTTTGCATGCTGCCACGATAAAATCAGCTTCGCCCCAGGGAACTCACATCCATCCAGGCCAGATCCCATCTCGGCTTGCACGCTCTAAATAAATATTTACTTTTATGGCGGCGGGCGGTGTTTTCATTGAGTCCCTATCATACGTTCGCATCGCTTCCAGCCCTTATTTATGGTGATAACGCCCGAGAACGCCTACATCCTCAGTAGGTCAACAATCCACGACAACCTACGCGGATCACTCACTTATGCCCTCAGCCAAGATTTAAACATCAAATATCGACTTATCTTGCCTTAAGCAAAAAAAAATGATTTCCACGTCACCCCACGTTGAGCGCCCTTACATAATATACCCCATGTTGAGGATACAAAAAGAGCTATCAATATATCGTATGAATTATTTTTTTCAACAAAACCATTGATCAAATGCTATTAATTATATACATGCCGATATTATGTTAACTGATTAATATTAATAATAATTAATATCAAATATAAATGAATACATAATTTTTATATTTATTTAAAATTATATTATATGTGTTATCTGTTGTAAACATATGCAGAATGTGGTAAGTGACCAAATACTTTAGAAAATTTTAACGCCATGAAAACTATGCCAAAGGGGTCGGCAATAACCCAATACAAGGGACTATAATAAACTTCTTTAATAAATCCACAAATCCTAAGCCAACTATACTGGGTTTTATTTTGTAAAAAATGATACATTTTGTCATTTTATCAAAACATTTTGTTTCCAACAAGCATTTGGTCCCAGCAAATAAGGGATGTAAAATATATCATTGATGAAAAATACTAAATTGTGTTTGATAAAAGGGCATTTTAAGATCGATACAACCCTGTATAATAGCGTGACCATATGATCACTTCAAACATAATCGAAAATTCGTTCTACATCTATCCAAATTTACAGCCTAAATATGGAATTATTTTCATATTCACGCTTTATGAGCGCAAAATCTGTGCATAAAAGCAATTGATTATTTTTCTATGTGATCTAAAATATTATCGTCCTTTTTTGGGATATTCGTCCTTATACTGTCGGAAATCGATCATATAAAATATGATTGATTGATTCTGATCGCTGTGAAATTGTAGAATTATTGCCTGTTTAAAAGTAGTTTTTTCCAATCAATTCGACGTCAGTAAGTTTCGATCGCATATTTACGACAATATTTGATCACAGAAAAGACAAACGTGACCGTATAGTTATATAATATTTTTATTTATTTCAATTTGATTGATGAGGATATCATATATTTCTTCATTCAATGATTGATAACTTCTTGACATTAATTTTAGTATATTTTAAAGATCTTAGACAGAAATTATAATAAATTATCTTGGTTAAGTGTCTACGATTTCTTAAGATATAATATCATATTTTTAGAAAATTATTTCATAAATTACTCAATAAATATGTTGCATTTTAACAATCAATTATCCTGTTGAATTTTAATTTATTCTGTTTATATATATTTTTATTATAAGCAAATAACTCATAAGAATTGGATGAACCTTTTAGTGAATTGATGTGCCATATTAACTTTTATTACATCATTAAAATCATAGATGTTTTGATAGCTTTCATATTTCGCAATCGAAATGAGAATTTAGCTTTTTATAAATGCCTTTTGCTTTATGCCTGTTACGAATACATTACAACAGCAATAAAAGAACTCCATAATGACTATATTTGCTTTATATGCACTATTATACGCTCTTATTGTAAATATGCTAATTTTAGGTCACGTTGATGGGTTTATCAGGTGAAAAGCTACTCGGAAAATCCCATACACCCAGGTACCCTTAAAAAGGGGTACGTCTTAATTGCAAAACGCCCGTTTCATGTAAAAATCGCATTAGAGGGCTGACGACCCGTTTTTTATGTCGGCCACGCTTTAAAGTGTGAACGAAAAAGACGTTAAGCATACATGAATAAAATTTAAATACATGATGCAAATGTCTTTCGAGCAGAAAGGGTTGACAGGGCACGTCAGACGACCTTAATAAACACCCCCATTTATGAAAGTACCTATTCGCCCGAGGACGGCAGAAATTTGATTCGAAAAGGCTTTTGCAATAATTTTAGCATTTCTTTTCATCTTGTGATATAAAATAGCACGAATGAAATATAATGTGGGGGCGAAGGCATCCCTTGCGGTCATTACGAGGGTCACTTCAAATTCGTATGCCACTTTTGGGGTGCTGCTAATAACTGTCAACTGTGCGATCAAAACATACACACCCTGTTGTACTTTCATCGATATGATTATTTGTATATAAATACTGAAATGCGATGCTCAGAAATGAATTTATTTTCCGATTGTCGAATTTGAACAAACATTAGCATTTAATTTTTTTTTTCAGGATTACCTTCTATTCATTACATTACATCATGTCAAACTATCATGGAAATTATAACATTAACAATTACATATAATTTGTAATGGAAGAAAACTCTTGGCATTCTAGAGATTAAATACACCTTGGCCCCGTATAACACTGATTTTATACAACACGGTTTTGATTTAATACGGTTGATAAACATATTAATATGCTTTATTTGGTTCAATCATGGATCACGCCATAATTAATCATATCGGATATGATGACTAATCGCCATTGTATAATGGAAATTTAGTTGCTTTCAGGTGTATACCTTCGTATAACACGGATTTGTATTACACGACGTTTTTGTGGAATCATAAGACCGTTTTTTACAAGGCCTATGTGCATGTTATATAGGATTATTTTGGTTATTTTTAGTTCAAAATATATTCAAATATGACCCCAAATCATTCCTATTCTGTTCGACTGCTAATTAATACAATTTTGAATAATATTCATATATATATATATATATCAAATTAATCCACGACTATGAATCCGACAAGAGATTTGAAATATCGGATAGAAATGAAACCTAATTTTGTCACTCAAACCACCAAACATGATAATCAACCAAACATGATAATCTTAAACGACATCTGCTTTAATTATACTAATTCATCTTATATCTACATATGACTTGTTAATAATGTATCATTTTTTTGTTGCAGTTTCATCAGTAAACTGATATGATATGTTCACAATTTGCAATCGTGCAAAAGGAGCTGATGCCATCATTGTGTGCTTTAAAATATTATAATTCGAAATGAAGAAGTGCTGTAAATATAGACCTAGTGGAAGACATTCATTTTCGAAAATGTGTCAAAGAATTTTGGTGCTAGTAGCAGGTTGCTGTCATTTGGTAGCTCCCATCGTTTCAGTAATTTTGGACAAACAAGGTAAGATAACTTAAAATATTAATTTCAAATTAATTCAACCACATTTTTTTACATTATTGTCTCCTGAAAAATACTATAGCTGATTTTGTATTCCATACGCATGCACACTGTATATAATTATTTAGAGCCGCTGCATAATTATATTCGATAAAGTTAAACGTTCTCACAAATTATAGTCTTTGATATCCATTATCGATTCGACATTTTTAAGACATTGACGAGCCTCACGAAAATAGATGTCATGCCTGCCATTATATTAGTATTGCACCCTAAAAACGAATAGCATCGATGATATTATTTTTCGTGAGGCTCGAATTTTCTTGAGAACATGGCCCATAACAGGGCCGCGGGCCGCCCTTAGCAACCCCCGGTGTAATAAATACAACCCCTCTCCCGCAGCTTCTAGCACGCACCACCGGCGACATGTGTTTCAGACAGGATTTAAAATTAAAATGCTCATACGTATAGGACAGTGTCGACTCTTTCAGATTTAATGTTCTGTACTTATTTGCTCTTTTTCATTTATTATTGTTTTTGTGTTTCGGCTCTTTCTGCGCTCGGCTTGAGCCTGGCTTAGCAATTTTCCGGACGAGCTTCGGTATCCCGCTGTCACACGTTTCCACGGATATCCGCCGGAAAAATCTGACGTTTCCACCGTGAAAAACCTGAAAACGACGCCATTTTGGATGCAACCATTGCAAGCTATCGATCACTGGAAAAACTTCAATTGAGCATTCGCTCGAAGAGACGTCGAAAGCCGATTTGGACAATGCTATGCGAAAAATTGTCACAAAAAATAAAACTTGAAGTGTACTTTTAGTCTAAATCCCTTTAATTAATAATTATACATAATTCTGCCTGAAGCTCTTCGATGGAAGTTTTGAAGCTTCTGAACATTATAGTATTAGTTATTAAGTAAACAAAAAAGCTTAATAACAACGACCGTTCATAACTTCGCTTTTAGTTTTACTATTATTTATAATCAGAGCGTTCTCAAGGAAACGCCAAAGAAAAACAGATTAAGACGAAACAATTGTTTCTTTATTTTTCTCTTTTCTAATGGTGTTATATCAATTACTAGATATAGATAATAGACATAGGAGACTTTTTAAGGAAGAATATGATTTAGCTGGTGATATTGATTTTGCCTTTCATATTTAATAGGGAAGAATCTATGAGTGTATATTGGGGTGGTTCTTTATTTTAGACTTATAAGAAAAATATCTTCTGCTATTTTTTTTTTCTGCTTAAAAACAATTTCAAGTGTATCAACCTCGAGATGACTATAAAGAGTAACTGAATCTTTCCATCATTTACTTGGGATGAATTCACTGTGCTAAATGAATGGCTAAAGCTATGTGTTACTTGATTTTTTTTATTTAAACATTAGTTTAAAATGACGAAAAAGGAAATGAAAACAATGAAAGAGATTTGTCTTTTCACAGTCGTTATATATTTGAAATACTAGTTTCAAGCCCCTGTTATTCAGCACCAAGAAACGACTTACAATAATCAAAAGACCTTGCATCTTTTAAAAATATAAACCAAACAATGGCCAAAGTTGCTATGAAAAAATACTGGGACATTTATGATAGTTGTCGGAAGAATTAGTGTCTTAGTTTTTTTTTAAAGATGTAGATGATTGCCTGACTTTTATGACTAGCAAAACTTTGCCATTTTTTCAGATAGTATTTCATCATAGTTTTTGAATAAAGATAATGAAACTTGGAAGGATGACTCTGATTTTAAGGTTGCAGAAAAAAATATCCTAATACGTAAACATTTACGCTTATACCTCGAATATCTATGATTTTAGTATGAAAATGGTATTCTTATTTGTAATATAAACATTAATGTTACATGTAAATGTTTCTTATTAATACATACAAATTAGTGATTAAAACAATTTTTATATATTTTGTATGAAAATTCAAACCTTGGTAGTGACCCTTAATTATTATTTTAAAAAATTGAAAAAAACACTGAAATAGTTTTTTAGGGTGGAAAAACAAATGACAATGAAAAAATATTTTTGACCCAAAAAAGAACTACCCTAGTGTATATCAAATGTTTCATATAAAAACTTTACATCCCTTTAAAAAATATATAGCCTAGGCTATCTTGAAATTTTGATAAAATATTATATTTAACACCGTTTCAATTATAGGTTTATTTAAATTTATTCTGGCCAAAATGTGTTAGCACCGTTGATTTAATTGCATTTATTTTCTTGTTGCGTTTTTTCGTTTATGAAGAAAGTGATTTTACTTGAGGCTATTGAAAATATTGCCATATTGGTTCCTTTTTTTGTATTCTATATATTTCCTTGCAATTTCTTGTCTCGATTATAATAATAAAAATTGCCATAAAATATTTTCCACTATCATTTCCTTTCCATGAAATCCACATATTTATTCTAGCAAAATTGATATTTTCAATTCAATGAAGATTTTTGCAAATATTTTCGTGGATAATTTCAACAAAATACTTTTTTACGCTCATAGCCACAACCATTCAAAGAATATTTGCTTTAAAAATCAGATCCTAGCCAACATTTATGCCAAATTAATTTGGTTTATTTAGCCAATCTAGTTTAGAAGAACTGTTCATCAATTGTGATATTTGCCATTGATATAACTTGATGAATCCCTAACAACGGTATTTGGAAGTGATTTTCTAATATTGTATCTTAATACTTTTTCATGTTCTAAATCATTGTTTTCTTTATAGTAGTCTTCTAAATTTGTTATTAACCCCCCCCCCCCTCTTTCATCTTCTACTAAATCTCATTCATGGCTATTGCTCATTCATTTTAATAATAAAGACAGTCAACATATATTTTAGATTTATAATTCTATTTAAATTATAATTCGATTTAATCAATGAAACACTTGACATACTGAAATGAATTAGAAAGAACTTTTACACCCTTCTCATTTTTTCGTCTCGCGATTTTAATGTTATTTAATCTGGTACGCTTAATTAAATAATGTATTTGGTAACAGAATCCTTTTAAAAAACCTAGTCAAAATTTTTGCGAAATTAAAAAAAAAGATTGTTTTTAATGTGTTTCTGAGCTATTTTAAGATATATGAGCTAAAAATACAGATGAACCCGTACATTTCACAGAAAATGAAACTGGTGCCTTTTTGGAATATATTACGTCTACCTTAAAATTCAAAGGAATGTATTATATAAAAGCTGAACCGATTATGATGTGATTTTAGCGCGTGTTAAACTGTTGTGTTTATTGTGTATTTTCTAATGAAATAAATGATATCAACCCCACTCACATAAAAATAATCAACATGAAGTGATGATCAAATCACAAAGAGTTTATTAACATCGTATAATGGTCATTTTATCCGCCTGGTAAACATAAAGATAAATATATAAGAGAATTTTTATACGCGCGTATTAAAAGCCTCCATGCACGCAACGCATATCCGCGGAAATAAATGGGAGGAAGAGCCCCTGTGTATTTATTTTATTTGCTCAAAAGGGTTAACTTATTTCCCTATTTGGCTTTTAATTACTATTCACGTGAACGTATATAAATAATTAAATTGTCTAATAGAACCTTAACTGGTGCGTTAACTGTTTACCTTGCCGTTATATCTTGTAACGTGCGTATTTCACGTTTAATGCTATGTAATTGAGACTTGTTCGCACCTTGTTTTGCATATATATATATATAATATGGTTTTCAAAAATACAACAAAATAATCAATAATATAACATGTTACCATCAAGATGTGATATAGTTAACAGAGAAGAACGTGGAAATTTTAATTGGATTGGTCAATGCAGATTAGTCTCAAAATTAATATATCTTATTAAATCCATTTCTTTGCAATGATCTGATCTCATCTGATCATAAATTAATGTTTTATAATCACTTTGATTAATTTTGTCCCCGTTCATCTTAAATCGTCTAAACAATTGTATATCAGGAGCACTAGATGGACTGAGAGATTGACTCACTGCAGCTTATATGATGGCTTCAAATTAGACAAAACATAACTATTTCCATTTTCTACACGAGAAGAACACAAGCTCTATTTCTCAAGCCGATTTTTACAGCTGTAGTGTCAAAACATAAACGTAATACTTCACCGATAGAAAGTAAATTTGACTGATGCAGATTTGGTGTTGATTGGGCGGTAAGACAAATATTGGTTATGTTTATAGTTACTAAACTCCGGTCACTGCTTGTGAACGCCATGATAAGTTGAAACAAGTACGCATAATTTGAGAAACAAAAAGCGCGTGCTCTCGCTAATGACTGAGGTGTGGGACAGGGCTCAACCTCAATGCGTACCCGCAGGAAAGAATTATGATAGGGTGAAAGGGGGAAGGGCTATTATCTACAGAAAGGGCTAATTGTATTATATTAATAGTTTTTGTGAGTTATATAGTTTAATTTGGTTGAGTACGTATAAAATGAATAAACATTTTTTATTCATCAAATATATTTCATCATGATCTTTAGGGCGACATTTGTTATTCTATAATGGCTTTGTCGTCATCAAATTGGTTTTTTTATCATTTTCTTCCCAATTTGTTTTGCGGATAATCATTCTCCCGTGCTTAAATACACTGCATGTACATCGCAGATTCGATTTCCATGGTAAACACGTGTTATTGATTCATTGAATGGATGAGGGTGTATTACAATTTGAAGTATTTGCTGCTGACATTTTCACATCTCCAGGCTCGAATACGTTCATCTTTATTAAGTCAACATTTCGACGCTTCTATCGAATCGGTGATTTAATCGAAAACTAATCATAAAAAGGCATGACTCGATAACAAAATATTCCAAAGACCTTGGAAACGCAATTTCAAGTTGCGTACAAAGGGCCCCACAATAGGCCATAATCCGGCCCCGGGCTTTGACTCCGCAAGAGAGTTCGGATTGTCGAAAAATTTCATCTTTGAAAAACTGACTCGTTAAATATTGAAACTCAATTTTGGGCTATTGATCCCGGCAAAAGGGCGTAAAAATACAATAACTCGTAATTGCGGATCTGTCGTTGAGAATTAAACGAGCCAGGGTTGACACAGAATAATTTTTATTGCGTAATTCAGGCAAAGCGGCATTTCGTTATTGCCAAACCGCTTATATTTCATAATATATTTTAGTATGCCCGGATTATTTGAAATTGGACGATTAATTTTATTAATTAAGATATAAAGTTTGCTTTACCGTCTTAGTTTGTGTTTTAGGGTCTCGGTTATTTACGGTAAAGCGCGGTATTTACGCGCGAGTGCGATAACGCAAAGCAGAACATTCGTAAAATATTTATTAAAATATAAACATTTAATATGAATAATTAACTAAATGCTGGCACAATAGTATAGAACCTTTGCAACAATATGAATTTTTATAAATCATTTCAAAAAATAATCCATAAAAGGCTTAACAATATGAATTTAAACTGAATGAAAATCATCCCCAGCAGTCTATTATAAAATATAAATTTACATATTATTTCCACTAAGATACGTGTAAAATTTCACATCCAATTATTTTTAATACTCATATAACCTTCGCGTACTTTTCCTAGAAGAACCAATAAATCATCTTCTCAGCCTCGTTATTACTTCACTCAAACGATTGTTATATAGCTTTAAATTTCACGCAAATAAAATTATCCTATTATCTCAAGTAATTAATACACTTAAAATATATTAAGTAAATTTAAGATCTGAATACATAACAATTCTAAAGGCAAAAGTGCTATGATCAAATTATATTGAGCAATAGGTAAATTAATTATATTTAAGAGCGTTATTTCCATGATTTACGGTTAAATCTTTGAAAGCTGTTGTTCTAATTTTGAAACACCTTATGGTATCAAAAAACGTCATATAGATATTGTTAATTTATTTATTACGTATTAATACTTATTAATACGTAGTAAATAAATTAATCTTTTTTATTACAATAATATTTTTTAAGATAAGGCGAACTGCTTAAAAAATGTCAATTTCTAAGCAGTGCTAAAATATGATCCATATAAATTAAGGCTTAGATAAAAATGTTTTGTGGTTCTTATTCTAGATTAAGATCACTTATTATTTTAGATCAGTGGTTCTCAACCTTTTTGAGGTCACGGTACACTAATGATCATGGAAAAAAGTGGCGGTGCACCAGAATTAAGAATTCGAAAAAAATATGTATACATATTTTTTATATATTACGCGTTTTATTAAAAATATTCATATTAATATTTGAAGGCTCTTTTTAGGTGACAAATCTATGGTGGGGGGGATTTTTCTTCCTTTGTTCACTCAAAATCCTACTGTCCCTACTAGCTTTTGCAGATATCAGAAATATTAGGTCGAATATTTGATATAACTACCCTCAATTCTTCGTTTAAATTTGTAAACCTTCCAAAATCCAAATCCAAAAGTCCTCCATGTTCATTTCGAAAAATTTCATTTTTTATAATTCATCTCATCGAAAAAAGATTAATAATTCATTCTTAAGTTCTATGAATCGACATAAAACTTTATCCCTAGATAATCACCTGACTTCAGTTTGAAAAATCAAACACTCGTATTTAGCTTCTATAGAAATGCAAAGATTTTTAAACATGCGTGCTTTTAAAGGTCTTGATTTTATGAAATTCACCATATGAACAACTTGATCTAATACAGGTTTTACTGCAGCCGGCAATGTTTTCGAAACTAAAGATTATCTATGCAAAAAAACAGTGCTTAATTATCATATTAGGGCTTTTTTTCTTTGCAAGGCTAACAAATCCTTTGATTAAGCCTACCATTGAAGGAGCACTATCTGTACAAATTCCTACACATAACTCCCATGATAATTTAAATTGTTCTAAATATAAATAAAAATAGAATCAAAAACATCTTGTTCTGTTGTATGTTCAGTAAGTTATTTGCAGCATTGATATTGATTAACTCTTTCGTTGACTTTCATAACTTCGTCAACGACTTTTTGGTTTTCACTATTTTGCAGATTTTTTTTATTTTTATCATGTTTTTCGCGGTGTTTGTGTGTACCCGTTGAGAACCACTATTTTAGATGTTCCCGTTACTTATATACTAAAACAAAATATTTCATTTTTCGATTCTTCTAATAAAATCTGAAATTATCAGCTTTAATTATAAAAATAATTAAAGCTCGAAAAACAGTTTTCGACATAGTTTTTTGATTGTTCACAAAATAACTTTAAATCACATGTATGAATAATATGTCACTAAAAACTCTAGCCATATTTTTCACTTTTTATGATTTTAAACTTGATTATTTATATTAAAGTTTCAAAAGAACTTCATAGAAATGAAACAAAATTAAGCTTATGAATATATAGTCGTATATTAGATAGTTTATTCTTGAATTTAATAAGAAATTTACATATAAATTATGTTGAAAAGTAATAATTTGTAATTTTATCACCTAATTTGAAAACTACAAAAAAATATCATCATAAAATTAAATCGTACTCAACTAGAAAAAATATAATTTTCTAGACCAATCTATGGCGATTAATTTTTACAAACGACTGATCAGTAAAAAATCTGATTAATATTTCGCCATTAATTGTCATACAGATTTAGCCTTAAGTCCATATTTTTTTCATCAAATACAAAGTGTTATCATGTTCTTTATCTAAGCTCGGAAGTCAATTGACAAATTCTAAGCCTGGAAAACAAGCATTTTACTCGGCGGATGGTAAACCAGCCATTATCCTAGGGTTCAAAGTGTGTGCCAACGTTCGCGTGGCTAAAGTTAGCCTTAATGATAAAGATTCACGATTTAGAACTTGATTTATTATTAATCTTGCAGTGGTGTGTTTATCACTAGGCGGCAGCAGTTTGTCGGCAGCCTTCCGATTAACAACTCCCCAACACGAAACGCGATTTCGCGTTTTGAATGTACATATCCGACGAATATACAAACATTGTATTTGTACGATTTAGAGTAGATTATAATATTCTTCGGCCAATTAAGTGCTGTAAATAGCATTTCAAAATTGGTAAATAACAGCCATTCTGAAAGCGATGGGCGTAACGTGAAGTATTGAAGCAGTTCACGTGCACGCCACTCGCATTTGCATCTATGATGATGACCACGTTTGTTCGTCACTATTAGACATTCGAACACAACACTTCTTCAATTGATAACTGTGTAGTAAAACTATAAAATAACATATTATTTATAGCTAAGGATAAAGCATTGCATGTTGACTAAGCTAAGCCAGTAAGCAAGAATAAGCCAAAAGAAATCATTATATTTTACATCATTATAAGTCTTTATTTTTATATAACTCGCCCATACTGCGACATGTGTTGTTAGCGTGCATCACTAAACAATGCCTACGTCCCATCTAGAACGACTCAACATATTAGCGATCCGCCGCTTCTGACACCAGTGTAACATGGAGCAGTGACGCTCTCGAGACAAAATCCCCGGACCGCTACCTGTTCGCCGAGGTTACAGATTCATTAGTCCAAATTTATCGACTAATGATGATTTCGATTTCAAGTGTGTTATTTGTTTACCCACAGAAATTACCTAATATTTTATGCTGTCGACAGTGTTTATTTATTTAATTGCTTCCTGTTCGTCGCTGCTTGTTGAATGAGTCTTTGTCCAATTATCATTTCCTTCTAAAATAGGAGCAAATGAATCGATTTTTTGTGTATTGTTTATGTAAAGAATTTACGTGATCTTGTATGCTATCGACAGTGTTTATTTACAATTGACTCTACCTCGAATTGAAAATTATCGTACGCTGATAGGAGCTGACAGAAAGTATTTGATGTAAAGTGATTATGGCATCAACGGCATCGTCGATTTTAAATTTGCTCAAGCCTCAAGATTAAATCTTTCAAACATCAGGCAACAATTATCACATTTCACATATCACTAATATAAGTATTTCAATATTAATTATTGGAAATCGTAGCCTTTTTTTCACAAGTAGTTTGTTTAAAAATACTTAATTAAATGTATTTTTTGTTCTAGCAGATTATTAGTTGACTAATAGATAATGATGATAATGTTAAATATTTAGTAACCAAGTGTGATTTCTTCAGGTTTCTCCAAGCAAAAGTAAATATATATTTCAGCATGAAAACTCATTTCTAAAACAATAGCATTATAAAATTTTGCTTACTCGTGTACAAGCAAAGTACTGGGATGAATATATTCAAAACCAAGAATTACGTCCAAAGTTTTGGCATTAGTCTGCAGACTTCTTAAGTGTTTCCGGCTATGAATAAAATGCTATTAGAGCACAACTTTGTCGACAAAAAATGTCTACCTGGAGTGCACTTGGACAAACGATTTCTTCCGAATATTCTCACAAAACACTTGAGCTTCTGGAACGATATTGCAATTTCGTAACGTCGGCGACAATATCACAACGGTGCAGGGTTTGCAATCTTCGTCGTGTATTTCGTAGAAGTTTGAGAGGTCTCAAGAGCGGCATGAAAAGGGAGCAATTTTGCAATTTGTTCATTGCTTTATTTTAAATACTCACTCTTTTTGTGTGCGAATGTGTTGCATGATTGTGTGAACATGAAAGTAATTTTCTTTGAGTAGATCCAAACAAAATGATCCCTTACACACGTAAAATAACACCTGTTCACAAAAAGGGAATTGAGATTTTCGCAAAGAAATGGTCTTTCTTCCGAATACGAATTTCACCATCTGTGGCCCTGTTTGTGACTTTTCATCACAATATACGCGAGATTATTTGTTGTATCGTTTCGTTTTGCTGTAAAATAGTATTTTAAGAGGAAAAAAGTGATGCAAAATCGTGGTTTTTTTCGTGTATAATATATCTTGTAAGAATTTTTTTAATTACTTTTTTGGACATAGTTTTATATCATCTTATAGGAAACTTTATAGATTAATCTTTACTTTTACCTCTTACATTGATTAACACATGTTTTAACAATGATAAGACAAAATATTACCTAAAAATTTAAAATCGATACAAACTGATGAAAAAATTTATTGACTATATATATTCATAATTAATGGATTTACGTAATCATCTGCTGTTCTTTTTTGGATAAATCATATAGTGTTCCAATATTGAATTATTCCATCTCTATGGTTAATGAATGTACAAGTCTCTACAATGTTGATTTGAAGGGAACAATTCAACTAATGATGTAATTTGATGCTGTTCTCGTTTTATTTTTATTCTTAGAGTAAATATTTCTCGATTGTCCTTTTCCAGCATTCTTCTTATTTTTAAAGTATGATCGCAATAGGTTTTTTTTTCATTTTTAAATTACATTTTAATTATTATTTCAAATCCATAACTAAACCATGGTCCATTCGACTTTTTAAACCATCTCGAACCAATATTGAAACTTGACGATCAATTGGAAATATCAATATTTTCAATCTCCTGATTAAATTAACATAGTTATTTTTTTCACAATCTGGATTTGAACTCCAACTTTCCTTATAACAGTCTAGGCACTAGCGCAATATATATAATATTTAGTTATTATTATAGCTTATCATATCATCAAATATCCAATTCACAGTATTTCAATTGAATATTCAATAATTATTAGAATTTTGCATATAATACAGTTCATATTATACGTTTATCACTTTAATTTGTTGAATTAATTAACTTAAAAATGCATGTAAAGTTTATAAAAATATTAAAAGTTGATATATATTTAAGATAAGGTTAGCAATCTAATACTTATGCTGTTAAATTAGCTTTATGTTAATGCGTTTATAATTGATATGCTATTTTACCTAGTAATATAATTTCTAAATAAAGGTTTATTAATTTTAATTTAATATTTACGTCAATCACTAAAGATTGATTTATGTTGCTGTAACTTCTTTAAAAATCAGTAATTTAAAAGTTACAAACATTGTTAAAGTTGTTTTAAATTTTTATGAGTATATTTCCCATAAAGCAGCTTTAAATTAAATCAAGGGAAGCTCTTAATATTTTGTTAAGACTTTCGGTTTACTTCGCTACAACATTTTTATATAATTATTAATATAATTTTTCAATATAAATTTTCTATTAATTTGAGAAAGCTGCCGTCTCTCCAACATCTTAATTTTGTAAGAATTCTCCGTAGTAATAAAGCGAAACAGGATACTCCTTTTAATTAAGAACTTTATTCAATATAGGTTCGCCAAACAAAAATATCTTGTATTGCTAATCAACGTATTATATTTCAAAGGGCTCCGAGCAAAAATAAACAGTTGATAATGGGTTTCGATAACATGAAATATACTTCGAATTCTTTCGAAGAATCTTTCTATTTCATCCAGAAGGAAAAATCCTCAGACCCGAATTCCTAAGTGCGACGCGAGAAAACACTAAAAACCTTTTGGGCACCCGTCAACTACCTTAACCTTTATTTTATAGAAGCGATTTAAGTGTGTTTATTGTTTCTGTTGCTTGCGGCGATCGAATCGTCAAAATTCTTTATCGACAAAAGAAAAAATACCTCGCACAATTTTATTTCTCATTTCTCCCCCGCACCATAAATTCTTTACAAAAACACCCCCCATAGAAATAAAATCTCATTCTACCAGTTGACAAAATATGCTACATTTCGCCTGCACAGAAAAAAGGCGCTGCCGTTTCCTACATAGTTAAACTTGGGGGAAATTAAAAGAGAAGATTTACGTTTGCAGCATTCCTGGACCCAGTATGTCAGCCCGAAGCCACTGTTGCACCATGAGATCTCATGAGCAAATAGTTACTCGGTTCGCCGGGGTACTTGTCTACCCCAGGGACTATTTCGTTCAACTCCCTTTTGTTTTGCTTTGCTATGTTGCTGTAAATAGTAGTATTCTCAGAGACCCCTACAGTGGTCTTCTTTCTATGTACAGCGATAAATAAATAAATACTCCTTTTTTCTTGGCGGGACCTTAGCAGCATCCCTATTAATCAAGTTAGTTTAATATCACATGACATTTTTCACGACCTCGTGAACACATAAACTGCAGAATTACCTCCAGGAAAAAAAACAAATCTAAGACGGGTGCAGTACAAAATTTATGGACGCTGGAGATCCAAAGAACACCGAGAGTGAAATAGTATCAAACACTAAAATTCATTTTCATCCACCTTAATATATTATTGTTTACGTTCATATTTACACACAACCGACCCTCAAACTCTCGCAAGATACATTTGGGTGATATATTTAGTGGTTTTTAATTAATAAAATATTCTGTACTTGAGGAGAATACTTAAATGCTCTATGAATCTCATAAATAAAATTGTTACTATTATTTATGTATTTGATCAAGCGTTTGTATAAAAATGATTGATTAATCAAAAAATATTGATGTTATAACACTCTATAATAAGATTGTAAAGCAATAAATGGTGTAAGACATTACTTTATTGAATTTATTGTTAAGCTTTTAAAGACTATATTGAAAATAATGTTTATTTTATCTTCGTCAAAAATTGTGCAAAAATTAATTGTGATCTCAAAAATATATTAACAATTTGAAAATATTCATAAAATAAAGTTTTATAGATCATTTTTATTATTGTATAATTTTTTTAACTAAAAGGGTTGATTTTCACAAAAATTTTATATATCTTAAAATTAAGTACTTTATAGGAAAAGTGTATGTGGTCTTTTGCAGTCAAATATATTTTTTTGTTAAAGTATTCATATTGATTTTATGAGTCCAAGATCTATAGTTTAGGGATTATTATCATTGATATGAAAAATTTTTGAATAATCCCTTATTTTTTAAGTAAAATGCATTGTCTAAAATTTTCTTCTTGATATGACTTTAAACAAAAATCTATAAATGTTTTCTTTGCTTGTATCTCAAATAAGAAGTTTGGTGTTGATATCAACAATATTATTAATAAAATGGGGGGTTTGTTTTTAATTGTTAACGAGTTTTGGTACAGAGTGCTCCTGAATTCATATTTTAAAAATTTCAAGCTATAATCCAGATTGTAGAAAAACTCGTCACTCCTACCCTAAATATTTTTACTTAAATAACCTTATCTAAATGTATAAGAAGATAGATTATAAGAAGAATAGAAATTTAAACGTTTTAAATATGCTTTCATTGCTAATCAATATTATAGTCATTAGGCACATTCTATACACAAAAACCATCGATTAATTTAGTATTCATGTGAATATAATGCTCATATTATCAAAACGTGTAATTATAAAAAAAATCAGGATGTGATAGCGTAATATACCATTTGGCCAATATTTTATAATGATTACAAAGAAAACTTCCGGAGAAAACTTGAGCCGAATTTCCCTGCCCATTTCCGAGTCATGCTCGCGGAAATAAGCACATTAATTTTCTTCAAGGCTTTACATATCGCCTTATATAAATATGCAAAATTTGCTTATCTTATTTTTCCAATGATGACTAGCGTATTTTTGCCTTTTTTCAGAATATCCGCAGCTTAATCATTTTTATTCAAAGCACGGCGCCGTGTTTACATTTCATATATTGAAGTTTTTCATGTTGCTTACATATCTAGCCTTTGACTATAAGCATTTCTATATGTGCAAATATAGAAATTTCTGCTGGCTTTACTTATTGAAGATAAAATTTCATATCTGCAATTTACATAGAGTTAAATGCCATATGGTTATTTTATTAATGCTATAATATATACCCACTCAAAGAACAATCGTGTTAATGCATCAAAATTAATATATAAGAAATTGCTCAATTACAAATTTACTTTTGATATTATAGAACATCATAAAATTGTTTATTCAACAATGATGACCGTAGATTATGGTATAGGCGCAAACTACCGGAATACCTCCGTTGAAAATTGTACGTTTCTAGCTCTTGAGAACGACATAAATTATATGCTTTCAAATCACTTACATAAATATGTATTTTCGCATAACTGTATACATTTACTTATAATAATGTCGCTTTGAAATAGGTAAAATTTATTGCTTTTACCTGTCATAGAACCTAATATTTGGTACTAATTCAAATTACGCCTACCTCAACCTGTTACTATCAAAAACGTCTAATTAATAGAACCTTGTGGCATTCCTCATCCTGTGAGAAACTGACTATAAATAATTTTAATTGTTGTTATTTAAGTGAGAACTAAATTTATGACACATACATTTTTTATAACATTATATAAATCACAATTATTTCGCAATAATTGCTAGTAAAATCATATCTCCATTTTACTCTGTTATTTATTACTTATTGCTTAAATTTGTTAAATACTAAGGAACCGATCGCAATTTTAAGACCTATTCTATTACAATGAATTTATAACGAGACACCGTTGAAGAAACACTTGTTTGTCACCATTAAAGAGGGAAAATTACGATATTATTGTCTTAGTATTGAATCGTTCTCTACCGTTACTTACATATCAAATCCATTAATCAATTAAGAACATTCAATTTATTGTATATAATTTTATAAGTGGTGATAGAAACTTTAGGGACGTTCCAAAAATAGGAAGATTGAATTGGAATCAGATCTAGAAATATTGGTCGTCGATAACCAGTCCTTTTCAGATCCTTTTTATCGGTAAACACAGGATGAGAAGAAGATAATGTTTAATAATTTCAGCTCTTAAACCGTCTTTGTATAATACGGTGTCACCAAAGTATGTCGTTCATTTTGGTTTTCTTAATTCTGGTCTAATAACTACCATAAATGACTATGATACAAAGCATAAATTCTTAATAGAGTTTTTCTTTCGAATTTTTTTTTTGCAAAAATATAAAAGCTTTGAAGTCTTTGTATCTCAGCTCTCTCATCTTCGTAACTTTGGACACTTATGTTAAACCATTTCCACAGTTTTTTTTAAATCTTGAAGTTAAGTGGCATATAGAGTTTGGATAGTATTTAAAATCAATGAAAACTTTCGAGGCTCGATCCAAAACATATTATATATGTTATATATAACTTACTATGAATATGATCCATACTCACAAATCATTTGATTTAAAAAAATACTATGATGGATTTCAGCTTGCATTATAATTGCCCTAATATATTATACATCAGATAATTATTATCTTTAAGAAGTGGACTTAGAATAAATTAAACTCTGAGCAAAAGCACCAACGTTGATTTAATTAACTGTTGAAGAACTTGATAACGTAGGTTCCAATTTGTTGAAGAGTTTAGTCTTAAAAACTTAATTGCCTATAAGTTATTCTAGATCCTTCAAAATTATATTAATCAAGTCAAAATAATTATTATATTCTATTTAAAAACTTATTCGATTTTCAACCAATTCCACTCACTATAATGATTATTTTATGATTGAAATCAAAAATAATATCTCCAAAATTATTGGAAATTTTGAAGACAAGAATATTCATATTATTAATGAAATCAGATAGGCTTTCGAGTGACTAATTTGCTACAATAATTAAAGTATCATCATAAAATAAAGATTATTCAGGCACTAACCATATATCCGCTTGTCCTTAAAAAACCTATTCAAATAATCTTAGAACTACTAGAAATTGCATTATATTAACCTTTATACCATTTTTAAGATCACATATATAGAATAATGGATATGACACCTTAAGAAAAAGAAGATATTACAGTTCCATTGCAATATGCTGTAACTCTTGACAATCATCCATAAGATGCATATGGTGTGATTAGTAGATATTCGAAATTCAACCCGTACTTGCATTTATTTGAGTGATCATTTTTCAGAAGTTGCGATAAAATGATCTCAAATGAAAAAGAAAAAAGTTTAAAGTGAAAAAAAATCCTATGAACTTATTGAATAATGAATGATATACAAGTATATTTTCTTTAAGTCTACATGTATAATGTAAATGAAGATCAATTTCGCTACGTGTGTAACTAATTGTAATGGAGTTTTTAGGTTTTACCCAAGTCATATTTATATGATTTTTTAGTCAATCCGTGAACATGAACCCGGCAGGAGATTCGAAATATCAGATAGAGGCAAAAAATAATTCATTCTAATTTTACATCTTAAGCGCCAAAATTGCGATCGGATACCCATTTCTAATGTTTTAACGTAATTAACTGATTTTAAATAAATAGATAGATATTTAATGTTAAGCTTTTTCCGTAATTTGAAGCTAAAGCAGTAGAAATATATAATTGAATCAAACTTCATTTAAATTTTCATGGAAGACGTCCTTATCCTTTGCTATTTTAATGGGTAAATCGGTTCAATATGATCTTCAATTTCATCCTGCGGCTAGTGTTTCCGCGAAATATCTAGACACCCCAAGGCCGGAAAGGCAATACTTTGACTCAATTAAGAATGAATTTATGATCTGACGGAGGAGGAGCAGTAAAATGAACGTACATTTTGTATTAATTAAGCTTTGAGTAATTGAAACTGCTCTTGGTATAAATGAAGAATAGAATTTTACGTACGGCCCCTTCAAAGTAGACAGGTTGCTCATTAAATTTTAATGCGAAACAAAACGGGGGATAGCAGCGACCCTATCTATAAAAAGACGGTTAAGAAGCCCCGAATTATGGTGAAATCACAAAAGCCAACTCCTTAAAATGAATCCTGTTTGAATATTCAGGGCCATATAGGAAAATGCTTCATTCTCTCGGTTGGTCCAGAAAAACATTATTATATTTTGATGCTCGCCGTGGTAATTTCAATTGTTGGTTATATTGATCTTGGACAAAAAATGTTAAATTTAATTTAGTCCAAAAGTACAAAAGTTCAAAGTCGGGAAAGAAAATTAAATACACTTTTTAAATTCGTTAAAAAGGCTCTAGCGTTTATCGGACGCAAAGGTTATTTGTAAAATGTAGAAGATGAAAGAGATTCCTCATTTCTTCGTATCATAGATTAATGAAAAACCCTCGCGACTGAGCAGAGCTCTAAGCTTGGAGCACCCTTTAAGCCTCGTTTCCAATTTCATAGAGCATCCGATTGAAGTTTTTTTTTCAACTACGTAATTTCAGTGATGGATTGGTACAATATTACTTCTTAAAATGCGGTTTTATGACGGCTTTTCTCCCATAAGTATATAGAATTCATTATTCCGTTTATTATAAAGATAGTTTTCCTAGTATGGATTCTTCTTCAATCCAACTTCAAATAGAATATATATTTTAATCACAAAACCCTTCTTAATATAATTAATGACTTGATATTAAATTTATCAAATCCAAAAAATCAGACAAAATCTGTTTTAATATAAACTCCTCGATTTTATAGATCGTAAATTTCCTAAACATTCATGTCGTTGAATCCTTCTTCGTCAATAACATGAACAATATTGACTATTTGCTTGTATACCAATAAGAATGTAATATATTCCCTGAAGTCTGCTTCTAACCATAATTTTCACCAGCAAATATTGAGTATGATAGCTATGTTTTCTTAATATAGTTGAAAGTACTAAAATGCATATTGCCAAATTTATAAGATCAAATTAGCTAATAAGGAAGTGTCATTTTATGACACTTCATCATGAAATGTATAATGATGAATATAAATAAACCAATCCGAACCTACTAGAACTTTTTTCTATACAAACAAAACTTGATGAGATTAGTATACTCTCAATTTATAAATCTTTTAAATTTCAAAAACAAGTTGAAGATTTGCTTGTTTTTTGTCAATAACTTAATTCTAATCTTAACCAAATTTGAAAATATTCTTCTTTTGATTATCTCAAATTTGGTATTGGACGCTTTTATTACAAACTCAGATGAATTCATAAAAATACAGGAGCAGTTTATTGAACTATTCACGGATGACAATCAATGTTCTGAGAGATATTTAGTCCTTCTTTTGATATTGTGTAGGTCTTCATTCATTCATTTCAATCTTTTTTCTAGGTCATGAACCATATATCTTTTCAGCTTAAGCATCCTGGATGTGTGATTGGTTAGCTCTTCAAACAGGCGGTTGGGGTGTATGTTTAGTCTTTGTTTATATTTTTGAATATAGCTTTCAATCTCCTATTTCACTATAGATATGTTTAATTCCCTATGTATGATGTCATTTACCACGTAAAAAGTACAAGGATAGACGACAGACATCAGACAGCGACTGACTGGATTGAGTTTATTAGCAATTGAACTTATTTCCTGCGCATCTGTATGATCTGTTCCGGGTTACCCCGGATTAACCACACAAAGAGTGTCTTCCACTGATCCTTTATCCCCACGAGAAACGCTGCGCGCGGAGCGTCCAGGTACCCATCCCTTTTGCTTCACGCCCTCCAAAGGAGGTGAGGTTTCCGCTGGAGAGACCAGCTTCAGACCGTGTGCATCCGAAGGTGTAATGGAGGAGGAAGGACAAGCTAAAAGCTTAAGCTAAACTTCAAGGGAATACTACCGCGGGTTCACTGCCACCACGAGTCCAAGCTCAATTTGAAGGGGGTTGCAGCAAATGACGAACTGCAGGGACTACTCCTTCCAAATGGTACTCGTATCGGTTCGGACATTCTTAGTACCTAGCTATGGAGACGAATCACCGTTCGAACAGCTTAAAACCGTTCTCCCCTATTTGGCTAGACTGTTGAGAATAGTGGTGAGCCTTTTACACAGTCTCCACCAACTACTGTAATCGGCTGTTCCACACACCCCTTTATGGGTACGCAGCACATGGTAAACTGCGCACCCAACTTATGTTAGCTGGGCTACCCCGATGCAAATCGAAGAGGTCACTGTCCCACACCTCTACTCTACATCATTAACAAAAATTCTATTACAAAAACAGATTCCTGTTTTATATTTTGTATTATGGATATTCTGTTGATATTTAATATCTTACTTTTTGTCTGATAAGCCTTATATGTATTTTTGTTATCGATATTTATAATAAATTATAATTTTCGCTGGTCTTCCTGCATCTTTAGTGATTATTAATTCCATTTCTTAGTACAAAATATAAATTAAAAAAATAATTTTTATTGATCTAAAATATATATTTACTTAATCAAAAACTTGTAAATATCGGAAATTTTAGTTCTTGATAAAATAAATGTGGACATGTGGGGTTTGCCGGTCCTGTAGCTCATTAGGTGATGGGCGCTGGCAGGTTGCGGCGGCGTCCATAAAACCACACAGATAACGCCATCGGGGGGCGGTAATTTTTGGTTAGCTCCAACCTACCTACGATCCAACCGTAATCACTACGGGACCAGATTACCACCGACAAGCATAATTTCCAATAAAATATCTCCGACATCATGAGACCCTACCTAATGTAAAGAAAATGGCAGCGCACCCCACATTCACGACCTACATGTCACCCTCCATGCAGAGAAACCCCTCTTCCAATCTCTTTCCTCGCTTAACTATGCTCATCTGCAACACAAAATATTCGACGATTATGCATTTCAAAACCAGCGATATCAAAATCGAATATTTTTTCGCATTAATTAAGAGCACTGGTGCACTGGCGTGGATGTTTTAACGAGAGCTCCACAGCTCTTTTATCCGAAATATCCCTTACAAAGTAACATAAAAATCTACCCTGTACCAGCCCAATGTATGACGTCCAAATAAATGAACATTGTGCGCATTTTTCCTGTATGCGTTACTAATTGTGAACATTGTACTCAAATTGCCTCGCGTGAAATATTTTTTTAGATGTGTTGTTTAACCCTTGATAGAAGATTTCATGCGACATCAAATTTAATTGTAACATCCGCATCAAAAATATCAAATTGGCACCAATGCTCTCTTCGGTCGAAAAATGGGTCAGGGCTCGGATAAAAAATTTCATCGAACTTGTAACGATATTATAACATGGACACGTTTCGACTTTGTCACAAAAATGAGTCCAACACGGAAGCATCGATCAATATTTTTTAAAATATTCCAATGGAAGTCGTGTATGCAATAGCGTTTCAGCTATGTATAATTAAAGTATACGTGCATATTCAACAGCTTCGATTTCTGCATTTTTAATAAAGTATTCCGTGAAAGCTTATTTACTCCAGCTTATGTAAAAGAGTCTCATCAACTTCGGTACTTGCATTTTTAAATTACATACTTGTTAGTATAATCGGATTTCTTCCTTTTTTCATGAATAGATTAACTCTAAAGTGTACAGAATTTAATTCAAAATGATCCAAAAATATTATTAAATGTGCACAACAAAGCGTGCTAGATGATAGAAAGCGCATCTATTAATATTACCATATAAACGAAGTAGAAATTTTCAAAATAATTTGATTTATTTATCCAGAATTTATGAAAATTTTATACATCGTCTAGATACACAGTAATTTTCGATTTAAAAACATTACATAACTATATTCAAAATTCTGACTATCCAATCATTAAGCCAAGCGTTCCCTTATACACCTAAACGACAAATAAGAGCTAATAATCTAATGAATTAATAATAAATTCAAGATAATTTGTATTTATGATCAAGTTTGAAATGCTTTGATATTTTCATTTAATCGAGCCAAAAATTCAAAAATCCAAGAAATCTAAAACCTGTAAAAGAAAACTCGCTCCATAAGTTCGTAGGATATTTTTTTAATAATTTATTTTTACAAATTAAATCCTAAATATTCCTAAATTAAAAAAAAACTATAAACTCTCCCCTTCGATTTTTGTATATATCCAAATTTAACCGCGAAAATCTTTACGCTTTTTGATATAAATTTACAGCATGTAAATATGTTGTGCGATTTATTTTAAATCTTTTAATTTAATTGCGAGTTTCATTGAATACATTTTCAAAATGTACAAGAAAAATTATTTTCAACCTGAGCTGGGGGAGAAAACATATACAAAAGATTGTATGGTAATTATACCCGACTTTATCAACGATTTGTGTATTAAATGAGCTCTCTCCATGTAAACATGAATGAGTACATTGCTCGCTGAATTCAAGAACATTTTCCACTCTCCTGAAAAATGTTTTTCATTTCCTTTTTGATTCGTTAGGATATAATTTGGTCGGATGTCGTATGGTTTTGGTAGATCCGAAGTAGGTCGCAGCTTGTGTACAATAGGAAGTGCGCTGCCACGATACTCATCCTTATATAAGGTCCTTATTGAATACGCCAGGCAGCTCTGTCGTAGACTTTGCTCCATGGACCGCTTATTAAGTTAGCGAAATTCTCTGGAATTGTGCGAATCATCAGACGGAAGGATGAACATTTAACTTCACGGATGGTAAATACTTCAATTCGGCGTTTCGCAGAGCGGCTTTAATGAGGCATTGTCGATTACGAGCCAGGTTACTCTGCCGTTAGTCCGTCGAATCGCACTTTCGACTCGCTCCATGTGTAATTACTGCGTGTTTCAAATTCTACATACAACACTTTAACGCGGCATTCCAAATAAATAGGATGTATGCCTGGTGTCCTGCGACAACTAGGGCTCGTTTGGTACTCGAAGGACATTTTTTGCGTTGAGTTTCCTTCTGTGGGTAATTGTAAGTTGTTCGCGTTTTTAATCCCAAGAGAAACAATGAACACCAGCCATGTGGTACTCTGAAGAAAAATGCGTTCATTACACAGGTCATACGTTTACATTTTGCTCTTTAAAACAAACTTATTCCGTTGAAACATGGATTCCCAGCTCCCATTTCGCGAGAAGTATTCTCAGAGGCTCCAAGTACTACAATGATTATAATATTACTCAAATTCAATAGAAAAACATTTTCATTCCGCGAGGTCGCATATTCATGATCGTATATGGAGAATACCCAAAGAATATTTTTCTACGAAAAAAATATTTTAATACGAATGTATATATTGCCATTTACATGTTAATATATACATTCGTTATTCAAATAGAAATTTTAGATTAAAAAAATTAAATGAATTGGTTGCGATATTATCATTACTTTTAATACTATAATGATGGTTTAACTATCAATTATTAATATAAAACATCAAAATTTCTCTTGATTTCCCGCCTTTAATAACGAAAAAACGTGTTGCGCAACAGAATATGCTACTTCTCGTATTCTTTCTTTAGTAACGTGATCAAGAAGCTTCCAATCCGATGGAATAAATTTATTTCGAATGAAGGGAACCATGTAGAAAAATAAGATATTCCAAATAAATTTACATTAAATTTGCGCAGCAAAATTCCGGGTTATATTTGAATCACTTTCGTTTATATATTAATTACATACATAGTCATTTTTTATTGCGAAATTATTTTCTGATGGTTTGTTAAACACAAAATATGCTACTATGTAAACAAAAATTAGTCCCATGTATAATTTATTAAGAAAATATAAATTATCTTATTTCTATTAAAAATATTAGAGAGTTTAAAAATGTGGTTATTACTACATATTACCGTCCGAATATTCATAATGCCATGAGGAATAATTGCGAGTTTAATAACTAACTAAACACTATAGATCTTATATGTAGACAAGATCATCACCTCCTCATCAGCGGAATTTTCTTTTGATCATTTTTTTTTTTGCAATCAGTAGTATAAATTAAGTAATTAATTAGTAAATCGAGTATCGTTATCTAGAGAGTTAGATGATATTATAAATATTCTGATTCAAATCCAGATAACAGAAAAAAAATCACAATACCAACAAATTTAAAAGATTGGAATTACTAATATTTCCAATTGATTATACTTTATCCTGATTTCCTGAATCGATAAAAGTAAACACTATATATAATACATTTGTTCAAAGTCACCTGACATTGACTGTATCTACAACAATCATCAAAATTATGATTATTTTGCTACTAACTCATGAAGAAGTGGAAAATTCATGAACGATCAAAGATGATTGCATACAACACCTGAAGGTTTTAAAAAAAAGTATTTATAAGTCTAAATGACTTCTGATTTTAGGATTCATCATAAATCATAATTTAAAGTTATTCTTGTGCATGAAAATATTTTTTAAATTGTAATGAATGTCGGTATTCTTATAATTAATGAAGACTATGTAAATTCAAAGGACAGAATTCATAATCATTTTAACATTTGTATTATGCTTAATGTGCAAGACAAAGTAAACTTGTGTACTTTGCATAGCTTCTTCAACTTTGAACTTGGACTCGAAACACCGACTCATGACTACTTCATTTAGGGACCCTTCTTCTAAAATAATTTCCATATTTCCACCCCCGAATGCGAGCAGAAAACCTGTTCGAGAACGGGGCTGCTAAATAAAATATGTTTATTCATGACCCTTTGATATCGCAGCAATGACACGGCTTAGTGTCATGTCACATGCAAAACTATACCGGTGCGATTATAGTAATTGATTGATTTCATGTAATGTAGCTATTTGTTATGGTTTCACTATTTCAAACTGTAATACAATTATGCGATGCCGTGTTATTATTTGTCTATCACGTCACGCATCACTTTGGTCGGTGTTACGTACTGCAAACGTTCTATGGGGCAGATTTAATCAGACACAAATTATAATTCAATAAGGGTACTTGGGAGAATCGGCGACTAAAATAGCAATTTTCTGAAATACGATACTGAAATATCGACTCAATTCGAATAAGACTATTTCTTGCGTTGTAATATATGTGCTGAAAATAGAAAATGGACAATTTAAATTCTATTTCTATCCTTTTTGCAGTTCGAACAGTCGACGTTCAGGCAGTCGAGGGCAAAATTGCTGAATTTCCATGTGACATCAATTCCGCCCAACACGATAAGGTACACATGGTGTTTTGGTTTAGAGACGATGCTGGAATACCTCTATACAGGTAAGACTTAAAACTCTTTTTTGCTCATTTCTTTTCTCTACAGCAAGTTCTTTATAATCTCGAGAGGGTGAGAATGCCTTTGTTTACATCAGCTAATTAATTAAAAAGTTTAAATGAACACTCAGTGAGAAGGGTAGTTTCAATGAATCATCCTACCTTTACAAAAAGTTGCAACCTGTATAAAAATGCATCGCTCCTTTTATACAGAAGAAAATTTTACAACATTTTTAAATACAAAAATTTAAGAGCAACTTCCAACACTTATATACGAACCCAGAAATATTTTTTAATTAAAAGTTTTGATGCTCTTCAACTCTTTGCCAATTTCCTACGTCCCTTGTTACATCATTATTATAGATATTGTGTATTCAGGTGTATTTCGAATTAAAGCAGAGTGCACTCTGTCAGATAACTAATCCAATTAGCGGCGACTACTTCAATTCTTCCATATTTAAACTAGAAAAGAATCCAACATCCTCTTTGGCTCTGCAACAAGCGACTGTCTACCGCATTCTTTCCTTTTTGTTCCCATTTTGATCAAGCTAATGCACATCCGACGTTTTAGCAAATACTCCACCCGAGTTAACATCTTCAGATAGTTAGAGCTTTAGTAAGGATACCTTCATTTAATCTCGAAACGGATTTAATGCTCTTTTGAATATACAAAAAACAACCCGTTCAATTAAATTTATTTCTTGATTGTTATCTAACAACGACACAATATTGTGATGTCTTCGTATTAATTTGCTTATAAAAGTGAATATTTTAAAGACATCTTTATAAATTCACCAATTGCTAACTAAAGAGAGTGAATACAAAAGGATTTCAAATCATAACATTACCCATTAACAATCTAGAATATCATAAATTGAAGAATGCCTTGATTCACTGCTTCCCTAATAACCCATACAAACTTTTATTCAGTAATTTATAAAATACTTTTCAAAATTTTGTTTCATGATTTTTTCAAAGTTGACACATCTAAATAATTCCAACTATCTACTGCGATGTAGCAACAGTCTTTTAAATTTGTTTTCTTGGGGAAACTGATAACTCTTTCTTCATTATTTTCGTCTGCTAACAATATTCGTCGAAGCACCTGATTTCTATGTAAACATTTAAATGTTTCTATTGCATACTGATCCATCAGTTGAACTACTGACATGACATTTGGTGGAAGAAACTTTACCGTAAACATTCCATCTATCTTGTTTGAACTTTCTATAGATGGGTGGGACAGTGCATTGTCTAATAATAATGTTTTTCCTCTTTTATCTACAGAGTTTTGATATTTTTTTCACTTTTGGAAGGGATTTTCTACCAAACCATCATTTAGAAACTTTACCATTCATCTAGGTTTAGATTTTTTTATGATGATCATATTCAACCGGAAGACTTTTGATATTTTTAAAACATCAACAAGGTACTTTTATTTTCCAATGACAAGCAATGGCAGTCTGCGTCTGCCTACTGCATTTTCCCACACCATTATGGTGACAGGGTAAGTTTCCTGATATCATATCGTCCTTTGAATTTTTCAAGCTAACCCGAACTTGCTTTGAAGATGGAATTTCCATTTAATTTTGTATTATAAGATATTGCTTTTTCAATTGATCATAGCAAATATGAATACAATTATCCACGTGCAAATTGGCAAATTATATATTTTTTGTTTTATTTTGAACAATCCGAATCATTGAGGTTCAATTTTACTTATTGTTCTACATAGTTTCCTTCATTACAAAAAAAATCAATCGAATAGGAAGCTTCTTGATCCCGTTACTGAAGAAATAATACGACTGCTTTAATTTACTCTTATATTTGGTTATTCTTGGGTTTTAAATTATTTCAAATATAATAAATTCTAATTTCTACACCATTTTAACGTTATGGGTCCTTTTAAATAGCTTTCCCTCTCTAAATTTAGTTTAATATTCAATTTGATTTCCTTGAAATCACTTCACTTCATCATTGATTTATTTACAACATATAAGTGCTGTGTATACATTCTGTTGGTATACAAATAACCATAAATGTGAATTCATTTAGAATTCCGATACCACATTCCAAACTCCGGCTTCCGTCAGCTTATCAGTCCTTCAATCTAAGGACTGAAGGGCTGATAAGCCCTAATATTACTAAGGAAGATTCGAAGAGATTCCTGCTAAAACTGGAATCGGGAATTTACAATTCGCAAAGTTCTACCCCCCTTTAACCACCACACCTGAAGCTAGTTAAGGGAGTTTTCAATAACCACCGTGGTTATAGAGGGATGTCCTTTATTAAATTGTCCCACAAGTCTCGGGGACCGCCTTCGCGTGATTCCGTACTTCACGACCACTTTTGCCGAGTTCCTCACTTTTGTCCCAAGTATTAATTATACAACAAACTTTTGATACCAACGAAGACTTTTAACCGTCGGGCTTATAAAACTTGAGCTATCCATGCTGTACGCGCGTAACGGGAGGCTTTACAACTTGAATTATTAAGCGAGGTATTTCGTTCAAATAGACGAAACTAACTTGTGTATACGGCAAAGGACTAGTTATGAAAGAGCTTTAATTTTCTTAAGGATGAGATGTTTTTCTTGATGACTGAAACATTATAATTATTTTTAAATCAAAGCGAAGCCCCATTTCATGTCATAATTAGCGAAAACTAGGTTATCTTAACCTACATTCGGATGAAAGATCTTTGTGTGAAAATTCATTTTATAAATGAGCTTATATTAGATTAAAATCTAAATAAATCAAGCGCTAGTTTTTAAGTAGGTCAGACAAGATCATCGTAATTCAAAAATATTTAACAGATAAACTTCATTCGATATTAAATAAGTAGATCAATATTGTGAAAGCTCTTCTGCTAAATTAAATTGAAAATTCAATGCAATTATCCATAAGAGGTGCAGCACTTCAACGATTTAAAATTTTAAGTGCTTTCCATTATTAGAGAAACGATTCGTTGAATTCAATATTGCTTGAAGCACTGCCCGGTTTTTAGACTCAAATCAATTGTTACTCTGCACATTTACAACGAACAATTTCAATGGTTCAAAATACTGAAATCAAATGCCATATTTTATCCTGAAATATTATGGACGTGATAATAAGCACTTTCAGTGTGTTTTCCTTAAAGTATGTTAATTATTTAGGGCATGGAATCTATTTTATGCTTAAAAATATTTCCGTGCGCCATATTATTGCAACTAATGACGTCTTTTAATCTTGACGTGTAAATCTTGCGATGAAATAAATTAATAAAAGAGCTTTTTTGTGAAGCTTTCATCGCTTAAAGGCTTTCACTTTTGAAGGAGCTTAAATTTATTTTGATTAGATATGCTTTCCTAGCGAAAACAATTTTCAACTAAATACACGAACCTGCATAATTATAATAAGGGACGATCGATTTCACTTTTAAAATGAAAAAAATATTTTCAACTTCCAAACAGTATATTAAAAAGTCAACAAATTCACATAATTTAATTGGTATAACAACGTACGTAAAATCAAGATTATTTGCAGTAAATTCCCAAACAAACAATGAAATTATTACTTCGAAGTTGAAAAGAAAAAGACATGTACAATAGAAAACAGTTCGAAGTTATTAAGCTCCATATAGATTTCTTACTAAATTTTGACTTGCTTTGAGCTCTTCTGATACATAATAGATTTCATATATTAAAAATATAAACATATACCTACAAATAAACGTATAATGACATTAAAATAGCCATAATGTATTGTCATATTTTGTAATGGAATGTCGTAATGGAAGTGTGGTTATTGATTTCGTATGCATAAATATAAATGTATTCAAAATTTGATACATTTAAAGGAAGGATGAATTTTTTTATAGACTGAAAGGTTTATTATTCATAACTTACAGTTTTAGCATTCTAAACTGTATCGATTCAAAATGTTTATAGATAAAATAAAAGTATATTGAACATAAAAAAGATGAACCGACAGACATACTTTCCACTTTTAAAAAAATATGATTATATTTTCTAAAGGTAATATATTTATATTTTATTTAATATAATAAGGTAATATATTTATATTTTATATTTATATTTTCTAAAGGCTAAAGCCCAGAATTCATAGGCAAAATCATTTATAAGAATTTTACATGATTTATATCTTATTTTATTACTCTTTGCAGTTGAATATCATGACGTTTTTTATTATCTGAAATGCCTAATTGTCAGTATAAATGCGAATTAAATCATGTTTAAAATGAAACGTTAATGCCTAATTTTTGTACTATTATCCTAGGTTCAACACTGTCCATTCTCTATGACCTCTCGTGAAGCATCGAGGCAAACATTTGCGGAAGCCCCTAATCTTATTTAATCATCATCTATATTCATGTTGGTCCGTCTGCACGCGCTAATCCGTATAAACTGCAAATTTGCAAGCAGTACAAGTGGTGCATAACTTTGGGAAGTAGTGCCGCCTCGCATTTATTGTTTTTTGCGGAGTGCAACCCCTTATCGGCGGGTGGCGTCGGCGCTCGGTAAGGGTTAAAAATGAGGTGTACGTGCCCCTACTTATTATATTTTTATGTAAATTGGGCTGGAGCGGCGATCGGATATCGCGTGTGCCTCGCCCGAAACATGGAACCTCTTGACTCTACACGGATTCCAGGCATTTTTCCCGATCCGACAAAATGACGGCAATAAAACACAATCCTCCGCATCGGTATCATCTGTACACATTTACAGAACGCTACTTACGTTTTTTTGTTTTTTTGTCATCGATTCCTCCGTTCATGAAACGTGCAAATATTTTCTTTGCGATGAGTGATCGTTGCGATTACATGTTTTGCGATTTTCGTTTTAATTCACGATTTATGGGAGTCGCAGCTAAGTTCAACGAACGAATTGCGATGTCAACCCTTTTTAACAGTATTTGATGACTGTTTGTAAATTTATATTATATTATACAGCGATATTAAATCACATTTCTGTTAAATTCATGAACTTGTGAATTTTCATGATTTATCTATGAAACTGTTTTTTATCCTCATTTATAAGCAATAACCCATGAAAAAAATCATGAGATCAACTAGTAGATTTTGCTACATTTTTCACTTTCCCTAGACCTTACTTATTTCAATTACATTATCTTTAGGTCCATAGAGTATACTCGAAGATAAAAATATTTTCACAAAAAATATGAGTGAATATTTTGAATCCAAGCTAAAAGTTTTGTCAAAAAAGGGAAACAAAAACATGCAAGAAAGAAAATAAACAGCTGTTAATAATGATAGAAATTATATTTACACAAACGAAAAAAATGAGTTTCTAAGTTAATGTAAGCATTAGAAATCTTAATTATGATTAACCAATTGCAATTTGTTATACAGACGAATTGTTTGCATGATATATAAGATCTTGACTTGTAGGTAGTCCCGCGATTATTTCTAGTGACTCAATCGTTATGGGTTCAAATCTACAGCAAGTGCAGCTGATCACATTTTTAAAACATATTCGCTATGAAAAAAATATAAAAATGGTTGGCAATAGTCCCATAAAAGAGATATCTGAAGGTCACCGCGAAAAAAAGAAGATCTTGGAGCTTAAAGATTCTAAATAATATTAAATGGCTCTAAAGATTCAGGTTCAAATTTTGATCGTGGAAATTAACTTTATCAAATAATTCTGAAAATATTGCTAATAATTGATCGTCTCGATCTAAGTTTACCTTGATTTCCCAAAGATTTAAAAGATGATTAATAATATAGTGCAGGTATGAGTGGCTGAATGTGCACTAATAGATATCATATAAAAAATAATTGTAAATTTGCAACTCAGTCATAGATATTTACGAAAATACAGAGATTTCATCGCTTCAACGCGACTAAAATAAATAATGAAAATACGTATGAAAGTATTAACTCAAGAGCTGGCAGCGTGAATCGCAGGTCATTTAATTACTATAGTTATATTTTGGCGTGGTTCTTGACTATCATTATGACAGTCTGTCGACTGAGTGCCGTTGGATTTGAGAGGGAAGGGCTCTGAAATCAATTGAAAATTCAACATAATTAACCTTTTAAGTGGGCGAGACGTATATATACGTCTAACGTAAACTGCATCGAAATTGGTTAGGACGTATATATACGTCCTCGAAATATATGTTGAGTCCTAAAGCAGGCGGGACTTGTTTCGGGAAAAGACGTATTGATGCTCAGTTCAAACAACATAGTAAAAATCCAACCTAAGTCATCAAAAAACAACATTACACCTAAACCCTCACGCTTAGTTGAAAAGCATTTTCAAAGAATAAATGAAAGGGAACTAAGCCCAGAAAATGTCGAGTTTTGGATTGTAAGGTAAAACTACGTGTCAATAACAGTTTTAAAATATATCACACAAAAGTTGAGTTTTGAAAAAAATCTGCGTCAAAACTAGTAACATTTGATATGCTCGACTTTGTATTTATTATCAAGAAAATATGATCCAATATTTTATGTAGAATATTGTAGGATATACTTTAATGCTTGTTAAATATCGTTGTAAATTAAATCTAAAATTTTGTTTCAAAATATAATAAAACACTGTGAACATCAATTTTATGCATGGAGGTCCAATAAGACCCCAGGTGAACACATTTGAATTAATTGTTTCCGCATTGTAAATCTGCTAGTCATTCGCTCAATTTGGCACACATTTGCTTTAAGCATCATACAGCCATATTTCTTACGACCAAATTCAATTTGTATCAGCCACGGAAGGATTAATCTTCAATGGGGAATATCGAGTGGTGATTTTTCCCTTAGCAATTTGTGTTTATGGTGGGACTATGTGCGGTCTAGTGGGCATATATCAGTGATTTTTTCGACATAAAAATGCTTAATGCCGTGCCGTTGTTTGACGGTTATAGGCCATAACTTGTCGTTTAAAGACCATAAAGTGAATTCGGCGCGGCGGCATAACGCTCGGTGGCGCGCGCCTCTCGCGGTTTCCTTCGGCACCTCGCTTGGCCGCCGGCCAGCGCCAGCTGCTGCACTTCTGCATACAGCCTCCATCCTCTCCTGCCACGCTCCAATAATTCCACAATCATAATTTATCTGCAAATAGCCTTGTATATTATTTTCGACCACTCCAAATCCGTTCTGTTCGACTTACTAATGATGGCAGCAGCACCCTGATATACTGCCTCAATGATCCATTTAGCCCCCCAGCATACTTTTATGGCCATGTTCAATCCATCATGCATTCAATGAAATATGTATTAAAGTATAAAAATATTTCAAAAATTTATATTAACCCTATAAGTACCGCAAAGACGTAAAACTTCTAAACTCCTTGGAAAAAATGATTTTATGTTAATGGAAGTTTTTAGCTAAAAAGTGAAGCTGTATTTGTGTAATATATAATAAAATAAGCAAACTACTGGTCTAGTCGTTGTTTTATGCTAAAAATAGACACACACACATAGTAAAGGCGGCGCGGTTCATGCGCGTAGTGTGTTTATGATGTATGCCAAAAACACAGAAACATGGGGATCCTCCTCTGATCCGAGGTGTGTGTAGATCCGGGACTATGCCAGCCCGCTCGCTAAGTGCACAGCGTAGTGCAAAACCGTGAATTTAAAATTCCATGTCCGCAAGGACAAGCTCCTTCTTCACTTCTTGCAGCCACTTGCGCTCTAAGCGAAGAATAAAATTTTTGGGCTAGAATAAACATATAGATAAATATTGTTTGAAATTATGGAATGAATAAAAAATATAATTATATAAATATACATTTTGTATAGAGTAGAGCTTTGAGTCTCATTCGTGGCCCCGAAAAAGGGTGCTAGCCCACTTATTGCTATTAACCACGAGGAAGGGCCTCTATAACTCACGAACGACGGAGGTCATAGAAAGGCGCCGGGGATACATTTTTATCCAAAACTTTTACAAAAAGCCCTATATGCCCTAAAATTAGAAGGAATGGCCATAAGATTGCCGTGTCTAACCGGTCCGAATTTCGGACCACTGACATATTGAAAAAGCGCCTCGCAATCGGACGCCATGCCCGAGCATATCCACAGAATATAGTCTGTGTCCATGAATGGATTTCCGCATTGACACTCCGAAGTTGTTGAAAGCCCAAACCTAACCAACGAGTCCCTAAATCGCCCGTATCCTATGAGGAACTGGGACGTCTAGTGATAGCGAAAAGATTAAAATTTCTTTACGGAACTTGAAGTAATACATGACATACATATCCTATAAAAAATATTTAGGTATGACCAAACTTATTTTATTGGCACAAGGATACTGAACTTTTTTAAATAATAAATTCTATAAAACCCTTCAAAAGGACAAAGTCAGGGATATTTGTTAAGATTTATACATAGCTACTATAAAAAAAATAATCGCAAAACCATAATGGATTTAGCCAGACCATATTATGGACAGAAAGATTAAGTTAAAACAATACGAATGATTTGAATACAAAAATCATTTCTTAATTAATTATATTGATAAGCAAATAATTGATTTTAACATGCGCTTTTGGGTAGCTAAAGATTTTCTGTATTAATTAGTAAACGATTAAAATCTTCATCATCTTCGTCAAACAAAGTTGAGCAAATAATCTCTCATTTAAGGTATTCCTTTTGATTTTACTAACTCGCAGATTTTCTGACGTTATCCATGTACCCCCAAAATAATTTTAATTTGCCACAAACTCCATCACTCACAAGAACCCTAGGATCTATTGAAAGCACTCCCTAAGAACCTACGTTTTAAAACATGTCAATTTTTTCGGTTTTGTTTATATTTTAGTTAAATATAATTATGTTTACATCTGTACACAACATGAAAATAAAATTTAGCGTAGTTTTTTTAATGTAGAAAGTTAAAGTGATTAAGCCCACAGACGCCAGGAGTAAATTCATATTTTTAAGTGCTTTTGTCACATTTCAAACCCCATCAGCAATTAAATGGTTAAAAATTAAATTTTCATTTAACTTTTAACCTTTAGTAGTAGTAGATGTTAATGATGACTTGGAAAAAAAAGGCATATGAAAAAAAATATTGAATTTATTTGGTAAAATCGATGAAAAACTATTATAAGTTAGTTAATCTCAATTAGATACACTTCAAAATGATTATTAAGAACAATTTAAAAGGGCACATTAATTATTCTCAAATACAAAGAATAGCCAGTAAGCATGTTTTTTTGTTATTGTATAACGGCGTGAGCGAACGTTTTATGTTATTCTATTATCACGCGAAATCGTGAGCACGGATGGTAACATGTTAGAACTAAGCAAAATAACTATTACGTACATTTAATTTAGTTCAAACTCCAATTTCAACATGCTTTTTTGGATCTAATTCGATCTAAAATCGGCAATATAATTATTTTTTTATATGGACATATATAATATTAATGTTTATGAAGATGTTACACTTCTTATGAACAATTGGAATATGATAAGAAATGCGGTTTTCTTTGTTTCAAAGCCCGGCTCACTTGGAAGAGAAACCTTTTTTTTCTCAAATCTAATGGTATTTTATCCAACAACAATATCATTATAAGCGTTGTTCTCTTCATTTTGGTATATTAATTAATATATTTATATAGGATATAAATGCTCTTTCTTGTAGTATAACCGAATGAAGGTAATCTCCATCATCTTAATTTTTTCAATCGACATTTATTTTAATAAAAAAAAAAATTTAAGAGTTTTAAGGAGGAAGATCGTTTTTTTACGATTCTTCATAAACAATCTAACAATCTTGGACGATCTTTCATTAAAATAACGATCTAACTTTCATTTCCGCATCCGGATAAAAAATATTTTTTCTAGTAATTTGTTTCTCTTGTATAAATATTTGATGTGAATTTTAATATGAGATTAATTTAATATTAATTAAGCCTTATTATATTACAAATTGAAAACATTCTGACGTTTTTCAGCGTTATTTAATTTCAATCAAAAATCTTAAAGCGACTGAAATTTTACCTTTATTCGATTTAAATACAATTTTTTTCTGAGAGGAAACTCATTTTATTGTTTCAGAAGCCTTTTTAATATTTTTCAGCAACGGGTCTTGATTGCAGTACTCCATTATTTCGCCTCTCCCCTTTTTCTTTCCATAATGACAGAAGCAATCAGCCAACTTTTCTGTGCAGACCTTTATAGATTGAACAAATTGCATCTCTTTCAGGAAACTGCGATGAAAAAATACTACGTTTTTTCATCCATTTTTCATTCACAAATGTTACAAATAGCATTTACCGCTCTTCGAATTTTTCCCGCGTCTATATATATATATTCTGAGGGCGTCCAAATTGTCTCTTTATGTATTATTTATAGCGCTCAGTTTGACGTATTTTTAAAGTTAATTCTAAAATCGATTTGAACGCCGAGTTAATTTGCTATGTAAAGTAACATAATTTTTTAGTAGAGAAGCCTGTATCCAACAAAACAAGAGCGTCGACTCATATCCGGCATGTACCAAATTCAATTTCCGGTTGGAGAAGCCTAACAAATGGCATTTTTCATGGAAAAAAATTTCGTGCCTTGCCAACGTCAGTTGATAAGAGGGTCTGTATCCATCAAGAGAATTGTTTCAAGGACTTTTTAGATTTTTTTTGTATTTGTACATTGAAAATGTTGCGGGTATCATTTTTTACTCGTAACTCCTTCATCCTGATGACGAGAATTCATTGTGATTCCCTAAATAAAAGTCTATCCCATTTATATTTTAAAAAATAACCAACATTAAAAATAAATTAATTCTCAATTATTTTATCCATCAAGCGAAATTTTCACAATTTAACATCATACATTCATCGTTTTTTTACATTTCATACACTTTTATTATTTTATAATAGGTTGTCCCGTAAGTTTCTTTCACAAATGAACACAGATCTAATCATAGCCATAATTGAAGAAAATCTGCGATATACTATTCGCGAAATAGCTAACAAGTTAGAAATTCCACGAACATCCGTCCATAATCATCTGACAAAATTGGGCTACATCAATCGTTCAGATGTGTGGCTTCCTCATGAACTGACTGACTCAAATAAACTTCAGCGTATTTCAACATGCGATCTTCTTCTCCAGCGACATAATAGCCAACCTCTTTTTAAGAGACTTGTCACTGGAGATGAAAGTTGGATACTCTATGAGAATATCCAACGTAAACGGTCTTGGACCAAGAGTACAGAAGCTTTAACTGTAGCTAAACCTGGCCTACATCAAAAAAAAAGTTTTTCTGTGCATTTGGTGAGACTGGAAGGGGGTAGTTCATTATGAGCTTCTTCAGCAAGGTGAAACGATCAATTCAACAAAATATTGTTTCCAACTAGACAATCTCGATCTTATATTATTCAATAAGTTTTGATATAATATAAATTATTGTTTATTTTTTTCTTAATATGAAAACGAAAGAAACTTATGGGACACCCTAATACAATAAGAACGACTAACAGGACGTTAACTCTGACCATCGAAATACTCCAAATGGTTAAAGATAAAGAAGTTCAGATCTGATTTCTGTTGCATCAAAATTATGCTAGCATAACACTTCTTCTGGCTAATTCTATATTTTTAATTTATAAGCATCTTATTTTATGTTAAGAGCATCACATGAAATGTAAGCTTCATGAAAGAATCTTTTGATGAAAGAACATCAAAAGACAAACTAATTTTACATGTGAAAATCTAATAAAATTTAAAAAAGTAAATATTATATGCAAAAGGTAATAGAAATCGCTCGCTTAAATATTTTTTTATGGCAAAAAACTATGACATAACAATATTGTAAATCCTCTTAGATTTCGCAACTTTTTAAAGTCAATGGTCTTTTCTTTTCTGTTGAGCACAAATTGGAACAAATTAAAACCATAAGTCTTTCTTCGGATATTTTTCCACCGGAACACTTTTTTCCCTTTAATCTTTAAGAGCCGCTGAAGAATTTAACAATAGCTTTTCACTTATGAATGGGTGGCTTATTCCGCTTTCAACTTGGCAAATCTTTTCAATCTCATCCCCTGTGGTTAATATGTTCAAATTATATGGCATTGATAATTAGTGATCTATAAATGTAGTTGACCAAGTGTTGATATAGTGGCTTAGATACTGGACTCGTATTGTAAAAGTTCTGATTCAAATCCAGATTGTGGAAAAAAATTCACCGTACCAACAAATTTAGGAGAACGGAAATATAGATATTTCTGATCGATCGTCTCGATCCAGGTTTACCCTATTTTCCTGGATTTGAAAAAGTAAATGGCGATTAATAAAGTCGCGCAGGGACGCCCCTTAAATAATTAAATTATCATTTATATATAATGATAATTTCGCTACTCTCTCATTGATTCTATCCTTACCTATACGCTGAGGAGCTTCATCAGTCGAAATTTAATGATATTATGTGAACCAAATAGCAATTTTCATATTTTCTATTGAGTCAAGATGTCGGCGAATAGTTAAACTATTATAATTAGATACATTTTTTATCAATCAATTAATTAGTTGGTTGATTTTCGAAGCATTTCGTACAGAGCTCTTTCTTTTTGTGCTCTTACTATCCACTTACTTATTCGCCTTTTTTAAATCTATGTTAACATTTTTTGACTTAATTTGTTCCCTTACAAGAACAAAGATAAGAAAGGTCCCCAATAAGAACCTCTGGTCTGCAAACAAAAGCAGGTATAGGGCCAAGCCTGTGACCCCAACTGTCTCAGAGCCGTTGGGGCACAATCTGGACCAAGTAATTGCTTCGAGCGTATTTCGCGAATTAGCTGTATAAAGCATTGAAATAATCGGAATTTCTTCACCAAAGTTATAGACGACATTTTTAGAAATATGTACTTTCGAAAAATTAAATTTAAAAAAAAAATGTTTTCTTTGCTATGATAAAGTGAGATGACCCCTTAAGTATAATATAATATATCAAATTTCAACATACTTAAATAAAATCGTTTACCAAGCATTCTACGTACTATTTATCACTATATTCTCATTATAATCATGCTCATTTAAAAGGAAATTAGTTATGAACACGATGAAAAAAATAAGGTTTACATGAACGTAAGTATGTTTAAAAGCGATTGCATGAAATGATTTAATCAGTTGTCACGACCGACCCAGACATATGGGGGTGCAAATCACTCTTGAATTATGTTTATTTCAATTTTCGAACATACATTAGCATATTTAAAGCATTATGTCTATCTTTGCGTATGCTTTATTTGATTTGCAACATAAATTTACACATTCCCTGCAATCATATTTCCTGACACCCCATACGGGAATATAATATATTTAAACGAAACAGCCATTCTTTATTATTATAGCTTTCTCTTCGAGTATGAAACTAAGTATCGTGCTATTTTTCATTCACTGAGCTATATACGTCTTTCAAAATGGAGGCGCATTTCCCGAAGCAATACAAAGCCTTTAAAGCTCTGGTACGCCCTAATGGAATATCTGGGGCCATAAAGAGGTTGAATAAAAATTATATATATGCACTTATGATCGTCTGCAAACTATAAGGTGGCCAATAAATAAATGTCAATGCGTGCTCTTAAAGGCAATTACTCGACGAGCGGGCGGAGACTTGCGCTTTAGCACGGGCGGACCTGCCGCCTGTGTCGAATATGGGCGCCCATATTTCTGGGTGTCGTGATTATATTATGGCATGCACAGAAATTGAATATTTTCCATGGCCATATCTGTTTTTTGACGTGTCAAATTTGGGAGGCGGAGTGGTCTGTTTAGGTCAACGTTACTGCTGGCAACCCGTTCACGAGATTTATGGGACCCTTTAATCTTGCGGTCACGAGTAGAATATTCTATGAAATTCTCAATTGAGTGTGTAATTTTCGATAATATGAAAGAAAGCTATTTTTGGGACTTTGTGTAAATCTACAATGTGTTAGTGGCTTGGTTTTAATCTTTGAACCATGTATGGCTTATTTTCAACACTCGACAAACGACATCTCTACAATCCACCTATACCTGCGATCTGATAAGCTCTTCCATTACTCAGCTTTAGGATTGAATTCACATCATGGAATGTTTTCATTAACTGATGGACCATATTCTGAATGCATCATGCTAATGGACTAATCACTCGATTGGCCTAATTAGTTGACGATGCACTAATTACACAAGAAAATTATTCATCTCAAATAACTACTAAAAGCACTACATTTTAGCCTTTTTATCGTTGCATCATCAATATATTGAGATCTTACAAAATCTTATGTATTGTTTTATTTGTGATAATACTGATTATTAACATAGCAAAAACATGGGAATTTTATCTTTGAAGTCTTTTCAGCTGAATGCTCATAACAATTATTAGAAAAAATATTGTAACATTGACTGAATATAGATTAAGATACATTCCTTCTATTTATTATAGTATAAAATAAAGACTACACATTAAAACATAATTCATAAGCACAGGGATTATTTCACCAAATTGAGTACTATCAGTAGGGAATCCGATCCCGGGATCCCGGATAGTTTTGGGCGCTCATGAATCCCGGGATTGGTAAACGTTCTGGATTGAAATTTCTATTTTATGTATACATATATAGAGTACATATATGTTTTTCAAATTGTTATATTAACCTTTCTCTACCGGTGATGTATTTACTACACATCGACTCTAATAATGGGAATATCGATATGAAATATAATAGATACGGGGCTCAGAATTTTTGTATTCCCTCGTAATATAATTACGAATCACATCAAAGTATTATAGTATAAAAGTATTCATCTGCAGCAACGGAAATAAATAATTTGTTGAGAAATCGGGAATTTTGCCAGCTTTAGTCCGTGTCTCAGCAGAAAATACTCAAATTATTTTTTATATTAAACAAATGCACATTAGGAATTTTTGATCAAATTTATCAATGTAATATCTTAAACTATTGGAAATCCCGATCCCGGGATGGTCTAATGCAATCCCGGGATCGAAATTTTGACTCGGGATTGAATTCCCTAGTCACCAGCGACTGACACGGCGCGATATGTGTTAATGTGACTTAGCATCCTTCAACAGTCATTTAATAAAAAATTAATAAGCATTAGAGGCTCTATGAGTATATTGGTATATGGGTATAAATTATAAAAATAAATACTTATGCATTAATTTATTAGCATGATTCAAGTTAGGTGTATATTTTTTTAAATAAGTCATTTAATATGTAACCAAATTAATATTGTTGATAATAGTTCTACCCAATTAAAAATGAAGCATTGTGTATAAATATCTCCCCGCATTTACCCTCAACCCGACCCTTAAGTCGCTTCTTTTAATTACAAGCGAATGTTTTGAAATATATTTGCGGCACGGGACCCCGCGCAATCCCAGATGGAAATTCAAATCGGTCGCGATTTAAAAACTGAAAAAAGAATCCGAATCCAGAAATTAATTAAATTAGAGCACCCCACCATTCTGATTTTCGCGCAAGCTGAAATATAAAAAGGCTACAAGTTTGGTGTGGTTTGACCCTCGCGTGGCGTCTGGCTGATTCCATTAATGTTCCACATTTTATTTCGGCCGGCAAAGAGTTAAAAAATATTTAATTACACCAAAGCTTCGCACGCAAAATGCACACACATTTCACTGACCCCCACAAATAATTCATATCAAAATTAATTGAATCAGGACACACTCTGCGGAAATTTATTTGTCCTGGCTTTTATTTGTGACGCGTTATAAAATTAAAATTATACACAGGCAAACTACGAACGTGGAAAAATGCATTTCCACAAAGGGCTTAGCAGAGCGTGCTCCACAAACGAAATATGGACATTCATTTATTTCTTGGAAAAGCTCTCCGAAGTATTATACTTCAAAAATGTTTTTAAAATCGACGTGTGCTTAGCTTTTTTAACTCGATGCTTCTTTGAAAAATATTTTTCAGTCCAACGCACTCATTTAATTAAGTATTTGCCATCCATTCTCTTTAAGTAAAATATGAAATATGCATTAAGGCATGGAATTTTAAGCTTTTTAATCTGAAATTTCAATTTACTTTTATTTATATAGTTACTAACTAATAAGATTGTAGACAGACTTTTGACAAGACAAGAAGGAATTTTTAATTTATTTTTCTCTTTGATAATAACAATTTGTGATGTATTATTATGCTATTACATAAACTGGCATACTCATTAAAATGAATGTGTTCTATTCAAAGTCCAACTCGCTTAAACGATAAGCCTTTTTGAAATATTACTATTGATATTCTTTATTCTGTCTAAGAATGGCCCCATTACAAATTTTGTAATCTTAATTTTGGAGCATTATATAAGATATAAATTATTCCTAAATAACTATACTTATTATCGGACAAGGACGATCCCATTAGGAGAGTTTTATAGGGAAAAAATATTTTAGGTAAGAATAGCGATTTTTAAATTACGATCATTATTTTTAAATGATATTTAACTATTGTTACAAATCCAGGCAATAATAAGCGACTTTATACGCTTTTATTGAACGTTTTAATACATAACCTTTCACATCCTGAAAATCAAAGTAAATCTGGATCACAAACATAAATGTCTTCGATTTTCCAAATTTGTAAGTGCAGTGATTTATTTCCCTTAATCTAACCCTAATAAGAATCTACAATCTATATCACTATACCAACAATTACGTATGGTATAGTTGACTAAGTTATGATTATTAAATAACGTATTTTTAGATAAGAAAGTAGGGAAGTTATCATATTTTTTATCATTAGCAAGAAATTAGATGATTTTTCAGAGCCGTATCAAGGGTATGAAGCGCCCGTGTCAAGTATCTAATTTGGGCCCCCCTTCCCCATATTTTTTTAAAAAAGTTACATACTAATAAGATAGTCCCAAAAGTACCCTACCCCAAAAGTACCCTACCTAAAGTAACCTAACCTATATATATATATATATATATATATATATATATATATAGTTTATAACGGTAATATGTTGGGTGATTGAGTTTAAACAAGGCCATACGAGCTGCCAAGACTAACCCACAAAATGGTACTGGATGAACAACGAGTGTGTGTGAGCTATCAGATATGATAGACCTTGCAAAAAAAAATGCTGTACATTGCGTTTTGACTGAAGATTTGGATATGAGAAAGCTGTGCGCAAGGTGAGTGCCGCGTTTGCTCACAATGGAATAAAAACGACGTCGAGATGATGTTTCAATTGAGCAATGTTTCACAGCAATAAGATCGAGTTATTAATTAAAATATTAGATTTAGTTTTAAATTACAAAGATAGTAGCATAAATTAGTAAGATAGATATTTATATAGTTTTTTTAAAATTGGTAAGAAGCCTAGTCTCGTCCGTGACCTCATTTGGTGCGAGCCACCTACATAGGCTTCTCAGGGAGGGAGCTTCCGTGATCGTAACAGATCATATAAAATGCCGTACAGAGTCCTAAAAAGGACGTAGTAGCCACAAGGTTTGTATGTCCAATCGGTCCGCTTTTCGGACCGCTTACATGTCTTTATTTTATTGCGGACTTATGCCGACTGGAACAGCCCAATGTTTAAGCGATAATGAAGAAAGGAGGGATTAAGTAAGTTCGTATATATTATAAAAACGGACAGAGTCCATCTGTGTTGATGAATGTAAATGATCAAGTAAAATAAAAACCATGTGGAACTCTCGACCGCCCTTGTTACGGCCCTGTGATTTTTCTTATTATCTACATTTGAGTCGGAACTTCATTTTTGTAGTAATAGGGAAGTGTTGCTTTCCACTACATGAGCCCATTCTAAATACATTTTTAACGAATATTATCTAGAAGTATTTCCATCAAGATGCTTATATTTTCTTCTATTTAGAACACCTTAATTTGTCTATCTACTACAATCAAGCTCTCTATTTTTGGCACTTGTCTTCAAATGTCTTTCCACAAGATACCCATTGTAAGGATCATCTTTAATCAACTCCCTTTCTCACCCTTACCGCTTACTCCAAAAATGTATTTTGTAGAATAAAAGGGCAAACTTCAAATGAATAATTTTAGCTCATTATCTTTTATATATATTAATTTAAAAAATATGTTAAATATTATAAATGGTGCTTATGCAAATTTGATCTTTAAATAGAAAATAATAAAGAGTTAATTTTCTCTATAATGTTACATTATTTTGTAAGCACATCTTCAGAATTAAAGTATAAATGAGTAAGCATTATAAAGAGACAACCCTTAAAAAACAAATAAATGAGCTTATAAAATTGGGGTAGTTATTCATCCTAATACAAGCAAACGCAGTGAATGTATTATGTTTTAAACACATAGATTTGCGCAATGTATCAAAAAAACCATTGATTCCGCTTTTAATCTTTTCAATACTATAAGCCAGAAAGTGGACATTCGGACTTCTGAATAGGGACACATGTTGATATTTGATTTAAAGAGTCGTTGGCTTATACAAAAATTAAAATGATGAAATGTATTTTTACTGACGATCAAACCTGTAAATCCTATTGGATTAATTTCAAATGGGATACCGAGTAGTTTGAGCAAATATATAAACGCTTGTTTTCATTATTTTTCACCAATAATTTTTGCTGTGATTTATCCATCACTATAAAAGCTTACAACATACAGTTTTACCTTGATCATCTTTCTTAGAGCTAAGATATAAAATTATCATAATATAATTAAGTACATCTAAAACTATTTCATTGGTGGAATTTATAACTCCTCTCCTATGGTAATATTTTATCGAAATAAATTTCGACAGGAAATCAATTCTATTTAAATATTTTTCCCATAATTTTGTAATCGTAAAAGCTTAAATTGATTATAAAACTCTTTATTTTGTTCAGTAATCATATATTGTATCACCAAACATAAAAGCTTGCCAACATTGATTTACAAAGATCCTTTGTGCGATAAATCTAAATTACTACACGTGTCGCTCTATAAATGATTACATAATTATTGATTAATAGTACAATACAAAAGCTTTAAAGAATCGATATATCATATCGCGGACGCAAAAATCGACTTTCCCAAAGCTCTATAAACTTTCGATAAACTTCGATGCTTTATTAGAGCTTTTATAGCGATGTACTTTTTCTTTATAGCTCTTCTATTGTGCGAGATTTATGTCGTTGTGCAAAGTCTCTTCACTTTTTATTTGTGTTGTAGATGAACTCATCAGGTCTTATACGCTTAATAAAATTATATTTTCTTCGTCTACTGTGGAGTTCAGGATTGAAAAATTGTTGGACATTACTCAACTCATTCCGTAGCCGGTCTTACGATGAAAATTATCTCGAACGTACAGATATTACTCCGATTTTTTTGAGAATTTTTCTTTTGAAACATAATGTGACTTGAATATTAAATCTTACAATTATTCATTTAAAATTCAGAGGGAGTATTAGAAATTTATCTTCATTTAATTTCATCATTTTGAGATTCACAATTTAAACCAAGCTGATCGATATGCTTTATGATCAACATTATTTTAAATAGCATTCGAAAAAAAAACCTAAGATAATCGATTAAATTTAGCTTTATTTAAGCCTTGAGTCATTTTAAATTCATGGAACGAATAACTGCTTATGGAAGAAATGGCCTATATCTAACATTTTCGCGCAAGAGATGCTAACATATTTCATATTCCAATCATAAATTATGAAGTTCAATCAAGTGCTCAAACCTAACCACCATAAATTCATGCGTTATGTTATTTTTGATGCAGCCACACTGAATAATGATGATGATGGTAATAAAATCCCCTTTTGCATATATTGTCGGTATTGGTAAGTACCGACATTTATAACCGCTGTCATATGTGATTTCTAAATAAACATGATTTTTACATTTAGAATTATCATATAGACAGGGTAAATCGAGTTAGAAAGAGTGCAAAAGATCTATGGTAAATTAACATATGATGGAGTGTGACTACAATTTAGCATCCATAAAGCATTTTGATCTCAAAAACTCCATTTTCTACTAGTTTTCATCCATGGTTTTTTTTGTACATTCCCACGAACACAGTTAATAAACTATAATATATAATCTGTCCATTTATTTAGCCCAAATATAAAAGCAAAACACTTACACTTATAACCGGATAGACTCTGTGGATTCGTTCATTATCGGTTCGTAGAAGAGGTTCACATAAGAAAAAGACGGGATACAAAAGAAAACATGACCGTTAGCTCTAGGTCTTTATTATTAAATTAAGATTAAAACTACAGTTACAAAATTGCACAGGAAGACCAGGCCTTCCCACGGCCAAGACGATCGGTCGGATCCTAGGACTGTGTAAACATATACTTAAGAACTGACTCACAGTGGCTAACTCCATTTCTTTTATATACGACCTGTTTTTGTAGATTATTCTCGAAGCTTTACATCCGCTCCAAATTAAGTATCGATCTTAAAAATGTTTGTTTGCCACCAGAACCTAACGTCATTGCTCATCTATCATGTGAATCTTTCGACTGTTCTGTAACTGTTTTCCTATGACCAATACGTGTATGGAGCTTAGGAGTGGCGAGTCTCACCACTCAAATTTGCTCTTAATCTATCCCAAAAAGATATAACATTGAAAACTGATAATTTTTTCCTCTATATTACAATGCATATATTCTGTCCAAAAGAGATTCGGATGAGGCTGTTGGTAGATGCTTTGTCATAATATCCATGACCTCCCGATTGAATTTTATAAAGAAACGTTGATACTTTTATCTAAAAAACAGAGGCACATCAGCTAGAATTCATCCTCAAAATTTTTCTGTGTTTGATGAGACACAGTTCAGGAAACACGTATATTTGCTATCATTAAAAATTGAAAGGTATGAATATAATATTTCAACCATCGATCTTATATATCTAATTTTTGACCCTTTACGAAATAAAAATATGATAATATTATTGCACTAAAAAACCATACTGACAAATTTATAAACTCTTTTATATAAACCACTATTTTATTATATTCAATTTGACTACCATTTGCTTTATTATTACAGCTTCGATGTCCGAGGAGTTGGAATGTCTGAGGGAAGACATTGGTCATCTCCTGGAGTATTTGGTCCAAGAGCTCGTTTTAGACCATCTCCACCACCAGCAGCGCTGTTACTACACGATGTCAAACGCCACGACGAAGGTGTCTATCGATGTAGAGTTGACTACAGAAATACCCAAACGATGAGCTTCCGTTACAACTTAACAGTCATAGGTAAAATATTGTTATTTTTACATACAAAGCTCGATTATAAAACAATAAACGTTTAATTTGATTGGGCATTTGCATGGAAGATTTATTTTGACATACGAAAAGATATTTTACTTTAAAAAATACGCTCACCTAACAAATAGGCTGTAAAACGAATTTACATTTTACAACAGTACATTTTTCGTATAGTCTTTCCATAATAAAGTAGAAAATACGCTCCTGAAAAATATATTTTCGCGTTCATTCGACTTGCCCCATAAACTTTGTATAAATATTTTATTGTGCCGCGAATATATAAATATGCCAGGATAGATTGGGGTTATTTATTGCTCTAATTAATACCAATTTTATGTCCCATAAATAAAAACAATCGAAATAACTGAAACTAATTTATTTTGCTGAAATGAATTGTGACTTGGCATTTTTTGGGGGCGAAAGCTTTTAGATCGCTTTCGACTATTTTGTACATGGAAAGTCGCTCAAGGTCAAATAAAATCACACGTGTAGTTTTATGATCAATCTTGTTTGTGTGCATACAATATGAAAATTTATTACAGTATAGTTTGGGTCGATGAAACGTTTCACTAAGGCCGCATACCCTTAAATGAGAATTCCAGTTTAGCAGTGCCTATTCGAATATTAGGCATTTTTTTTAAATTTTAATATTTCTTAGCCCCTGTTGATCCATTTTAATCAATCACAAGCGTTCTTTACAAACGGTTGGCTTTTTTGGTTTGGCTCGCCATAAATTAAATCACAAACTTGCAAAAATCCCGATTTCCCGATAAAATATTTATTTCTCTCGCTGCAGATGAATACTTACATACTATAATACTTTGATGTGATTCGTGGTTATATTACGGAGGAATACAAAAATTCTGAACCCCGCATCTATTATATTTCATATCGATATTCCCATTATTAGAGTCGAGGTGTAGTAAATACATCACCGGTAGGGAAAGGTTAATATAACAATTTCAAAAACATATATGTACTCTATATATTATATATACACAGATTAGATAATTACTGCCTTTAGGCGTCGCCTTAGCTCGCCAATTAGTAGTTACGCCACTATTTCCAAGCGTCCAAATTTCGGCAGGAATATCTTTATTTAGTATTCTTCATCGTGCTGGTGAAGTGTACGATTTCTGTTATATAAAAATTTCAAACCTGAATTTTTCGGGATTATGCTTACTAATCTTAGAGGTGTACGATTTCTGACATTCTAAATTCTGAAAGCCCAAATAACGAATAATAGTTTTAATCAAAAATACAGTATAACATTTGGATCGTACTGTATGATGTAATTCTAATTATGTTTTTGTACATACTATTGAATTGAACGTCCCCAGCAATTGCGGTGAATCAAATTACAGAGCAATTTAAACATCGGCGAATTTATTGATCCATTTCGGTTTAGCTTTTTTATTCTCTTCCACCTACATATATAATTAATCACATTACGTGGGATTTATCATGCAACGACCCATTTTATATATTTGGGCTCGCAGCAAGACTGACATATTTGATTTATTTTTCGATTCGCGTTTTATTTTGATTGCTTAACGGCCTCAATTATGCGTTTTTTTTCCATCTACCCTTCAAACTAACGAAACGCGTTAATTGAATTCGAAAATAGCGCTACAAATTTTGATGACCGAGATGAATCTATAAAATGTCGAGTTTATTTTTCGCGAATTGAATTTTCGCTCCGGCTTTCGTATTGAATTTCGGTCTCATGGAAATAACTTCATAAATTCTGCAGTGATAAATATGAAGTCTTCACTGTGCAATCAAGCTAATTTCGGTGAAAATATCATGACTAATTGTCAAACGGTTTTCCAATTAGTTCCAGCTGACTCCTGCGGCATGACCCAGTGGAGAAGATTGGTGTCATTGTTAAATTGATCCTGCACCGCTATATAAATTCAAAACCACAAAATCGGCGATTTTCATCTTCCTATAAAATTCTCAATTTTTATTAAGCATCCTTAGAAGCACTTTTTAATTAGTCGATTATCGTAAAATATCCATCAAACATATAAATTCAATCAAATCAAATATGTTGATGAAATCAATATGCATCTACTCGATTACTCAAATTCATTCATCAGAAAAATCTCTTTGATTCCATAGGATTTTATTTCATTATCAAATATTTTCATTCTTATACAAGTCGAGAAGACTAAAAAGTACGACTGAATTATATGACAAGATTCTTGCTTTTGAATGTATATTGGAGAAGTTCTGATTATAAATTGGAAGTGCTTAAGGTAGCTTTATTGTTTTGTACTTTGACCTAATTTTGCATACATCTATCAATATTAGCATCAATTTCCACTTATTCAAATAAAATAGAATTTCATACATTTGAAGTTCAACGGAACTAATAAATATTTTCAAACTTCTGTAATATTATATTTTTGTATTTAATCGGAATTATATCAGTCAAAGACAACCTTAACCAACATAATGTATAATCATTTTATTTATTCCTACAAATGAAGTTTGATTACCCCAAATATATTATCGCACTGTCGCACTTTCCCTACCGGTGATGTATTATTTATTTCAACCTCAACTATAGTATAAAAAAAAGTAATATTGGTGTACCAAATACATATCATCGGTGGGTATTTTTAACACAGTAAAGGAAAGGTTAATAATATAGGATGACTCAAATTTTTACTATTGTTGCTTAAAATAATCCTCTTAAATTTTTTTATCGATTCTACATTCATCTTTATACAAGGTGTTTTGCACATGAACCAAATTTTTTTAGAGAAATTTTTTTTTTACAAAATTTGTTTAAATTGGTACTTGTCTGAAGTAGCATTTCCTCTTTAATTTTTGCAAAGGTGGTGCTTATTCCTACAATTTGGATTTCTTTTGTGGGTATTTTTGATTGTGATTTTCTATTTCGATAATAATTATCAGATGTTCTTTATCGATAATAAATAGTTTATATAATGTTCATACAACTATTCTGCTCACCTAGTTTATAAGTTTCGAATAGTTCTATTTTGTAGTCCATGAAGTTACAAGTTTATGTAATAAGTCTGTGATGGTTTAGCGTAAATCTGCATTCATTAGTGGTATATGTTAGTCGTTATTGAAATTTGATATTCTAGCAAATCTTGGTAATCTTTCATGTTTAAATTTCTTGATAAATACATTCAAATTCAGTTTAGACATCTGTTGGGTATTAATAATTATTTAAAAAGATCATCAGTGTCAAAAAAGAAGTATAATGTGCACAATATAGATGGTCATTTAGAAACTGGCTACAAAATTTAATCAAAAGTATGCTTTTTACGATATCCCGTTATAGATTGGATCCAAAAACCCTGAAAGGCTTCCTGAATTTTTAAATACCTCTATCCAAAATTTAGTCTCACAATATTAGTGACATCGTTAAAACGACGATGGCCACTGGAACAAAGCCAATCAACCACATCACTTAAATGTTATCTGATGTAGAAGTTACAGCAACTCTCTAAAAGTCAAATATTATTAATGAAATTCTCCGTGCGACCGCCTGGAAAACTTGCTGTTTGGCCATCATTACCTCGAAAGAACCAATTTTCGCGCGATGAAAAATTCATAAGGTCCTATTTATAATTTATAACGCAACCCCTGGGATACAAACAAAGCTACACGTTCTGAACCGAGAGGCTTTCTTCCAGCGTTCTCCTTTTAATGAGACTTGTAGGCAACACGATTTTAATGGTTTGTTTACCTTAATACTTTCGACGGACGAATCACTTACCTCTTCAATAATAAAATGCAAAGCACTTCTCTCGGTCGTCTTTGTTATACTCTGAGCACTTTTTAAACAACTTCGAGCATCTTCCTACTCCCACCGGTGCGTGATATATTTTTTCAAAATGCGTCTGTAGAGGGCCTCGCTAAAACCTTCAGAGGTTCATCCATGTAGTGGTCGTTTTAGGCTCAAAAACAGCTTATAAAGGCGCCGTAATGTAAAGAAAACAACTCTAAAACATGAAAGTACTTCTACACGTTCATTATATTTTCCTTCTTGCGTTTACACTGTGTCTTTTAACTTAAAAGCTTTCAAAAATACTATAAATAGAACACTATTTTAATTTTTTTAAATAATAAAATTTGCACGCGCGAAATGAATATTCATGACTTAGGGTGACTTTACATTTATACCCCAACGTTTTCCCTTAAGGAATCAGTGTAATTCACATATCAAACAGAATATTTATCATTACTACTGACATTTTTGCTAAAGACGTTTATCATTTTGTAAGATAATTCTAATAAAATATATTATTATTCACTGCTCTAATGCGATTAGTGAAAATTTATTGGAAATCCAAACTTTTTATTCATTTAAATTATCAATACCATGAAAATACTTTTGAACTGTTAACCATGGATAATCTAGCGTAGATGGCTAGGATATGATTCCACTGAATGACGTCAGTATATCATAATTCAATTTATGTTACCTTCCCAATCTAGGAAGGAATTATAAGCATTAATTCAAAATATGATTCATTCATAACATTATAAAAATACCAGCCTTCTAAACCGCGTATCGATTCAGATTGACCGCAAAAGGCTTAAAAATTTGAATATTTTTCGATCCCCTAATAAAATTTGCGTGATAACTGATTTTTTAATCATATTGTCCATAACAGATGCGTATACTCATTTTATTCTGCTCATTTACTCCAAATCATAACGATATGCTAATAATTATTAATTATGTTATTTTAAAATATAATAATTTAGGGGGTATGTCTAAACTAATCATACGCCACGTTTTGAACGGGATCGTTCCGTTTTTAGGCAGCCTATTCCGTTGTCCCTGATCACAGCTTCGGGATTCCCAATATTCAGTTTATAATTGGATTCCTATATGCCTATAGCAACTGTGATTGTATATCGACTCATAATAATTTACTATTTATTCTTTGTCATATTCTTTATCAGTCCTGTTAAATTAATGCAAAAGTTAATAAACCTAAATTCAATCTTGTAATCTTGAGCCAATACTAAGTATTTAATTTATTTAATTTCTTGCAATTCGATAATTGGAGCATTTTATTTAGATCATTTTTACGCGTATCGCTAATTTTAGTTGTATATTTAATTATCAGTTTACATAAACTTATCAATCCAAAAAAAATTGGAACATCGAAATGTCCTGTTTTCAAGGAAGGAGTAACACATGGTTAAAAAGACAAATTTAAAAAAAAATGATGAGACAGAAGTGCCTAAACTTGGGGTCAGATTCAACACTACTTTTTACTCCAAGCTAGTGGCTAATTGTGGATTTTCAACAATAATTTTAGAATCAAATATATTTGGTTTATCAATAACATTAGCATTGCAATTAGCGACTTTTTTAATTTTTTTTTTTTTCGAACTTAATTAGCATATTCTGTATATCAAGTTATGCAGGGCCGTAACAACCATTCAATTTTACATGAATCAACACTGATTAACTTTGTTCGTTTTTCATATGAGTTTCCATCATAAGCCTGCAATAAAATAAAGACAATAATATTTTCGACCGATTGTAAAATTTAAACAACCCACCCGATCAGTTTTCTTTGGACAACTTCGTTTTGTTATGAGAGTTCGTAATCGCTCTGTAGACATGTTCGGGTATGGCGTCCGATTTCGAAGTGTTCATTTGTCATATCAGCGATCCGAAAAGCGGACCGGTTAGACACATAGACCTTTAGCTACTCTGTCCTCTTTTAGGGCATTTTCGGGGATAAATGGGTACCCGGGGATATCACGGAAACTTACACAGGTGGCTCGAGGCAAATGAGGTCGCAAACGAGTCTAGGTCTACCCTGCTTGCTATCTCGCGCACTTACAGTCGACGGTCATCCAATACCATTTTATGGATTTTCTTCACCTTTTCTAGGGTCTCAGCGAATAGTACGGCCTCGTTCAACCATTCATTTTTTATTTGGTATATATATTTTTAAAACAACAACCGTCTACAATCTATATGTTAGGTCGGGTACTTTTGGGACTACCTTCATATATTATTTTTAAATATTTATTATATTACATGTATAATATATATTTTTTACCACGTTAAAGAAAACCTGTGTAAAATGAGTACCGCATATGTCAAAGAATGAATATGTTCCGTTTTGAGAAAGAAAAAGAAAAATAATATTGTTTACCTTAGATATGCCTAACAACTTGCGCATTGAACATGGCGCCATCTATTGGCGTTTTAATTAAATACAAAATCGCATAATTATAGCCAAATAAGTGTACATTTAGATCAAATGTAGTACATGCAATACAATGAACATTCACGTAAACAATTATTAGTTTTAATTAATCTGAATATTTTACCGTTTTATTGGCTTGCTCCATTTTCATTTTCATTGTAAATTTGAGGTTATATTTGCTTTTGTAGGAAATTGAGTAGATTCTCAGGTATTTTTGGTGTTTGTAATTAAATTTTGTGCGTAGCAAAAAGTGAAAATGTGTTAATTTTGCAGTGCCCCCCGCGATGCCAGTGGTGGTAGACCGCATGGGCGGAGTGCTGAACGGGTCCCAACTGGGTCCCAAGGAAGAAGGAGATGACCTGCTGCTCACGTGCACGGTACGAGGCGGTAAGTCCCCTCAACACTAATTAACTCATATCATTTGCATTCTTACCACCGTGGAACTTCACCACCAGCTACGCGCTTCCAAATGAAATTAGCGCACGTCTCTGCTAACACCCACCAGCCAAATCATCCACTCCTCCGCATCCAGCTTTTCCTCTCCAACTTTGCTAATGTGCCACCGAATGATGTATTTTCCTGTCTCCTAAGCCCGGCCCTTTCATAACATTTTCAAGCGACCCTCGTAATTATGCAAAGTATAAGCGATTCGGGACCGACACTCCGAAATTGTTGATTTTTATCTTAGCAGTATCACTGCTCGCTCATGATGGAAATGTATGACTAAAAATATTATTTTGACGGCCGATAACCAGTATTGGAGTCTAATGTAATCAGAGGAATACATATCCCTTCCCAGAGTGCCTTATTCTTCTTCTTTTTAACCCTAAGTCTACTGCACCCATCAATTTGAGGGAATATAAACTTCATGAGCAAAATTACAAAACACTGTTTTGTAATTTTGCAGTTTTGGAATCAGTCTCCGAAGACAATGATATCGATCTCTGTTAAAGCGAGGATGAAATTAAGATCTCCTGAATCGGAAATTGAAGAGATTGAGAAATCTTCATACAATAAATGGGAATATTTCCGAAATGTAGGTCGTGTCAGAAAAGGATTGTATTTTTGCCCTATAAATGAGATTTATCTTCTATATTTTTAAACGCAGTGCCATGAAGATAAATGTATGCGTTTTCACAAGAAAACAACGATCAAAAACGCTAAACATACAAATAAATTAGCTCCTTATATCAGAAACATGGAGGAGATTTATAGACAATAGTCAAACCTTTCATACGAAAATATTTCAATCCTTGAACGTTTCATTCTTTCAAAAGCTTATTGCCATAGATCCAATTTCTTTATACAAAAACTTCAATATATTTTTTTTAATAATCTTCATTTTTTTCATTATTTGGATTTAGATTCGAACCTTTTTAATGAAAATCCTGGATCTAACTCACCATACCAACACATGATCGAATCAAGCTTTAATAATGTGAATTTCGTCCATACTATTTTGAACGAGCGATGATCTGTTGGAAGCAAATCCGATAAGTCCGATGGATGAGACAAAATTTCCCATCCAATTCCCAAAATCATATATTTCATCACCGAAGCAACATGTGGCTTAACGCTATCACGCAGGAGCGAATGATCTTTTATACAATATATCCAGAATATCACCTGATTTCTAGAAGCTTATTTGTCCTAATTTCAATAGTTCATCAAAAATGTTATTTTATATCAAGAATCAATGTTCTTCGTTAATATTCATGCTTATCCAAGCAGAAAGATTTGCATTAAGCTTGTTCGTAAATAGTTCGATATAAGAAAATTCAGACATAATTTAATGTAATAAATGTTCAATTAAATAGCTAGACTAGAAATAACAACCCCTTACTCTCCGATTGCTAGCTCTATCCAATAAACTATTATCTAAGTACTAAATAAGAAGAAAAGATAAGTCTATTTTATAATTGAAAAGTTCTAACAATGGATAATTAATTTGTTGATTATCCACTAAACTGTAGAGATCATATTGATAAAAGTCAAATTTTTAATTTGTTAATTTGTATTAAAATTAATACTATTACAATTATTTGAACTGTATCGATATTTTTAACCTTTGATTGAGATAATTTTATCGTCCTTTCTGTTATAATGAAATAGCTAAACATAATATCGGGATTGAGTACTTTAAGGTTCAAAGAGACTTTTATTTTTTGATCTGCTGAATAATTGCATAAACGAGCAAATTATGAAAAATGGATTCTGTATTTATTATTAGAAAATAGTGTGATGTTTGAATACATATATATATTATATTTGTGAACCACTTCATTTTTTGATATTCTATTTGAGTGCTCCATTCTGTCTTTTGGCTGTCAAATTATGTTTAATCTTTGAACTAAAAAGTTATATTGAATCACATTCCTCCTGTCTTTCAAACCACTCATTAGCAATATCCAAGCTTTATAAAGCTCAAAGTGTGAAAAATAAGCATTTCCATTATCATCTTAACCATATTAACCTTTACGTCTGATGGTATATTCGATATGACCTCAATTACGTCTTCGTCAATCAAAGCATAAAATCTAGTATCATTAATTAAATAGTTTGTCCATTTATACTGATATCCATTGTAACAGATATTGTAAATTGATAAATTATTAATAACAAATTTTAATCAGGTGTTTTCGCTCAATTCATTTGGTGAATACGCATAATCAAATGTCAATCAAATTATACTGGAACCATTGGATCCAAATTTGATGAATGTGTTATTAAATGTAAAAAATTGGAATACATGGCTAGTAATAAAATGTAGTATTCCCATGATGAAAAAGAGGTAATGAAATAATTTATTTATATTTATTGAAAGTCGAAATGTTGATTGAAATTTGAAACACTTCCGAGTATACACTATTTCATTGTCTGTACCTTAAAAATATTGAATAATGTATTGATGTTTTTTAACAATACTCCCAAGATATTTGATATTCCTATTTAGAGAAATTTATCTCGTAGAAAACCTCTTCCCTTTATAGGGATTTCAAAGTATGTTTGCCAGTTCATTATGTTCGGAAATTGGGTTTCCCCTGTAGACTTAAATATTCCGGTTAAGATTAGTCCCTCGCGGACAAAGCATCTTCTTTAAAGGCATAGTCTTGGTTAAACTTAACATTTTTGGATTATTTTCATCCAGAAAAAGTATCGTACCAAATTTATATTCATTATGTCTGCTTAAATTCATATCATCAAAATTTGCTAATTGTTAATTTTGCTCGATAAAAGAGATAAAATTTCGATACATTCGTTTCGCCGGCAGTAATTGATGCGGATCTTTAACAACCAAAACCACTTTGCAAGACGATAGCGAATTTCGCCGAAAAGTTGGGTCTCCCGAAGTGTATTTTTATTTTCAAATTTCCATTCTGTAAATAAAAAGCACTTCGATAAAATGTAAAATTGTGAATTTCCACAGGCTGGAAGACTTCGTCTCTCCTTCCGGCGTGATGACATATTAAATATACACATTTTCTTATACGGCCAAAGGAAATATGGAGCAGAGTTCGGCAATGTAAAAGAGCGTATGACTCAGTTTTAAGTCCCCCCGGCTCATAAATATGAAGAAATTCATTAGGAAAAGGAAACAATAGGACTCGTAAATGGGAAATTGAAAATACGGGAGCGGTATCTCCCGTCGGACCGGATAAACAACCGGCAACTTCCCATCTCCTGAACTCGTACATTGTCTGCCACTGGCTACTATTCTATATTATATTTTATATCCACATTTTCTACACTAGGCTGGGCGAAAAAATATTAGACGTTGAGTAATCGCCTGTTCTTCGATCACTGCCAAAAAAACTTTTGGCCGAAGCCCAATCATACACTAGAACCAATACGAAATCAAATATCTATTAAATTGAGTAGAATTTATTGGCACAATTTATGACTCAAAAAAGCTAATTACTTTCGGAAAATTATACAATATTTGATGAATCCAAGAAATGAAAACTACTATGGATTGCAGTAAAATTTGAATTAAATATCTTATCAAACCAAATACTAGCAATTATCGGGGTCAGTCCAAAAGTTCGTGCGTATTTTTGGGAAATTTTAAAATAGTGTAAATAAAACACAAAGATGTAAAGATGTAAACAGTAAAGATATTCTTTCATTCACCACATTGAATCACTTCGCATGTTTTTCACTTTTTGATATATTATATAAGTTCAATAAAGCATATTTTGCCATTACAATCTCGTTTCATCGATATTTAATATTTGGTCTGTAGGCCTTATTTTTTCATAATTTCTGCGATTTTTTTTTGGTAGATTCAGAAGTCAGCCAAAATAGTTTTTCCTCGATTTTATTATTTGAAATTGTGTTAAAACATGTTATATAAATTTGCCACAATTCATCAACCTTATTACACAAAATAATTTCAAATTTATAATAGATCCATAACTATTGAAAAAAATATTTATACTTGCGTTCTGATGAACACACAGATGAAAAATATCCTATCTTTGTATGATTAAACTCTAGATATTATTTTGCTTGGGTTAGTACCGAATACAAATTTGTTTATTCTTATCAGCTGAAAACTTATAAGCTAACCTTGCATAAATATTCATAGACTATTTTACATAAAATCTTCATTCTATGATGCCTCATAAACCATGTTTTTGACAGACATAATTTAAGCATATTTTATAATCAAATTGATATGGGGTTTCTTTATGTTTAAAGGTCGTCCTCCACCAACAGTTCGATGGCTCGTCAATGGCGTCTTGGTAGACGTCGAATATGAACACAACACTGGGGACGTCATTGAAAATCGACTATCTTGGCCAGCCATCGGAAGACAAGATTATGGATCCATCTTTACATGCCAAGCTGTCAATAGTGCTCGTGTAGAATCGAAAGAAGCATCGTTTTTCTTAGATATGAACCGTAAGTAATAAATAAATCAAATTGAGTAACGTAAACGATTGATGTACAAGTGCCTGTGTATTTGAAACTGTTAATAGTAACCAGATACGAACATAGTATTTAATTTGATCATTTATTAGTCCAAGCTCAATTATCGTTAATAAATCTTCATTCGGAATTTAACCAATTTGCATCGCTAAACCAAGTACCAATGCAGCGATTGAAACTGTCTACTGTCACTTTAAACGTATCGATACGTGACTTCGTTTAATAGCTACTACATAGTTACTAAATAAAGTAGACACAGCCAAATTGAGTCATTTATTTTGCTGTGCGAAAAAGATTAAGTTCGCATTTTTAAATTAAATTTGTCATTATAAATATAAAGCTACACAGTGCTAAACGATTCTCATTGAAATCTTGCCGGGATCCCAAAAGCTCGCTTTTCCGGCGTCTGGCTCAGGGATCTCGTTATAATGAGGGTATCGGACATTTATCTTCTTTATTGTCGTATTAACTCTAAGGATAACATCATTAACGAGGTAATACGTTGGGTTGATTGGTTACAGTGAAGCCACTAAGTGTGGAGATAGCGAAGGGCAGCTCACCCCTAACGGCAGACAGGCGGTATACAGTGACCTGCACTTCCGTTGGCTCCAGGCCCAATGCCGTCATCACTTGGTACAAAGGCAAAAGGCAACTGAAGAGGACCAAGGTAACCATATTAAATACTCGTTTGTTCATAAACGTAAATTTGATCTTCATTTAAACTCCCCCCTGGGAAGCTACGCTAACTTGGCAAGTACAAACTTTGGAATCCAAATCTCTCTTTTTGTTTCAACTTACTTTTATTTGTTCAGCCTTACCAACCCTATTAAATATTCATAAATAAAAATGATATAAAGATATAAAAATGATATAAATTGCTTATCTATAAATCCATTTTATTGCTGAAGAACTATATATCGTCGTTGTCAATTTAGCGAAATGAGACAAAGACAATATATCGCTACGTATGCAATACCACTTTATTATTTGCATCATGAAGAACTCCCAAAATTATTCCATAGAACAGTGTATGAAACCTCTTTTTAAATTGATCGCTACAGTAATCACTTACATTGTAGCAAATAACGAACAATGAGATTATCATTTGTTTATGTCAAATTATTAGTTAAAGCGGAAAGAAATGTCATTTTTTTTGTTATTTGGAGAAAAAAATTATTTTAATAAAAGCTGTACAATATTACGCAATTAAATAATTTCCATTGTTATTTATAATCCCCTTCCATAGTTGAGGTAACTTTTTAATGCCTCTTTCGTAAAATTCGACCGGTTTTTTCCGGAATCCAAATGATTTTTCACTTGTTCCACAGAAGTAATTTTTTTATCGCGAAGCGAATGTTCTAATGACTTAAAAAGATGATAGTCTGAAGGTGCAATATCATGAGAATATGGTAGATGTTGCAGCACTTCCAAATCCAGCTCCCTTATTTTGTTCTATGTAATCCTTGCTGTGTGTTGCTTTGCATTATCATGCTGTAATATTCTTATTTGGTTGTTAAAAAGCACTGATCGCTTTTTGAGCATTTCCGCTTTAAACTATCTAATTGTGCACAGTATAAGCTCTGCTGAGACAGTTTGTCCAGGTTTTGATAATTCGTAGTGAATTACGCCTAAAGAATCCCACCAAACACAAAGGAGGGACTTTTTCAAGGATAATGACGGTCGAGGGGTAGAAATAGGTACTTGATTTGAGAAAGCCACTGTTTTTTTTTTCTTTCTTGGACTGTTGTAGAGGATCCACTTATCATCCTCAGTAACGATTCTTCTTAAAAATGGATCGGTTTCATACCTGGACAATAGCAATGAACAAATGATTATCTGTTGTTCCAAGGCCATTGATGATAACTCGTGCGGTACCCAAATTCCCTGTTTATGTTTGTTCCCGAGTCTTTTCAAATGGTCTTTTACTATCGACCACGGACAGCCGATGTCTAACGATAAATCCTTTATTTTTCGAAGATCAGATTCTACCAGAGAATTTAATGCGTCATCGTGGATTCTTAGAGGTTGTCCTGATTTTGATTTCTTTTTCAAATCTCTATCGACACTTTTGAATTTTTTGAACCATCTATGGCATTTTCGAATATTCAATATGTTGTCATATGTATCGCAGATGGTATGGTTAGCTTCTTTTGCTTTTAATCTTTTGTCGAATAAAAACAGTAAACAATATCGCAAATGGGTCTCATCAATTTCTGGCTTGGACATTTTCACTATGGCTAAAAAAATCATAAAAATATTTGAAAAAGTAAGACAAACAAACGAGCTTCAAAATGACACTAACCTTAACGTATTCACTCGACAGCAACCCGAAGCAAACTGACGACAAAGGACGCAATAAAAAAAATGACATTTCTTTCCGCTTTATCAAAATATTTGATCTAAACATTCATTTTGTTATAAATTATCATCTTATCATATCTACTACATGTTTTATATCAATCTATAACCAAACAATAATTTGTCTTACTTTACAAAGATTGTAACTGAAGATGATAAATTGATAGTTTTTAAAAAGTTTAAGCATAAACCTAAAATTCTTCAACGAAATATTATCCATGTTTTAACTCGACAATTCATGTCTCCATGCTGCAAAATCATCCAAGAATTGAATTAAAAAGATTATCTTCTATATATTTTCTTATATAAATCTTTAGATCAAGAAACACACACGTTTTCAAAATGGAGACTATTAAAACGAGCATTAAGAAAATTACGCTTTAGATCAATATTTCTATTTAATTAAATATTACATTATGTATTAACAAATTCACGACATCGCCTATAATACGTTTACATCATCTTAAAATATATTAATTATTGCTAATAAGTTTATTTTAATATAGATAATTAGGTGAGAGGAATTATGTGTATTTAGTTAATCATAGTTGGTCCTGACCATAATATTAATTATTTCTGTATTTGTTTTTCTGGCTATAAGACTAAGCCTGGATCAAAAAGATCAATGAGTTCAACAACTAACCCACTATTTAATTAATCTTTTTAAGCGTGAATAAAATAGCTAGAAAAAATATACCATATATTTGTAAGGGTTGGAAGAATTTGAGTTGGTTTTTTAAAGTTGTGCCGCTCGTGGTCCACATTTTATTCTAACTGGACTACGAATCACCTTAATTCCCTCACTATTCACTTCCTCATCGCATGTTTCGAAGACCAAAATACCCGAATAATTAATGTGCAAACGAAAAAGTGTCTATTGGATTCGTAAATCTCTCAAAGCGAACAGGATCCCTCGGTAAATATTTTCAGCTGAAGGCCGCAATTACACCAATATCTTACCGCAAACCTTCGCAAGACTATTCGTGGCATCCATCTTCTTCTGCTTAGATTACGATTGTGTTTTCCTCCGCGAAATAAATTCCAAATACTTTTTCAACAGTTTCATTACATGGTCGAAGTGTGGAATATACTTTAATTAAAATACAATCTAAAATTTTCCCCCTTAACGCGAACGAGTGATGACAGTTTGATATTTTTTACGCCGTCGAATAATTGGGCTGATTCTTCCCTATCTCTCTTAATCTTACAAAAGCGAAGAAGAACGTTTGTAAGGAAGCGAGCCTTATTTCCATACAACGTTAAGGGATTTTATAGAACAAAGCCTTGTTTGATTCAATTTTAATGAGATCTCTATTTCGAGTTTTATTTTAAAGGTTTTATTTAAACAAGCTGTTTTCCGATGGAGATAATGAAAATTTCATTTTCTTCATTTTTGACTGAAAATAAATCACAAAGGGGCTTGCAATTAGACGCGTGTTTGCTTCGGTTACTATGAAAGCGAAAGTAGAACAAAAATGAATGGGTCGCTGAATCCAATATTAATTAAAATGCATAATTACATTATACATTTTTCAATCTACAACCAAATAAAAATTATCAACAGTATTTAAGATATAAGCACAAAAGATTATTAAGCTGGAGATTTTTTAATGAGAATTTAAAAACCCAAATCGAAGTATCACAATATAATTATCATTACTTAAAAACGTAAATAGATTAAAAGTATTAATATTTCCAATAAATAGTCTTGTCCGAGATTGAGCTTGATTTTCTGGATCAGAAAAAGACAATACTGAGATAGTTAATAAAATTAGACTGATCGATTTATAATAAGAGTTTAAATAACAAACTTCTCCAATAAAAAATCATATCACTAAATACGACCAAATTGCATGCCAATATTATCACTTGAACATAAACAGTTAGCCAAAAAATTCAAAGCCAAAAAAGTCTTAATTATGAACAAACACTGGAAGCTATTTTAGAACATGTTAAAAAGACGTTGTTTAAGATTAACGAAAATGAAAAATATGTTTTACTAACTGAAAGTTCAATTGCACAATAAAATCTCTGAAAACTGAAATTGGAGTTGCTGTATTTTAGACATTAATTAAGTGTATGTAACACATCACTCAATAAATGCGTAGGCTTTTTTGAGGAAATCCTACAAACTTATTGAGCGATGTGTTATTCATAACTTTTTTCAAGCCGTTTCAGTAATGTGATATAAAATGCAAATAAATACTCAATCGCTTAATTATCAGATTGAATCATAAATAATTGCCGGCGAAAAGAAGCCGTTGTTTTTATTCAATGTTACCTTTGATGAGTCATCCGTATTGGTAAGTATAGGGTATAATTGGATAGGTATGAGTCCTATCAGTCGTTCGATAACAGTTAACTGTTTCACATCTTATGTTATAGTTTTTTTTTTTACCCATAAAAAGGAAAATCAAAAGTGCATTTTCGCCATGTAATGCTTTGGGAGTAAACAAAGCAACAGGCTACCGCTAAAATAATGCGGTAAATGTAGTGGAAGAGTACTAAATTAACAGACAGTAAAAAATTATAATAAGATAATGTTGTATGCAAAAGACAGTGGCTTAATAAAGATTAACCACCTTTACCAGATCCTAAAGCCAATATTCATGAAAAAATATTATTTTGTGTATTGTGGGATCGTCGAAGCATAATCCACCACTAGCTTTTAAATGGAAATGAAACAATCAGTGCCGATAAATACACAATTACAACGTGTTCAAGAAAAATGCCCTTATCTCGTCAATCGGAAAAATGCCATTCTGTTATACGATAATGTAAAACCGCATACAGCAAACTTGATGCAGCAAAAAATTCTGGAACTTGGGTGGTTTGTCTTATTACATCCCTGATACTCCCCGTTTCTTGCCCCAACCGACTACCACAAATTCTGTTCTTTGCAGAATTTCTGAAATGGAAAAATATATCAAAAATTATGAGAAAGTGAATTACGCTATCGAAAATTTCTTTTCATCTAAATCTGCTAAATTTTATGAAAAAGGTATTGATAAGTTATCAGTAAAATGGAAGAAAGTTATTAATAATAATGGTGAATATGCAATAGAGTAGTATTGCTTTGTTATTGTGTTAAAGCTAAATAAATGTTTGAAAAAAAAACCGGCAATTATTTATGACTCACTTAAATAATTCGCACAATCTAAAGAGAATTAAGATTTTTCAAAAATAAATCTTTTGGATGTGTTTCAACGCGAAATTGCTTTGATGTATATTAAATTACTCAACTAGAATCCCACAAGGTTCCATATTTGAAATCTTTTTTAGGCTAAAATATTCAACGAATTTAAATGTATGTCATTAATGAAGAATTTAGATTAGCAAAACGTTTGTCATCATATTCAACGCTATTATCCGAGTCAAAGACAATAATGTAAAAGAATATGTATAAATATATAAAATACAAATATCTTGTTCCAAAAGTTGTTTTAAATTTAATTTAATTAGCATACGCTATCAAATTATGTTTCATCTTTATAACCTTTATATCGCTATGAATTACACAAATTGTTCTTGGAAATTAATACGGCTATTCACATTTCGTTAAAGGTTACTCGTTGTTTACACAAAAATGATATCCATAGATAAATTTCACCTCAAGTTTAATTCATTAGCGACGCAAATTTTCGCAAAAAGAAGTAAAACTCCAGCAAGAGAGACATGAGTGATGATAGGGACTTCCAACAAAATCCAGCACTACCCCCCATCCTTAATGAAAGAGCCATACGTAATAGAGACCCTTTCACGAACGAGACCAGGTGCAAAACTGTGATGAGACCATGTAAAATATTTACGTACCGTAATGCAGCAATATACACTTAGCTTAGGCAAATGGTATTATAAAATTATTATTCACACAACACTCGCAAGAGCTACGCAGATTAATGTTTAATGGTAGCAATCAAGTCATTATAAATTAACCGAATTATTTCGGAACGCCTCAGCTGTGGATCCGAAGAACTCTCCATGAACTATTTATCGCCTTCTACCCTACCTTCGCTACATTAAAAAATCGATAAGGGTCTAGCGTTGCATATATGAACGCTTTAACGATCCGCACATACTGATGCCTTTATTTCTTTCTCGTGGAGACATTTCCCTGTCAGGGGTGTGCAACCTTCGGACGCTGCGAAGATAAGGGCCGTACAAAATTTCCTTCATCATAAATATTACGCCTGACCAAAATCTGTTTCCAGACCATAAAGTCAATGTGAACTCGTTCGTGGAAGATAAAAGAAGAAGATTTACCCGAGCCACTGATGGAAGGGCCTGACCCTACATAGAAATCCCCCCCCCGCACCGATTTGCTTTGATTATTTTTGCTGAAATTATCAATTTGAAATCTAAAATCAAACAACAAATTTGTATTGCTGTCTTCTTTACAATTATATCATACATCCAGATGTTTATGATATATTTATTATATTATGCTCATATACTAGAGGGTAGCTTTTCTGGCAAAAACGCTGTTATGCTCTCGCAAATATTTACGCATATTATTTTTACAAAAAAATAATTGAACCATTTGTATGAATATTAATTATGTTACCAAGAAATACAATAAAATGAGACAGAAAATCAACCAAAAATTGCCTATAAAATTATATATAAATTTATAATGGATACTAAAAATTTGAAGACTGTTTCATGATATAAATGTATATCTTCAAATATAAGAGTCCTCATTATTTATAATTATCGTAACAAAATATAATATCTTCGAATGATCAAATAAGATATTAATGGTTCAGATTTTCAACAGTTTTCAGAACTTGTTACATCATTATTCATACTTAGGGTGAGCTTCCATAGATACAAAAATCATTCACATACAAAAATATGCTGTATATCTAATATCGATTTAGCAAGTTAGCAATTAAAAAACAATGTTTAAAAAAGCGAACTTTATATGATCGTTGTAGTCTTAATCATGACATTAAAAAAATCTTGCGTTCTCATAATAATTTACTGTTTTTAGCTATTTTTTATAGATTTCCTTATCAATTAAATATGATTATTATATTTTTAAAAAAATAGGATTGATCTACTTGTGCGAATAGAGCAGGTTAATCTGATATACCAACGTTTAATCGAAAATTGGCACAATATTGTCAGCTATAATATATTAAAATTGATAGCATTTGATAAAGAAAACCTCAAACTTCAAGTTTAAAATATAAATACGACATCTGGTTAATTCGACTGTCCAATATTTAAATGAAATTACTATAAAAAATATTGATTTCCATATGATTTCAATGGGTTTTTACTTGAATTACTGCCCCTTTTATTATTTAATTTTCATATATATTACATAAATATTAAAACTGTAAATTCTTCGAATGATTTGAGAGTGTGTAGTTCTTCGTCGGCTAGAAAGTACTCCTCGAGGATCAAATGAACACAGTCAGAATTGCGCTTCTTTTTATTGAATTTCCAGTTTTTAACAAGTCGCGCTGATGCTATTGAACCCTTTAACTAAGAGTGAATACTTTGACCCAACTGGTTCACTTTTGGATCAAACAGATAGCTTTTTTCACAGTCACGTTATCTCCAGTGCCTTTTGTTTTACGACCCCGCAGGATACGATCAATGACCGGGAGACCGTTCTTAGCTTGATTGGATTTATGTTACGGCCAGTGCTGAAATCACACCATTTTTTTTCGTTCTTCCTTTCCCTATCGTCCTTTTATCCACCCCGCGTACGGGTGCCTCGCGAAATTCGTTTACTGCGAAAAAGAAGCGTCTTGATTGTTTCATAAAAGTTTAAGCACGAACGTTCATCATGGATCGATGTCAGCTCGGGATCACTCCATTTACTCTACATGATACTAACTCCTCCGAATGGGTCACAAAACTTTTGTCTGTCTCCTTTTCAAAAAATACAGCCGTGTGCTACTAAAAAAAGGATATACTGGAAGACCTTTTCACCTTTTTTATCGGCGCCATTTTGAAAATGGCGCCGTTACGCCGACGCTGGTATTTTGTTCGATTATTTTTATATCAGCTGAAATTTAATTTAAAAATATTGCTCGGTTATGTAATCACTTTTTTTTTCTCTTACGCAGGAAGAAACGAAGGACAATATAACCATAAGTGAATTGAGTTTTGTACCCACGACTGAAGATGATGGACGACTTCTCACTTGTCGGGCGGAAAACCCTAATCTTTCCTTGTTCTTGGAGACGTCGTGGAAAATCGAGGTCGTTTGTAAGTAAAATAATTACTTTTCCCTACAAAAAAAAGTATTTTTACAGCTTCATCCATTTTCATTCATAAAACATAAAAATTCATATCTTTCCCTGAAGTGTCCTTTAAATTTTTGTCCATAATTTATTTTCTCAAGCTCACTGCTAAATTTTTATTACAAAAATTTTCTTCAATTTAATACTTCCTTTAGCAACCTTTAACGATTTCCTTCATTTTTCTATCAAAAATGTTAATGCGTGCATACCAAAATTCGCAAGGATACACATATGGAAATACACATTACGTGATATGGGTATTTTTTCAATTATTACGGCTCTCGCAGTTAAATGTCTAAACCGGCGGCCCCGTTTTCATACCCGGGGCGTATTTCTTTATGTCTGTGTCAACAAAACATGATGGATATTTTTTAATATTGTAGATCCGCCTCAGGTGAGCTTGCTATTAGGTAGTACTCTTTCTGCCGAGGACATCAAGGAAGGTGACGACGTCTATTTCGAATGCCACGTACATTCCAACCCTCCTTGGAGGAAACTCTCCTGGATGCATAATGTGAGTACCGCAATTCTTAAAATATTTATACCGAATTCCATAACTTTAGATATTCAAGGAAAAGAAATAAAAGCACAATCGATGAATTATTCATAAAAACGTTTATTATTGACGCGAATCGTTTTTTGCCCTTTTCTTGTACAAAATTTAATTTCGCATTTGGCATCATTTACAATTGCAAATAGTTTTAAGTAATTTATATAAATATACAAATAAATAAACTTGAAAACAATGGATTGGTTGACATTGAAATTGAACCGAATATTTCCTCGGAAACTCAATTTACATTAAATATGTAATCGGCATTGATGTTGATGGCTTCTTAAATTTAGTTGCTTATTTACGGAATCGTTTTTAGTTATGATTATTATGCCATATCCTTTTGTCAAATATTAGCTATAACCATAAAAGATTATCCTGGAAGTAAAGGGGCTTTTAGAGTGGTGATTTTCTGCTGCCTTTCACGTATAACTAAGAAAGGGTCATTAGAAAATATGAATTGAACAGAACGAATATTTACTCTGAGATATAATACAAATTCAATTCAATTAATTCCTTCATAATACTCATAGAACAGCAATATTACTGTTATTCTTCTATTCTTGTATTTCTATTCTTGTAGCAGAATAAATGTCAATCTCAATTATTTTTCACGCTTCCAGATATATGGTATGGAGATTTCAAGTTCTATTAGGGATTCAGCATTTTGTGAAACTAATTAAATTCTAATGAAAAAAATATATATTTTCAAATCTAATACGATTTTAAAAATTAGTATGTAGATTAATATGAATCACGAATAAATCCAGATACGGATTACTAGCCTTTTAAAAATATTTTAACAAACTACATTCACCAATAAATAATAACAAATTTTGGCTTTATCTATCCATGAATAAGTTAAAAAATATTGATGAAATACTGATTAAAAAGGTGTGACCGGGAGTGAAAACCAATCCAAAATCAGAGAGGTGCCTAAAACTAAATGATAATCTTCTAAACTTGCTCATCAGCAATATGTTATTGTTATTTATTAACTGTAAAAATGAAAACTAAAAACTCGGGAATAAAATGAAGGAGCAATTATCCAAATTAAAAATATACCTTCTACAAGTCATAATTTATCTTAAAAAATGTGATCGTTTAAGTTTAGCGGAATTCAATATAAGCTTTTCATTAGGATTTACTAAAACAAACCAGCTGCTTCTCGCCCCCTTTGCGTTACCTTCACCGCCGCGATAATCTCCGTCTATCGCGTTGTTCAGCCGCGGAAACCACACCGGGAAGTCATTAGAAGCGCCAAGCGCTTCTTACCATTATCCTCGATGATGATTCCGGCAGCGATAAACGGCGAACGCATCCCTTTTCGAAGAACTCCCTGACAATGCGGAATCTTAACAATTAAATATATAGCCAGATTTAAAACGACCAAACTTCAAAAATATAATTTCTTATAATGGGTTGGAAACTATGAAACGGGCGTTGAATAAAAATAAAAGCCAATGGCGCTATTTTTCACATTATTTATAATATTCAATCGAAACAACTTCTATTGGCATCTACGACTTTTTGCCAACGATTAGACAAATCATATGCCTTTTTTTAAAAATCTTCTTCTTCTTACGTGGTCCTAAATATTTTAGACATTTTTAAGATAAAACGTTTTTGTTATCAATTTTTAAGTTATTATTTAATAAAACACTACTGTTTTTTTACCAAAATTGTATATTTTACTAATATATTATACAGAGGCATTATATTTTATAGTTAATAATTAGATAATTTATGATATCTCTCAAAACATTGAAGACCAGGATTTTTTAGATTTTATTTTGTAAATTCGTTAGTTTCGTACAAAAATATTATGAATATTATATGATTGCGTAAAAATATCATAAGTGTGATCGGAGATGTTCACGAAAGCGCGCGTTAAGAGTCACTGCCTGTATTTTAGGATTTTTTCCGGGCAACAGCCCCTTCCCTTTGTATCTCTAGCAGGTAAGCAAAACACTATAAAAGATCATAAAAACCAATATTCCTTTCCATATACTGTCCTAAACACGATTTTTTTAAATCTGAGTGGGGGAAAAAATGAAGAAACAAAATGTCGAGCCAGACTCGACATAGGACCGGAAAGAGATATGAGTCCAATTTTTTACTTTATTTATTGCACGCAAATGTTTTAACATCTGCGTGCAAGTTCCTAATTTAGATACAAGTTCACGAATAGTAGTTTGTGGATCTAATTCCACAGTCTTCCTCGAGGCTTGTTGACGATACTCAAACTGCCAGAACGAAATTTTTGAAAACAATATCGAGCATTTTTTTTCATTTGTGGATCCATCTCCGAATACGTTATTAATGTTTCTGTAAGCTTGAGTAGCGCTTTGGTTCAATTTGAACTCGTATAAGAAAAGTAAATGTGAATCGTGATTTTCATCTGGTTTCAAGGTTTCCATAGGCCCGTTTCATAGTTTCCGATCTAATATTTATACATATTGATTGATGAATTTTATTTTAGGATTGCGTAACTGTGTAGGGCTTAATATGTAATTTTCGCAATAATCCCTGGATGAAATTTTGTCTAAATGAGGTCTTGTATTGAATGAGATTATGGAGTGCTTCAACAACGTGTTTGTTTATCAGCGCGTTCATAACCAAATTCGGCTTAGAATATTGAAAAGCCAAGGGCGTAAGCAATCTAATTAGAGGCGTATTCATCGGGGCGACATGTTTTGTAGGCTGATTGTCAAATTGTGTCATATCGAAGTCGGGTCATCATCGAGGAGCGCCACAAAAGAGCGGTTATTAATTGCGCCATCGCTCAGAGTGTGAATGATGAGTCGGCGGGCCGTACATGTGCTACTATGACACTCCATCACTGCGACCACCGCAGGGAATGATGATTCATACGGTGTCATTAGGGATGAGGCCTGAGTGATAAGCCGCCCGGGGCGTTATCTGCACACCATCATTTCGGCAAATGGTTATTAAATTACGGTTTAATGCCGAAACCGTATTACTATCGGTTCGTTAGACCTGCATTGCGTAGCCGTCCCACTCGGAATTAAACCGTTTGTTCGGGGCGCCCGTGGGCCGCGTCCCGGGCTAACTGAATAATGGGCGAACGGCTTTGTGCGCGTGCATGTTTGTGTTCCTGCTTTCAAACCGTTACAAACTGCGATCGGCATCCATGAATATTCAAATGAATTCACCCAAATCGCACCGATTCCGCTTGATTAATCGTCGAATATTTTCATCTGTCCGTTTTGCAGCACTGACAATTTGCTATATTGACATTTTTAATTGCGACGATGAAAACCGCAATTTTTGCTGCAATAAAGATAAAAGTGATCGTATCCTATAACATCGACACGTCGACGATCGATCGAATGTGTTAGGGGTGGATTGGTGTCGAACCGTGGGGCGGGCAGTTTTTCGCTACTTACTCATGTTGAACCATTTTGATCCGAAAAAAACTACAAAAACAAGACTAGCTGACAAATAAGCTCTTGACACAGAAGATAAATAAGACTTTGAGACCTTTAGCTAAATAGTATCCAGCATTTTAATTAATAATTCCACAAAATTTATCAAAACATGCGTCACATAACTTAATTCGGTTTCATTATACGGATTTTTTTTAACAAATGGACTAAATAAACTTTTTAACAATAGCTGATTAAATTTAATATTTAAATAACAATATGATAAGCTTTTCAAAACTACTAGAACTATAATACAAAAACAGTAGAACATAGCTTTTCAAAATGGTTCCAATGAGCGCCCGGGAATCCAAAAGCAAATGATTACTGCGTAATTCAAGGGATGAAAATAAGCCTTGAAATACACGTTAAGAAAGAATACATGGAAGAATTGATTCTAAAAAATATTTTTTAATACAAATAAAAATGTTTAATTTGTATAAAATTATTTCATTTAAGAGTTCACGGACAGGTTTTTGCTATTTAAAAAGGGTCCATGGACATTTTGAAATGTCTGCTTCATGTTATATATTTTTCTGCGTTGGTGTAAAAAATTGCAGCGATAACAAAAGGAATGAAACAATTAATTTTATTTATTTTTAATTCATTCAAAATCGAAGTATTTTTTATTAAGGCTCATCAAAATGAATGATACTTTTCAAAGTATAGAAAATATTGAAATTTCCTCGCTTTGGTAAAAAAATGATCGTAATCAATGTTTACAAAGTGATAAATTTGCTTTGATATCAGCTGTTCGGGATAAATTTATTCAAAATAGTCAGAATAACTAAAACCCAGAAGCAAACAAGACGAGCAAATTTTTCCATTTAAAGCCAGATACAGATATATTCAATATTTGTCGCAAAACCCCGACAAATTTGGTAGTAAATTAAGAATATTTTAAACGGGTTTCTTGCTTAGGAAAAAAGTAATATCCCAACGCCTAAGTGAATTTATAATACTCAGTTGAATCCTATACTATAAAAGGAAGATACATAATAAATAATAATTCTATTTAAATTACTGTAAAAAGGAAACACCGATTGACACTATACAAGAAAATAAAGCTAACTACCAAAAACAAAAAAGATATCATGACTCATTTTTCATCATTACTTTATACGTGAGAATGAGATTATTCTTGCAATTAACAAAATTATACCAAAAAGGAAAAGTTTTGTCTTGAGTTTGAAACATAAATCCACGAAAAGGGTGTTTTCACAAAGGTTTTTCATACGAATGGTGCCCAGATCCTTTAATAAGACTACCATTAATTGCAATGCATGTAAAAACCATAACCATATGTAATAATAGAAAAATCAATTTAAATTTATTGAATTCGATTCAATTACCTCGCACTGTCCGGATAATTGATAAAAAAAAGTTCATCTGATTTGAATCCAATTTTTTCAATAGGATTTTAAGAAATAGCCCACTATCCCAATATTATAAAAGATACAAGAACATTCTTAATTCTGTAAGCCCAATTAAATGGATATTTATTTTTAATAGGTTTTTCATGCATTTTATTTTATATGTATGTAAGATAATGTGCCTTCGATCTAAAATTGTCGTTGAATTCTCGTACAGGAATAACATTGGTCTTTGACTGGCTGAGAAATAGTCTTAATTTAATCCCCAGAAACGCTTAAATATATGAAATTACTGTTAAGTACAGCCCACGTCTTGAAAAGCATACTATGACATTTGAATAAAATACTGCGGAAAGTAAACTTAAATATAGATTGTTCTGAGAACTCCGCAAATAGCAAGTAGCAATTGATATAAACGTATATGATAAAGTATTATTCAGACAATAAAACAGTTCTATATAAATGCGACTTGTTTTCTTAGACTTAAGTTTGTCAGATCGTCTAACAGTGCTACTCTTAAATTTTTTCATTCAAAGGATATTTTGAAAAAATCTATTGATATGAAAGTCAACTGTTCAAGTAATCTGGAATACGTTAATTCTACGTTATTCCACCGTACATAAAGAAGGAATTTTCTAAAATCATGATGGTTTAGGGATAGAAAAATTCTTTGTTTAAATATTTTACCTAAACTATTAAAATATATTTAAATGTTATAATACCTATAAATAACCAAGCTTAAATGACTATTATTTGATGATTTTAAAATGATCTGACTGTAAAATTTCTTCATTCCTTCTTAGCTTTGACGTTATTTATAAATAATGATAAGAAATTGTTCGATATAAAATAATAATTGACCAACTTTGATTAACCTTTTGAGGAGTGAGCAAATTTAAAATCGATGAAGTCGTTGATGCCATAATCGCTTTACACCGATTACTCTCTGTCAGCTCCTATCAGCGTAAGACAATCTTCAATTCGAGGCAGAGTAAATTGTAAATAAACACTGCTGATAGCATACAAGACCACGTCATTTTTTTCACATAAACAATACACAAAAAATCGATTCATTTGCTCCTGCTTTAGAAGAACAAAGACTCATTCAACAAGCAGCGACAAACAGGAAGCAATTAAATAAATAAACACTGTCGATAGCACACAATATTCGGTAATTTCTTTGCGTAATCAAATAACAAACTTGTAATCGAAGTCGATTAAACGATAAATTTGGGCTAACGATCTATACAATCGTGCGATGTATGCGAAGAAATTCTCCGTCTCTGTCTTCCCACCTGCGCTCCGTTCTCTTTCTGTCTCTGTCTGTCTCCGAGCTCAATGTACAAGAGTGCTTTTTCTAAATAGTGGAGGGGAGGTCCCAGACCCTGGGATAATACTCCTTTAGGGGTTAAAGATAACAAAAATATATGCTTCTTAAATCATATCTCGATACAAACCGGCTATATAAGAGTCTAAATCAAATTTAAAATTATTTTCGATGGCTCTAATTTTTATTTGGTAAATGGCATCGTAAATCGACTAAATATGTCAAAATCGGGCTTAATTATTTATATTACACAGTGTTATCGAACAAATTAGATTATTTTACACATAAAATGATCGCCGTAATCACATGTAACCTAATTTAAATTCGTCATATTTTCGCAATTAAATTATTTTCGTCTGTCGGCGATTATAATTTTTCTTTTTCACATCTACAAAAGCCCACAATGAATATTCGTCGTGTACATTAAAGCATGACTGGCTAATTGGTGTTCGCCATCAAAATGAGATTTTAAATTAAAATGTGACAAATGTACACCCATTTTTTTAACGTGTCACATTAATTTTAGCAGAGAAGAAAACCTACATTTTTATTTTAGACATATTAAAATATTTCGGCGGCTTTGTAATTGTTATTTCTTTCCTTATTTCGAAATTAATACGCGAGTGGGACTCACTTTTCGCGGTTTTAAAAATTTAATGAGATCATAAATTTTCCGCGCCACTCACACACACATTTAACTCATTTGAATATGGAAAATGCAAAGTTAAATAAACAACATTTTCCTTGGGAATTTTCTTTTGATTTCAAGCGCGTTTTATATATTTTTATAGCGGATATGATAAAAAATTGAACTTAAAACTAGTTTTGCCATATTTTTAAATCTTCAAATATTACACCTGGCACAATTAGGATTCCTCAGTTTCCATGGCGGGAATGTCTCTGGAAGTGGATAAAGTATGAAGTTAACTTTTATTGCCTGACATCCATTGTGGTTAGTACACATGAGCCGAGCCGGTCTTCTTTGTTTGAAAAAATGAGCCTCCACTAAATATTTTAAGTTCTTCAGAGTTTTCTCAGTTCTAAAAGCCTAAGCTGACAGGTGCCGTAAGCTGCTGAGAGTAAATACAACTTGTTTGCTTTTATATTTATCACTGAATAATTCCGGGAATGGTAACATTAATTTATGATTATGGATCCCTTACCTTTTTCAGAAATGGGACTTACACAACTTTTCCTTTTCAATTTTGCTCCCTTATAATCCGATCAAGGGTATCTACCGATAAAAACGAACTTATGATAAAAATCAAATATTTAAGTGGAAATGTTTAAAATTTCATAAACAATAAAAATCTTTCCTCTTTCTTTGAGAACAAAAACACTGTTAATAAAATCACTTTTCCGTTAAAGAAATGAATGTACTCGGGATAGATGCTTCATCCTACTTATTGTTATTGTGTGAAATCTGCTATCTACTTACATATAACAGGAATATTAATATTATATACTCATAGATCATTATTTGAAAATATACGCAATAAATGAATTAAAAATATAATTTAGTAAAAACTTTGTAAATATTAAAATTACAACATAACAGTATAGTTTCATTCAAAAGTCAAAAATATAGATTGATTATTATCATTTTTTGATGAACTGTCTTTCGATAGCTTTTGTATTGCTATGGATTTGGATGGAGAAACAAAATCACATGAACATACAATCAGGTTAATCCCTACTGGAAACCTGTGCCATGGCATAAAGTGAAAGCATGCCGTTAAAAATAATGACATGAAAAATCTTTTGAGGCGGACATTCTTCTTATTCACATTTAAATGATCACAAACATGTAAATATCAAATAACGGTATAATGACTTTGCCTTTGGGATTTTATAAATATTTTCGATCGAACTTCTCAATATAAGCTTATTTAGATTTGAAACGTTAAAGGACGTTTCTGCCTTGTTGGACCTAAAAGTGATCGATTTTTTAACATTTTTTTATGTAAAGAGTATTAAATATAGAATATTGATATTTATTGTGTGGCAATCTTTATTAAACATAAAAATATTTTTTAAAGTTTGACAAATTATGATAGTGGGAATGGAGGAGAGCCTCATATGTCGGTGTGCGAGTGATGACATTCTTTACCGCGGAAGTCTTATATCCTGGACAGATTATTTGCAGCTAAAAGGTTAAACACATTTTTACTTTGTATGATATTATGTAAAGCTTAAACTATAATTAAGAATAAATATTGGAAAATAAAAAAATAGTGATCGATCGAAGAAAAATGGGTATTTTTACTAACATTTTTTGTAATTTTTTTATTAATTAAATAAATACATTTCAATATTTTTAGATAATTATAGGTCAAACGATGTAAACGTTTATTATTCATATATTTTCTAAATTTCATGAAGAATGCTTATCTAGGACGTGTGGGAGCACTTCCGTAAACTTTATATCTTTACATATTTATGTCGACTTGAAACATACATTACATTGGTTCCCTCCGTTGCACGAAGATTTTTTTAAACAACAAGGCAGAAATGTCTCTTAAATACTAAAGTGATTAATAAACTTGTGTCATCCACACACAAAAGTGAATGTTGTTTTAAAAAAATGATAATTTTTGTATATGGATGACAATGAGAAAACATCACATGAAAAATCTTATCCCTAAAAATATTTCCTGTGGAGTTCGCTTATAACCAATAATAGAAAATATACTGTAGAAAGAGATCGCAAGAGTAATTCGCGAAATTAACCACGAAATTAATGTTGAAATATGGACCTTGACTGCGGGAACACGTGTTCTTACCGCCAGTTCTCTAGTGGTCTCACAGCTGGCTTTTCTATCTACGACCTAAGATCCTCCGTCTCAATGTTACAATACATTTTAAAAAGTAGATAAAATTGAATAATCATTTCTAACTACTGATAATATATAACAGGGAATGATGTTTATATCATACATTACTAAATATTTTATGAATTTTAAAGTACTTTTAACATACAAATTGTATGTGTATTTATATATATATATATTTTATCAAGACATCTAAAATCATTTGCACGGAAATTCGTAAGGTAAATACATTTTTTTACAGGGCTTGTAGAAAATATGGCGTAAAATATACATAAACCATATACCAAATTCCAAGAAAAAAATTAAGAAGCATCCTTAGAAAATCCTAAAAGATAATATACAACACGTGAGGCTCTTTTGCGACGTATTTTTCACAACCGGGAGCTTTTTTGCCGCTCGGCAGAATCCACTAGTTTGCGCAAATATTTTGTTTACGTGGCGCTTGTATGGGATTTGTAAATATAGTGAAATACCGCAAACCGGCGCGGCTGTTAGTTAAATTAAGTTTATTGTTTCCTTCCATTATTATTGTTGTTTTAGGATGTTGTTACTAAAACGCTGCTAAACTTTGGTAGGGTGAATAGAATCCGACGGAAGAGGGCTGAATGGAAGTTTTCTCGTTAGTTGTGTACTTGAGCCAGCTAGAGGCATCTTGCTTCTTGAAACGCCGTATCAAATCTTCAGCTGAAAGATATTATTAAATAATGGAATCCACTCAACATCGGTAACGATTCGATGGGCTTATATGTTACAAATCGAATCCTAGACGTGTATATATTCAACTTTCAAAATATATCGTAGTCTTTCAAGCGAATAGAAGATCGTGCATTCTCCAGAGCTTTTTGAGCTGTGATTTTATTTTATTGTATTACATATCTAATGTGCAGCAGATTTTCTTTAAAATATAGTTTTATAATACGCCATTGATAATGAATAATATCCAAGAAAGAGTTATTATAAGTCGGAAAGAATGTCTTGACCCATTTTCCTCAACGGCTTCCATCGTATATAAACATTTATCTTTCGATCCTTTACTCTAAAAATTGAAAGAAAATACTATTAGAAATCATCCATGGTGGATATTTCTTTCGTGGATTTTATAAATATCACATATATCTGATGAAATATATTAATTAAAGTGCTGTTTGAACACTTAACACGCAACAATATAATATGATACTTAAATTAAAATACAAAGAAATATGTAAGCTCAAGTGTTTTGTAGCTAGATAAGATCAGGCGTGATTGGTAGTTGCTGCGGGCGGTGGCAGATAGTCGTTAAAATACATTTTCCACTACTATATTAAATGAATATTGTCATTCAATCACAAAAATTTCTTATTTCTACAATTCGATATGACTTACTATGTTCAATATGATTATTTCGATAAATAAGGATGTTTAAGTGAATGGTGAATTTCAGAACTAAGAAATCTGAATAATATTTTCGATCCAAGTTTACTCTGATTTCATGGATCAGAAAAAGGTGATTTTCACCTGGTTTTATTATTTAAAATTCCTATTCAAATAATTCTCATATCATATAGGAAAGACAATGAGGAACTATCACATGAAAATTCCTTTCCCTAAAAAATCCCTATGAAGATTGCCTACAACCAATAACAGATTAACAACTTAAGAAGAAAAATATTCTTACTCCAAATCCAATTTGAATAAGAAAAACCAATGTTCTAAAATGTTGTCTATAAACAATTTTAATATCATGCTTCCACTGTATATTTAATACATCCAGTAAGGACTAATCTTGTTTTTATTTGGTTTTGATGACATATTTTAGATGAAAAAAATCATATAATTCGTTTCTAATTTACTTCTAATTTTTGGAAGTAAATTCTCATGCGTTAAATGTAATTTTTTAACTTAAAATCATCATGATTGTATAGCAATATGTGGTTAATTTATCTGCATGAAACACGCTTGTTTGATATGTTTTATCTTTCGCACATATTATAATAAAAACTAGTTATATACCGCGTCATTTTCGCTTTGATCATTTGGGTCCAACAATGAGTTATTAATGTGTTCTTAAGTGCCGTTTAAATTGGGCTGGAATATTTTTGCAATTATCTTAATTCAACCACATTTATCCAGAAATAAATTGGGGCTTATGGTCACGTATTCAACTCTAAACTTACTCGTTTTGCGTGTGTGTACTGTGTGAAATAAATTGTTTATCTCCAGACTTTTGCCAGTAATTTATCTTAGATTAATCGAAATTTCGAGAGGTATACTTACGCCCAAATAAATTATCTGATTTGGACATATAAAAAGCCATTCAAAGTCAATCGTGATATATTGGCTGTGAAGTTTGCTCGTCTAAAAGTTGGATAAAGAGTCACGGAAACACGAAAATTTCCAAATGAAATAAATATTGATATAAGTTGAAAAGTTTGATGAGTTAGCTAAATTTTGCGAGAGAAACTTCCTTATGGAGACAAAAATATTAAGCTTATTGAATAGACGATCGCGTATAACGCCTCCAGAGTTTCTCATGATGAGACAGCATCTCAAAGTTTTGAACAAAGGTGGCTCCTGCTTGAGCTAGGCCGGAAACATTAGGTGAGCTAAGCGAGGAAAGTTCCTGAATCTTGCCTGTTGCCCTTCGCCAAGGGATGCTGCCTCAGATTACTCTCACAACATCAAAATTTACCTCCGAGATTCCTATTGTGCAACTATTGCGAGCAGAGCAATACTCCACCGAACAAAGCCGCGTCTTTGTAGATGTATCGTGGATTTAAAGACTTTGTAATTAATCTTCTGCAATTTGTTGCGATGTAAATCTGTTCGTATCCTCAAACGAAATTTGTATCAAGAGCATTCATTTGCAAGTAAAAAGATCTACATCAGATAACTCGTTCTGACTCTGAAAGAGTGCAAAAAAAATTTTAGCGTAGCAGTCATCGTAAAAGCTTTTACCCTCGGCATAATTTAAAAGTCACTTCAATTCATTAAATTTTGCTTCCGCTTCCAATAGGTGCTAAAATTTTATTTTTACGTCTTTGACTCGAAAAGAAGTCGTTTTAAAGCGCGCTGTATATCGCGATTCAATTTTATCCTCAAAGCAAAGGAGTTAGGTTTTTTCTCTTATATTAGATCCTTTGTTAAAAAATAATTGCGGATTAAGTCAGATATGTGTAGTTGAACGACTAAAATGATCGAGCCTTTGGGAAAATTACGAAAGATTCCTATCAAATATCTGACATCGCAGATTTCTTATCTCTTTGTGCGTGGGATGCCGAAAAAAATATCCGTAGCTTTGTATTACACTTGACTTTTCCAATTTACTGATATTTTCTTTGTAATATACTTTTCTAGCGAGCTCTAATTTTTTTATATTTTTCAATACAATCTTATTGTCTCACACAAATCGTTTTCTTATTAATAAATACACACGCACAACGTTACCTATGGCCAAATGTGTTCTTCGCGTTTATTGAAATTTCACTCATCCAATGCATAACAATATTATCTTACATTTTGACATCCAAATCCCAATCAAAACTTGAACGAATTCTCCGACACACCATTGTTCAAAATATCAATATCAAATTCCAAGGAAGACTTTATAATACGAACCCATCCTATTCAGGCTATCAGTTAAACGAACTGACGGACAGACAGACGATATATATTTTGATGATAAACAAAGATTTAAGCAACAATATCATGTTTAATCGCATGCAATACTGAACAATAATATTTTATTAAACTAGCAAAATATTGATTATATAACCCGTCTTTATAAATGCGTCTTAATTATCGAAAAAACATAATCAATACCACATAAATTAGTATGAAAAACATTATGAAATCTTAAATTTGTCGGCAATGGTGTCATAGAAAACTCTTACATTACAGTTAAGAAGTTCCTTCGTGCATCTTTAAATACTCTTAAGAAATAGGGTGTTATTAAATATAATTTTATGTCAGAAGTAATTCATCACTATCCTTTATTATGTATTAAGATTTTTATTGTTTTCTAAAACAATACTTCATTGATTGTATCCCATTTGAATATTTTTAATATTAGTGTAAAAATTCAACTATTACCAAAATGTTTATATATAATAAAGAAAAATCATACATAATTGGATACACAATCCTTTTTAAATTTAAAAATTGTATTGTAACGTTCGGTGATGGGAATATTGAGCTTCAAACTGTCGCTTTCAATCAATAAATATCAAGATATATATTCCACACGAGAGAAAAAGAGAGAAAGAGGTCTGGCTGTAAGAGGGACGACTTCCCACAGTCAAGGCTAACCGACGGCTCTCCCGACTCCCGCCTCCTGCGCGTCACTACCCAACCGTCAACGCTGCACGTGCAAGAAGCGATCATTCGGTATGCAGGTGCAATGTCTCCGCCGGGCCGCAAGAGATGGCGCTGTTAAAATGACGCATTGCACCTGAAGAGAGATGGAAGATGTCGTTGTTAACGGCGCCACTACTTGGAGATGGTAAATCGTCCACGCTACACTTGTGTAATGAAGAAGAGATGCCGCAATGTGGATGAAGATCAGAAGAAAGCTAGTAAAACACAACTTATCTATTCCAAAGCCATATGTCCCTTCCTCAAAAATCATTGGAGTCATAAAAACTCGAGATTTTTGTTTGAATGTGTTTTGTGTGAAATTGATATTTTTTCTTGTAAAAATGTATGCATTAATAAAATCAAGTCAGAAGAGCTACACCATATAAAGCTCTTGCTTTTGAATTTAACCTACATGCAATAAGTAGGAAATAAATAATGATAATGCTATGAATTTTGATCATTATTAGTGTTGTTAAAAGAAAACTCTTGTATGTAAATTAAATCGGGAAAATAAGCTACTTTGTATGAATTTCACCTGTTATTCAATACTTGCTGTAAATTGCTGTTCAAAACAGTATATTTAACCATTAATATTATATTTTATGTGTTTTTACTTTTCGAGCATTCTTACAGAAACTAAACGACAAACAAGCAATGCAGTCAGTCTCGTTAATACATTTACGATTTTTTATAAAAAATTAATACATATCAATTAAAGAATCAATGCCGATTTTATTTTTTTGCATTTTCATCCGTATGTATTATTTAAAATAATTTTAAAATATTAATTAAAAGCCTAGTGATACATATGTATGTATACGCGTTTTCTTTGGTCAAATCTTACCGCAGAACTAAAAATTAATTGATGATTTGTTGAGCAATAATTTACTTCTCTCTCATGGGCCTCGTTTAATTGGCGCCATAAATAAAGGAAACAATGTATCTTTATTTTTGAATGAAATAAGAAATGAGTGCCCATTCAGCTTTCTTTCATTTGTAAATCTTGTGATGTAGTACAGTAAGAGGCTTACCCATATTTGGTCCCGGAAAGCCTCTTAACTGTGCGATAATTCAAGTTATGGCGGCTTTTCATTTTTTTCCTTCTTTTCGCTTCCCTGATAACTTTTTACATCCACGCCGGAAGGATACAAACATAAGCAAATAAAACGTGCTATACGTGTGAAAAAATCTCACGGCACGGTCGTACATTTTGACCTACAATGCGAAAAAGTAATCAGCGCAGGGAGCAGATCAAGTCATGAGTCGCACAAAAGAATGATTGATTGAACTTTCTTTCTTCAAAGTTTCGTGTTCGCCAGCCGGACAAAGTAAAAAGCTAAATATACATGGTATCACCACTACTTCCTTATTTCCGGTCCGCGATGTAAGATATTTATAAAGACAATCGACCATTCTTCCATCACAATACTGCAAATCGACTATTCTATCAGCACAATGTATCCTGACGATTCGCCATCAATGGAAGCAAATGTATCACATTATTCTGTTGTGTATTATCGTGAATTATCAAGGATATTCCGAGTGGATGTTCCTTTCATCTTAAATTATAATTCAGAGAAATCAATTTGTTTCGACAAAAATGAAATAAATCACATCGGATAATGCTTCGATATTATCAGAAATATTCGTACAATTTCGTAGTGATTTGAAATGAGAGCCCTTCGTTGGATTGTTATTATTTCAATCTTCAACAACAATGTAATGGCAAATCTCATCCTCAAAAATGTTTCGATCTTTCTCGAAATTTAATTTCTTGTTCCATTAAATTAAACAATTATCCATAAAACTTTACAATCCATCTGCGAAATAAACAAAACATAAATTTTTACCACTTGATTACAAATATAACAAATCACAAAAAAGCAATTTTAGCAAGGAAATATAGTTTATAAGTAATCAATAATATAATTTATAAGTGACTCACATAATATGTATCTAAAGTACCATGTGAATTATGTAAATGTAATTTAATGCAACAATAAATCTGCTATTCCCAAAATATCCCTAGAGTGGATATATTGAAGAACTTTGAGGTATTTAAACCCTTTGCAGACGTATTAAATTTGAACATCGGTATCGTGATGGTCGGAATTAATTTCCATTGAAAGAGCACTAATACATAATATGCAAGATTATTAAGGATAAATGAGATTTATCAATTCCTTTTTGACATTAGATTTATGGTTAGACCAGCAGTTCTTGAACTGGAATCCGAGGATACATGTCGGTCCGCGAAAATATAAAAAATAACATTTATCTATACTTGAACAAGATGTTTTCGTGGAACTATTTACAGAAAAAAATTGTAAGAATATCTATTTTGATCAAAAAATGTTCACCATCAATGTGACTGATAAAATTCCTTTCTGCTAAGACACGAACTAAAACTCGAAAATTTCCCGATTTCCCGACAAATTATTTATATCCGTCGCTGCAGATGAATACTTTTATACTATAATGCTTTGATGTAATTAGTAATTATATTACGGAGGAATACAAAAATTCTGAACCCCGTATCTATTATATTTCATATCGATATTCCCATTATTAGAGTCTAGGTGTAGTAAATACATCACCGGTTACTATAACAATTTGAAAAACATATATGTACTGTATATATGTATACATAGATTAGACAGTTACTGCCTCTAAGCGTTGCCTAAGCTCGTCAATTAGTAGTTACACCACAGTTTCCAAACGTCTTGATTTCGGCGGGAATGTCTCGATTTAGTAATCTTCGTCGTGCTGGTTGAGGTGCACGATTTCTGTTAGATAACAATTTCAATCCCGAATTTTTCGGGATTACGTTTACTAATCCCGGGATTCTAAAGTACCTAAAACTGTCCGGGATCCCGGGATTGGATTCCCTACTTAATATGGTGTTACATGGCGAGTATAAACCGACCGCATTTTTTATATTGAGTTTCTTTTTTCTGATTTGTAGGAGTAATTTTTGGTTCATGATAAGGTCACTTAGACGCTTAAGAGCATTCAGAAATGTTATAAATTGATACATGAATGAATAGTGTTGAGATACTTACGGTTCTTTGTGTGGTGGATAGGGAATCCAATCTCGGAATCCCGGATCCCGGGATCCCGAGATATCGGACAGTTTTAGGTGCTCATAAATCCCGGTATTAGTAAACGTAATCCCGAAAAATTCGGGATTGAAGTTTTTATCTAACAGAAATCGTACACCTCACCAGCACAATGAAGGCTACTAAATCGAGAAATTCCCGCCGAAATTTGAACGCTTGAAAACAGTTGCGTAACTAGTAATTGGCCTTTCGTTGTTATAAAATGATAAATAAAACTTATGAATAATTATTATCAATTATTCTTCATTCGGTTCCATATTCATTATAAGAATTAAACGTTCTTTATATGAGACTCTTCTATGGATAAAAGATGTTGGTAGTTTCTAATTGGCATCACGTAGTTAGGTTACAGTAATGTTTTTGACTTTGTAGCAAAATTATCAAAATAGGCCCTGCCCAACAAAAATGAATATTAACTTATTTAATTTTTAAATTCATTAAATATATTTCTCTCAATCTGGATTTAAATACATACAATCAATCATAATTCCGTATTATTCTACAAATAACATCACGAAAAACATTATATTTTTACTTCATGGAGACCCTTGTTCAAGATCTGAATTTATAAATTGTATATTAAATTTAAATTATGAAGGGATGATCTTCTTTCATATTAAAATAATATATGTGTTTGACTTTGTAAAAAAATACCATCATGAACCTTTTTTACATAATTGAAGCAATATTCTCAATAACATGATATCATAATTTAATTTGATAAAAAATATATTGACTGTTATAGCTCAACACTTACATTTTATGTCCCAAATTATGTCATGAAATAACTCAAATTTCCGACGCTGAAGGATAATCAATTACTTTTATTATACACAAAAAAATATGTCATCTAAACAAGAGCTTTCCAGGCACATGGCAGAAATTCATTTAAGCCGCGCGCAATTTTTTTTCTGGCATAGTTTCTTTAGAAAAACATGAAAAATCTTCCCAGTCCTCTTTAATTCAGAAAGCTCTCAGAATTTTTACGACACGTCCTCTCAAAGGCGAATATTTTGAGTCACTGTAAATTGTTGTTAAACTCGATTTCGACTTCCATTGCTGAAAAATGCCTGCAAACTTGTCGCTGACAATTTTTCCTTATTCACTCGGTATATTCGGGAATGATATCATACATTCATATTTTCACTTTTCGCCTACTTTTCCCGCGGGCGAATTGACTTTTTATATCAATCAAAGGAATCAAATTACCCTCGAAGGTGTATTTTTATGAATATTGCAAAAATATTCATATATGTATAATATATATTTTATATTATCGCTCATATACGAAATCCCTGGATATTATATAAATTTCTCAAAACTCATTTGAAGCTATATTTATCTTTCGTTTCTTCTTATTGCCCACCATATTGATATGGTTTTAATAAAATATGTTTTTTTTTAAATATGGTACTTAAGTCTAAAAATATGTAGAAAGTTTATTAAAAACGAACTCTCCGATAAATGTTTTATAATATGTAATGAATGATGGAAATACTTGTCATCTTTAATTACACAATTCAATGGTATTTCCGGACATTTTTGAAATCGTGAAATACTCATATTTTAACTACATTATTTTGTTAAATTTAATATCCAAATATTAATAAAGTACACGTGATTCATATCGATGATTTTAACTTCCAGAACTACAACATTACAGAATTTTGTTACAAGCAAAATAATTGGCATTATTATTCCGCATGTAATTTGTAGCTTAATGCTCCGTTTACATAAATTTTTAACAAAACTCTATATTTCGTTGAAATATTAATATAAAATTATTTATGAAATATTTACAAGACCGAAAAAATGCGAGGGCGTCGATAAAATCTGATGTAGTACTTTGAAGCCGTTGAGTGAATAAGCCAAGTCCAATTTTGCTCATGAAAGCAAAGAACTAAGCTGCTTCATCTTATATACCACGAAAACTATTCGTTATGTATGTTCTCGTGGCATTAGTTGACGTTTTGCATCGCTTCAGAGGACTGAATTCTAAACTCTTGGGAAAAGGAAAGTTCGTGTCTGTACTATTTGATCATTTGAAAGTCTTTGAATGAGAACTCGAGCGGGTTTTCAAACAATTGATAGACAACTTACCCGGCTCGTGATGAAGTCTCCGAGGACGATGATTAGGACCATGATCAAGCTGCTAACATTTAAATTTTGTTAACATAAAAATCCTGAACATGTTTTTACTTATGACCTCAAGGATTTTTCAATATTTCTTTAACCCAAACTGTTCTGACAAGGAAGTAGCTATGGCATAGCAAAACGCTTGTTTTAATAAACAATGAAATTGAATTATTAAATCATAACGTAGTTCACAACAAAACAATAATAATTGCATGATTTAATTCAGATATGTCCGTTAACCTATGTATAATGTATGTGCTCTTTGGCTATAGATGAATTACAATAAATGTATGTATAAAAAATACGGAAAAATTGCAAGTTGTCCAACAAAATAAAATAAAACAGGATTGCTGTAGCAAGTCTGCTGTTTTTTAAATTTTTTTTATGAGATAGATTTTACAAAGTAGTGAAACTCGGATAATAACTCGACTCCATAACAGTACACGAAGCGTCATATAGGCGCCAGTCAAGGCTATAAACAAAGTTCCTTAAAGCGATAAAAGTGATACTGGAACATGGAAAATAGGGTTTTGTGAATGCGCTTAGTTTAAATTTCTGTTTAACACTTTGCACTCAAGAGGTGACTCTCGCTCACCACTCGGTTTGATGCGGATACGATCTTTGTTTTGGCTGAAGAATTATTGAAATTGAAATGTCACCTGACAGGAGCAATCTTGACAAATAAAAAGCTTTTACCAGAAGAAATAAAAATAAAAAATTCAACAATAAATCGTTATTTAAATAGCTAGTTCAATTTGATGACCACGTGAGCCCTCATTATCGTATAACACCATCAATGTGACTGATAAAATTCCTTTCTGCTGAGATACGGACTAAAACTCGCAAAGTTCCCGATTTCCCAACAAATTATTTATTTCCGTAGCTGCAGATGAATACTTATATACTATAATACTTTGATGTGATTTGTAATTATATTAGGGAGGAATAAAATAATTCTGAGCCCCGTATCTATTATATTTCATATCAATATTCCCATTATTAGAGTCGAGGTGTAGTAAATACATCACCGGTTATGTATATAAAAACATATATGTACTGTATATATGTATACATAGATTAGACAGTTACTGCCCCTAGGCGCTGCCTAAGCTCGTCAATAAGTAGTTACACCACAGTTTCCAAGCGTCTAGATTTCGGCGGGAATGTCTCGATTTAGTAATCTTCATCGTGCTGGTTGAGGTGCACGATTTCTATTAGATAACAATTTCAATCCCGAATTTTTCTGGATTACGTTTACTAATCTCGGGATTCATAAGCACCTAAAACTATCCTGGATCCCGGGATCCGGAGTCCCGGGATTGGATTTCTGAAGAATTCTTTGATATCATGAAGACATTTTATAGCGTCAAACGATTAAATTTAATTTCTGGAAAACTCACCTAAAACCACCCAAATTTAAAATGATAATTTGTTAAGGAAAAGCTATATTCTCTCGTCAAATTCCAATCTTGAAAGCAAGTATGCCCTACTTTGACATCGGATATATCGTTTCATATTGTATTACATTTGTCCTTATATTCTTTTGGCAACATTTCCACATTAAAGAAACGGTCAACATAAGAGGCGCGCCTTATTTTTGAGGTCCTCCGCCATTCATTTCTCATGTAAAACCCAATCAAAGCAAGTAATTCGGCATTCAACGTGAAAGTAGTGAGCTCACATTCAGAGCCCGGGTCCCATTCTTATTGTGAGTAATTTTTTATTCGAAGAAGTCCAAAAATAAGTTGCGGACATGCTGTTGCGGCCGTCCAATTGTACGAATAAAAATCCGCAAAGAGAATCGTAGCAAAAATGGGGATTATTTTCTTCGATTGACGTCACATCTTTCATTTGAAAAAGCCTTTTATATTTTTGCTTCATGTTATTTACGGACGTCTCCAATTTTTTCCCGAGCATTATAGGGATAATGTGTGTTGTTTGGAGGCTCTCCCCCGTAAAATAAATACGTAAATTGATATTTTCACAAAGCGAACACACAAATTCCACCTCTTAGCTTAAATCTCCGTATTGTACGTACTTGAAATCGGCGTACTCTTTGTAAGTTTGATTCTAGAGCAGCCAGGTAGAAAGCTCGAAACTACAACCCTATGAAAAAACGACGTAATTTAATTTATTGCAAGGCAATTTTGAACATTGTCGTAGCGTTGTTGAACTTCGCTGAAAAATATATTATATGGAACTCTCCATGAAATTTCATAGCTTTGTAACTTTGTCCTAGGTGGATATTAATTACACAAAAGACAAATCTTTGCTCAAAATATATTGTCCTTAACCTGTTAAATGCCAACGACGCACCGGCGCGTCGCATTTGTACGCAATCGTTACTCTCTGGCAGTTAAAAGGTTAATATTAATATTAAATAAGATAATTTTTTTATCAAATCCTATTAAAAACAATATTTATCAATAGAATGCGTGTAAATGCTTTCTAGTCCTTAGTCTGGCATATGATACTCCTTATGTGATTTACATTTGGGCTTACAATAATATTTGGTTATATTCAATGCATACGCATAAGACTAAGTTTTGGTATAATAGCTTAGATCATGGTTTCTTATTATAAAGGATTTTATATCAAAAAACATTCATTAAACATTAAAAATGATATTTTAAATACAAATTCTTCCACAGACTATTTTCAATATATTTATAATTATGTTAATATCGATATCTCAGCTCTTTTCGATCGAGTCGATATCTATTTCCTCCTCATCCATGATATTGGATATCATGTTTATTTTGTATATATGAATTAACAAAGCATATTTAGTACGAATACTAATCAGAGTTTCGCCATTTAAATTTGCAAAAAAAAATTACGCCATGATGATCAACATATTCAGCAGCAATTAAGATTTTTTTTTTTTTGATAAAACGAAAGATCCTATTTTAGTAAAATCTAATTATGTTCCATCGATGCCTACGGGTAGAATGTTGTAAAGCTTCTCTACCGTAATTAAAAAAATATAAATTCGGAAAAATTAAATGCAAACATATTGTTTTCATCAAGAAAGGGATTCTAAGAATTTCCCAATCCGGGATGAATCCATGTTTTGAATAAGCCCGACGTTTTCATGAAATTTTCCCACGCCATTGTAGGCTCGATTCCGAAACTAATTTTTGGATGGCCGTATTCTCCTCGCAAATCTGGAGAGCTTCCCATGACAGTTTATCTCGGCGATAGGCAAAGGTTGATCGAACTGCTTGAAAGGCGCATTTCCATTCTTTTTTACCTTTGTACAATTTGTATACAGTACAAGAGAGTCCATTTCCGTTTCCTCATTTCCCCTTTGTGCCAGTCGACCCGTTTTCCTTTTATAAAATTGTCGCGCCAAAAGGGGATACCCACATTATGTTCGTTTGGGTTTTTTTCTCTTTCATTTTGATTTTGAGCGCACCTTGGTAAAGCCTCGGTCCGGGAAATTGGTTTTCCACCCGCTCGCTGCGTATTTCCGTCGAGTAATCAAATGAATTAACCAGCATCCCCACGACTCTTGCTATCTTGTACTTTCGCGAGAAAATTCAGACCGATAGTTAAAAGCATCCTCCCACTTTTCCGGCAAATACTTGACTTAGCGACTGGAAAAATGTTATGTTACCTTTCTCTAATTTGACGCTTACTATTCTGCCAAGTGACTAACTTAAAAAAAACGAAAAACAAGCATCACCTAAGGCCTTGCTTGTACGATGACGCTCTCAGCATTTAAAATACTCGTATCTCAAATTTACCAAATATTTTTTTATTACTTAATTTAAACAAAATTACATAGAATACTATTTAAATCAATATGAAATATAAATTTAAAATAATTGAAAATTCAATTTGCTAAAAGTCTATTAATTTGTCTGGCTGTCAGGGCTACTCTCTACCTCACACTGCACTTCAAGATATATGACTGTACATGGGCTCATTCTCTTCAGATTGCGAAAGATCTAAAAACTTAGAGTATATTTTCTTGGTCAAGATCTTCATTCAACTTGGAAAGAGAACCCAGTATGAGGCTGCTAAAAAATAGGCAGGAAGAACACATCTTCCTGCGGCCAAGACTATCGGTCGACTCTTCTCTTTCTCGTCCATATCTCAACTTTGCACATAGACCTATATTAAGATATATTATGACATTATAATAAGATTCTCGAAATAACATTTTTTATAACGAGATTATCCATTACCTTTTGTTACAAAATTAAAACGAAATGCTATCGTTTTGCACACATTATTTTTTAATAAATTAAAAAAATAACATAAACATTGTAGTATATATTTTTTCTAAAGTCTCCTTAATGAGCTTACATTTTTATTAAAGAAAAAATGCAAAAACCTCTATGTGAATCACTTCTTTTAATGTGAAATTCATCTCTTTTGTAATAAACATCCAGTCTGATTCGTACATAAAAGACACATGCATAATTTATTTACTCAACCACAATCTTAACACTCGAAAAAATGTTTTTCTGAAATTGAATTATATTAACAAGCGAAATTAAAATGTATTCTTAATTAAAATTCGTACTGCCGTTGTCATCATCCAGCGTATAATATGAATAAAATTGCATATCATACCCGAGCATCACTTTAATAAATTAAATGCCTATTTTCTTAAGTTATTATTTAAATAAGTATAATAAATTAGGCGTAAGTGTAAAACATTTTTATTCACTTAAAATTGAAATTCAAGATATTTTTTTTTTGTTTAGCAATGGAATAACAATTATATTATTAAAATTTTACGAGACTTTTGATTCAATTTTAAAATGTAAATATTCACGAAAAGGTATAATTTGGTATTCAGTGATAACAGGAAGTCCTGCATTAAATATTCGTGATATTTTTAATAGCTAATAACACCAAAAGCCGTCAAATTGACAGGTAAAGAAATACACACGTATTTTCTTAAAAAACAACTAATTTCTTCTATCATTACCTACCATTATCTATGGCTTGTTGGATGTATATTATTTAAATTCGTAATGGAATTTTGAAGAAATTAATTGTTTATAGATTGAAATATTTTCAAGTGGTGCGCATCCCAAAAATTTATCGTCTTGGTATTGCATTAAAAAAAGGTTTACCTTATTTCTTTGATGAAAATGCATTCCTTTTCTGACACAACATACATTTAGGAAATCTTCCATTTCGCTATATACTCAAATTTCTTTTTTGCGACTTTTTTTTGTACGACTTTTTTTGTACGATTTCGAAGTTATGCGGTTTTTTAAAGCATTTTTTTTAAATTTTATAAAGAGTACGAATCGAGATATTTTGGATAAAATAGGAAATAAATCATCAACATTACCTAAAATTTGGAAAAAAAATATTATTTTGTAAATCATATTGCATCTACTATCGCTGAATTACGACCACGCCCTTTATTCTGGTTTAGATTTTTGAAAAAAAAAATAAAGACTATAGCTGGAAATATCTAACATTTTGCTTCTACTTTATAAAAATATGGTTTTTATAAAGTAGAAGCACTTAATCCAGTTAAATATTTATATGTGGTGCCGTTTTTTTTTTTGAAATATGGCTGCAATTGAAAGTAAGGCTTCAATTTCGCTAAGGAGTTTATGCATTTCAAGGGACGCGATGAATAGTTAAGTCTTGGCCATTCCCTCGGCCTGTTGCTCTCCAAACATAATTTGAATTAATAATCTTCACTTTAGGATCTACACCAGAAACTATGTGCAATCTCCTGGGATATCCCAGGGTTAAGGGATGCGTACTTTTTTTCGGTTATATTGCGATATAAACCTCCAGATACCAGATGTTCGCCCCAATAAACCGACTTCCTATGTTTTCTCAGACCTTCACGGACATTGATGCTCAATGGGCATGAACCTACAACTGTTTTGATTTTTTATACAAAACCAATTCAAAGACAAACAAATGCCTTAATTTTATACGCCCCATGTGTTTCATGTGGCTGTGTTCTCGTCAGTGTTTCCTGTTCAATCGATATAGCTTGGATGTGAAAACTTTTATGGTACACGCCTAAATAATGTGTTTTTTGGGCATTATTGATAGCCCAACTTTAATTTTGCAGGCTCCTAATTTCTCATATACTTTCGGCTCAAAATGTTCAGGGCCTAATCCCTGAAGTAAAACTCCGTCTAAAAGGGTAAAAATACATGCCAGCGCCGACAATACTTTCTGTAAGAGCCAATTTATTATTCGCACGTGCCACCTCATTATGCCGACTGGCTTGGTTTTCAGCACACGAGGTCTGAAGTCACGGCCCCAGCGGGTCAATTTTTCGTCTCATATGGATAAGAACAGAAAATACACGGCTCATTTGTGACACTCCCGACTCTATATTGCTTTTATAAATCATACAATTTTTTTACTTAATTTTAGGGAGTGCTGGTCAATCATAATGCCTCCGCCAGGGTGGTGCGCAGCAATCAAAGTCTGGTGCTGCAGAGGGTTACGCGATATAGCGGCGGACGCTATTCCTGTTCAGCGACGAATCCCGAAGGAGAGACCATCAGCGATGAGCTAATCTTACGGGTCAAATGTAAGTATTATAAAAAATATATTATCTTCTATAAAAAAAAGTTCATTTCATTCTTGCGTCATGCGAAGGTTTCTCTTAAATTATTATGATGTGAAATACTCTTATTTCTCTAATTAGTAACCCCCATGTTCTACTCATTCAACCGCATCACTTGTGAAACTAAACAGATCCTACTTGTAATCATTTGATGTATCCCATCTCTCTGTATTTTCTGGAGTTGAATAATTCATCAAGCATAAATGGAAAAAGATATAAGATCCATAATGATTAACTTAAATGTTGCTTCGTCTCTTCCTTGTTAAAATGCTCAAGGCTTCAAGGCAAGAATTCGGGCGACTTTATATTTCCTGCAGCTTTCAAAAAATGCTCATAACTTGATTTATATTCATATTAATTAATTAAAATAAGCAGTATTATAAAGCGTATAGTATACTGCATAAGTATTTAAAATAATTGGTTCAAATATAAATCTATCAAGTAGAAAAAACGATTTTTTTATTTATATTTTTGTCAGAAGAAGCAACCCAAAGAGATATTTCTTTATTGGTTTCACAAATATATTATTGTCAAAGTCTTTAGAAATTATTTTATACGATGCCACGGGTTTATCATATTGAGCAACTCCCAAATTGTGGGCAAGTTTGTATAAAATGCTTCGAAAAATGTTAAAGTAAAACCGCGCAAAAAAGTACCATCAATCAAAAATTTAAAATGTATTCCTTAATACATTTTTTTTAAATCCATCCAATCATATATTAATTTTTTTAATACTAGAGTAGACAATAGAGGACATGTAGTTACACTCATAAATAATAAATAGAGCTCGGTGTAGTTTATGTGTAATTACTAGAAAGTCCACGATCCGACAAAACATTGCATATAGTTTCTTAATAATTCTATAAAACTTTTTGAGTAGTTTATACATAACCTTATTGATTATGTTCTCCTTAACATAATATAAACCTTTAAATGATAATACAACTTGATTTTTAAAAACTGCTTTCATCAAAATCCACATTTGACATGCTTTACTGCAATACATATTTTTGGCATTATTTATAACAATTTTATTAAATAATCTATTCTTTGTTTAATTTTAATCTTTGAATGTATATTATGATGTATTGTTAAGTAGAAGACTTCCAGCATTGTAAATCATTAGAGAATAGATAATTTTTATTGATTAATTGATATATTTTTACGTAAAACTCGATAATATATTAGGCGTTTCCAAATTTATTGTCTCTAGTATATAATAATATTAATACTTTGATTTTTTATACATTTTTTGTACAATACACAGTATGTATAATCTCATTTTTAAATCCATATCTTTAAATACAAAATGGAATTATTCATATGTGATAATACGACATTATATAACATAATGGATGATTGTGATATTTTGCTTTTGTATTTACTCGCTATCATTTTTTTTTTAACAACTCATCGTTTAAAGGCATTAATTTTTTGATTCAAAACCTTTTTGCGTACGTGTTTTATCGTAAATTTGTCGCTGAATGGCTCTATATAGATATCAACTAGTGCAATGTTTAAATCCATGAGCTTAGCGGCATTAGCTTGTTATATTTTTGCCTGAGCTTATATAATAAAAATAGAGACTTTCAACAGTTTTTATATACCCCCCGAAGATGAAATACAGCATGGTCGATAATACTGGATTGTCGCAATAAAAATGTACAATATCATCCCTTCATCCATAGCAGAATGGAACCCTCGGCAACTGTCATGGCGTAGCTTAAATTATTGTAACTGTTTAATATTTTAAGCACAGAAAGGATTATTTCATTCCACTCTATCCTCCGGTCCTTCCTTCCTCACTCCGGCGTGGATGGCAATTTTTCAGCCTGGCATAAGAGCGTCTGCGACCTGACGAGGAGACAGTCTCCTTATCTTATCTGTAATTGCCATCGCTGTAAACTTGGATGTTCGTTTTAGTGTCCGCGAAAGACGCTCCCTTTTTACACGGTTTTATTTCACTGGGAAACTTGTCATTTTCTTTTCGGGATAGAGATGATATATATTTTTACGGTCCATAGGAGTACGTAAAATTTTGCGACTACATTTTACAGCTCAATCATTTTCAGCGAGCTTAGCACGGACGAATGTCCACCTTCGTACATTCGACTGAATAAATTTATGCGTTTTTTTATTTCATTTATGAATTAATGCGAACCAATTCTTCACAGAAGATTTAATTGAACAAACATTCGTTGTGTCCATACTAATTTGTTCGCAGCTTTATTCCATCCCACGCGGTAAATAATTTAGAATCAGTTGATTTGCAGACGGACGCGCGTTGTTCCAGCGGAATACTGATTATTTATTATTTCAATCAATATTTATTTTTACCTGGAGCAATACTCCAGTTTTCCGCCCTTGTCGGTGGGTGGGCAGGCAGGCATGTTGTGATTTATTTTACCGTATAAACAAAATGAAATATGTGGAATATGGGAAAGCCACTCTTGGTCCCCGGCACTAATCCTCCCTGATCCTTTCCTCCCTAAGCTCACCTCTCTTTCTCTCATATTCATGAATAATAATTTCATTCGTTTGTTAATTGAAAAGTGATTTAGTATCTATTTTTCAACGCTTTCCCTCTTTCATACTTTTCACAGCGTACGGTTAGTCTTTTTTCGAGGTTGGTTTCAAATTTGTGTGAGGAATATTCATACGATTAATGGAAATTATGCCAACTTTGTACCCATCTATGAATAAAACGATTCCAATTAAAAATTTCAGATATATTAATTCATTCATATGTGGAAGTAGATACAAGCAGACATTCATATTTAATCCAATAAAATCGAGACTCCGTACTACAAACATATACAATTGGATAAGAAATATGATGAAATCATTTAAAAGATTGAATTTATTTAAAACCATATTTGATGACTATCAGGATCATTGAATATTAGAATATAGTCAAAAATATTTACATAGATTACTTGTAGGAATTATTTCCCTCTCATCTTTGATAGAGACATTTTTAAAAAATATCAAGATTGTGTTGAGATTTTTTTAAATTCCCTTTAATCAAAATTACCATTCGTCTTAATATATTTTATGCAAATCCAAATATTTTGATAACAAGTATTAGTTGATAATTTTGCAATAAAATTATAACGCCTCTCAAATGGCAAAAATTTAAACGAAATATTTAAACCAATAAAAAGTTTGTAATTGGACACTCAGAGAATGAAAAGACGACACGATTTTAATGACTATGGAATGTGCTGTTAAAGAAAACTTTTCTTAAGGCTTTTATGCTACCGGAGCTCGCCGAAATTTCATCAGGAATATTTTTGAAATCCAAATAAACTTTGCATTTGTTCCATGAAAGAAATATTACTTCGTCGCAACATATTTTAGTACTGAAATAATGGCTTACGCTATTCTATAATTTTTATTCCAGTTGCTCCAGTTTGCAGAAGATCGGGTCCTTTAGCCGTCGGAGCAGCAAGAGGAGAGCGTTTGTTAGTGCCATGCGAAGTAGATGCAGATCCACCAGCTAGAGCTTTCAAGTGGAAATTTAACAATTCCGGAGAAACCCTGGACGTGGGAGCTGATCGATTCTCTTCGAATGGAAGTGTCAGCACTCTTAGGTAACAACGTTGCTATCCAGATATTCATCCCAATTTGAGCATCCACTCCTTCCGCTTGATTTGATTCAATTTCAGTTTATTTGACTTGTGTATTATTGATTTTTAGATATACACCAATTGCTGATCTGGACTTTGGTACCCTGTCATGTACGGCCATAAATGACGTGGGCACTCAAATTGCACCATGCATTTTTCAAATGGTTGCTGCAGGTAACGATTCTTCTTTATTTCCCTATAATATTCATCATAAAATATTTAAAGCGTTCCACTAGAAGACTAAAAACTATCATACTAATTCTATCAACGTCATATGGTTGTTTAGGTTGGCGAAATAGCTGATTTTGGTTTATATCCAAAAAATCGAATGTGCATTTACTTCTTTTTTCTGCACGGCAGACTTTAGAACGTATTCTCTGTGCAAAAACGAGTATCTGAAAAGATCTCTAATGATCACCAGTTTATATTAATACTACCACCCAAAAAACATTGATACACTTGGATCTGTTTTTATGCGATTGATACGTTCCATGAAGAGTCGCATATACAAATTCGCATTAAAAAAATACTTGAACTACAAAGAAAACTGATAATGAATCGTGGCTAATTTACGGCTCTATACACTCAGGCACACAGTTGTAACTTGCACTAGATGCTAATTTTTTTTAATGCGCATTCGCTGATGATGGATAAATTCCATTATTTTTGAAAACCGCATAACTTCAAAATCGCATAAAAAAGATCCGCATAAAAACAGACCCATATGTATTATTTTATCTTGAGTTTATTATTCGATACGGTCAACGTTGACCTGAATAATGCGTTGATTTCGATAATGAACATCTCGCATGCTGATGACACATATACTCATTCTTGTTAAAAACTCGTCTTCAAACTGATGTTTTTTTTGAATAATTTTGCTTTATAAATTTTCAAAATAATGATATCCATTGGATGGAATTTTTTTAAATATAAAAATCTTATTTTCTATAAATGCTGTTAAATCATTAAAAACTTTAACCTCATTGACAATAATCTGATATTCAGTTAATGGATCGTATTTCAATGAATCGCCTCTTTTCTCCAAAATTTAAGAAAGACTTGTAAATATAACAAATTATCCAAAATTGGTTGCCTTTTATCAATTGTTAAACAGCTACAATTGAATAGAAATTGATAACATTTGATCTGGCATACTTTGTGTAATAAATTTAAGCGTATTTTATTAAAATAAAAAAATGAAATTGATACGAGATTTCCACTTTGAATACATATAAATTATTTTTTCACAAAGCACGCGACTTTTCTTTAGAAATACTTAAATGGCACAACCCAAAAAATCCAAAATAGATTTGAATTCACCAGGTCTTTCCCGGAGGGACTTTAACGTATTTATCGTACAAAAATCGATATGATTAGAAATCTAATAGGGTCACAGAACGTAACAATTTCCCTACGGGCATCTAAAGTCTCATCCGGCCCATCACCGGAACCATTATGTTCTCACAATGACCCCACTTGGCAAATAGTAACCCATTCAGTATGGCGTTTGGTAGGCTAATGAGCTTCGTTTTTTGTGCTATTTCCCTTTACACGGTACAGTCGGTGGTAATTTTTCAATATTTTAAATACCACTCGGTGCACTTTTATAATCCTTAATTACAGTGCACCGTAATTGCACTTCCGCATGCAGCGGTGACTAGCCCAACAAAGCGTATGCAATACCATTGAAGTCGTAATCCGTAGAGCCGTGCCTTCGTCGATGCAAACATTTTTAGTACCGTAAACAGATTTCAATTAAACCGTGAATGAGGATTCATCCCAAATCCAAACTGGGATAGAGACATTTGTTGACTCTGCTGAGATTTTAATCTCCAAATTTAACAGCGTCAACAAACCGACAATAATTAGCCCAGTTCCGCGATTAGATGAGGCGAACTAATTTGACTTAGTGAACTTAGTTACCTTCATTGTTATATCAGTCCATACATAGATGGGCAAACAAGCAACTAAACATGCTTGATTGCTTACATCATCCAACTAAAACACAACAGCCCAACATTACTGACGTGTTTATTTGATTTCACAAAGTTCAATATTGACTTACTAAATTCATATCCAAACACAGAGTTTATGGGCGAATAATTAGTAACGCTTTGAAAAAATTAAATGCCACCGAGGTAGTCCCGTGATTAAGTGGTTGAACTCGTGACTCAATGATCTTGGGTTCAAATCCTATAGGAGATGTGGCTGGCGACCACATTTTTAAAAACGTATAACGCCATGAAAAACCATGTCAAAATGGTTGGCAATAGTCCCATAAAAGGGAATGCTAAAAGCCACATCAAAAAAAAATCAATACAGTGTACTCTCGATTATCCGAGTGCGGATTATCTAATTTGCGGATTATCAAATAAAATTATAAAATAATTTTATTTTTTAGCCAAATAAGTTGTATTCCAATCCTCTTCTATGTTCAAATTTCACGTTTCAGTTCAAATTAATAATTTCAAATGAAATGTTGATTTTTTTAAAAATATATATATGTGGGGGATTCTAATGAGCCATTTTGAATTGCTTTTGCGCCCTTACGAACTTTTTTAATATTCATTAGGACGGTCGCTGTGCAATGATTAAAAGCCTTTACGGGTCAATTCAAGCCGTGAGCAGATGTTTGAATATCGCTGCTCTAGTCATTTGCATAAGCTCTGAGAATATAAATATCTTCTCCACAAGTGAAGCGATTTCGCTTATCATAAAAGAGCTAACTCCATGGCTACAGAGCTCTCCATTAATTATAGAGAAACGTCTAGCAAAATTCAGAGGAATTTATAGCGCTAAAATAATCTTTCGTTAGAAAACTTTTTTACCATTACGTTTGTGTATAAATTACGAGCTGGAATTCCATTCCTTGATTCTGCCGTAAAAACTTCCATAACACGTCAGAATGGAGCCTCGACATCCTATCTGAATATTTTTAAAACTTTCCACTGCAATAAACTGGCGTGTCCTGCAATATCTGGGATAAGTACCATTGCTCCGACGTCCCAAACGAGCTTATTATAATGTGATAGCTTAATATCTTATCCGCCTACTGTTTTCCAGCTTTCTTTTTCATTGCTCTTCTTTTCTAACCTAAATCTGGAGATTTTAAAAACTCTTTTTTAGCTTAGAAATTATAACAAAATTTTATTTTTAATTGTTTCAGGAAAGCCTCAACCATTAACCAACTGTACTTTAGCCAACCTTACCAGCGGAGTTGCTGAAGTATCATGCGAAGCTGGTTTCGATGGTGGCCTTCCACAAAACTTCCTCCTGGAAGTCTACAGCAACCTTCGACGAGATCCCATGTAAATATAACAAATTTAAGCTAATTGAAATTGAACTAAAATGTAATATTAACTTGCAAACATATAATAATAAATCCGGGAATCAATCAACATTTTGAGAGTTTCCTTTTAACAATCAGTTTATATCGAGACACAGTTCATGAGACACATATTTTTATCGCCTTTAATCGATGACAAATATTTGCACGATTGTCTGTACATTTTCTTTTTACAGATAATAGTTTAAGAAGAAGAATATAAATTTTAGATATATTTCCAGGAATAATCCTAGAATAGAAAACTCTCATAAATTGAACGCAAGACAAAAATGATTGCTTTAAAATTATTGAATATCACTGATTACCGTTGCTTTTAGTAAACTTATTACACACAGGCTTTTTCGATTAAACTTGGTCGATGATTTTTGATAATTTTACTATAAAACACAATTTTCAGCAGGAGTATAGGAAATCTAGAAAAGCTTGATGAAAAAGAATTAATACAATGTGTAATTGATATACAAAATATAAACGATAAAAGATCTATACTGAATTTCTTAGTAAAATACGCAGTTTCGGGTTATCAATTCTGAAAATTTGATCCGCTAAATTTGTAAAGCAATATCCTATTTGTGTAAACTTAAATCCTCTTATTACATGATTTCAACAGAACACGTTATTATCATAGAAGCAAACATTGCATTTGATGGAAGGATACTATATTTGGAATAATATATGCATGACATATCGGGAAAATCCTATGAAACTCGATTTGGTGTGTTTTGACAGCCTGAAATGATTCTGTAAATACACGTTATTAGATTTAAAGATTTGTGGGGTGAAAAGGAATGGAGTGATTGAGCGTTAAAGCTTGTTTTCTGTTCTTTGAAGTCTTTCTGGAATTTAAAAGGAATGTTAAATTTCAAGATATCCAAAGAGCAATTTTAAACTCAATCGTTTCCATAGAAAAATATCCTATCAATTAATGAGAGCCTATGTATTGTTGATATAATGACTATAATTTTTGATAATTTTCATCATCTGCTAGTATAAATAGATAATTTATATTCAGAATATTAAATTAAAAAAACACAATTTTTATAAAGGAAAACTACTTGAAATATTAGCTGTTAAGTTCAAATGTAGGCAATAAACTCTAATATTATTTAATGAGGTTAATACAATTTAATCACGAATTTTGTATGAATAACACGCTTTCAAATTATACAGCGTTTTCGTGAAATAATTTAACGATATTATTTAAACTTGTCATTTTTTACTTGCAATCTATGCATTTTTTGTAAAATTCATTTATGCCCCAGTTTTTATTAAATTGCTTTTTTGCCTACATATAAATTAAAATGAGCATTGTTTTATATATCAATCTGGCCACTCGTAGTCAATAGGGAATACAACAGTGCTTTATAGTCTTCGCAGTAAAATCTGCAAAATTAAACAAGTTGGCGCTTCGACCGCTACCCTAATCCGCTCAAAGCACTTAAGTTAAGGGTTGTAATTAAAATTCATTCATATTTCAACAGAGCCCAGGAAAAACTGTGTAATGAAACTGTGAGCGCTAAGCCATTTTTAATCATTGCCACTGAGAGAACACTCTACGAGCGAATTACCATATTCATTTTTATCATATAACTGTATATTTTAAGGAAAAAATGTAGGCTTTTCTCAGTCGAATTTTAATGAAAATTAGAAGAAAATTTGATCGATATTTTCTATTTGAATGAATGTAATTCAACGGCAGTGAACGTTTGCTTTGCCTTGTGAATTACGAAGAAAACTTTGGATCTTTAGTTGAACTTGCTTTGAATTATTATCAACTGCATTGCGCTCTTTCTTAAATCTTTCATGCAATTTCAGCTCAGTGCAAAATTAATTAAGCCAAAACACACGAAACGTAAGCATCGAGAAATTCAAGAACAAACAATTAATTATCACGATTTCAGAATATTTTCCAACGCCTTTATGAGATTTCAACGAATCGTATCATAACAGTCAAATAACAATACCACGAAACCAACAATAAATCCGGGCGTATTAAAATTTTGAAAGCTTGTTCGCTTTAATCATTATAAAATTTATTTCATCAACTCAAAATATTTCACTTTGTCACAAGCAGCTGAAAAGCTTGAAAGCATGAATAATTGTAACTTTGAACAATAGCTTTTGAAAATCTGTCAATACACAGACGGGACGAAAGGTCAGATGTCATCAAACGAAACCATATTTTAAATTAGTGTATTAATTATTACAATTTTCGTTATTTACAGCTACAATGTGAGTAATCCAGAACCGGTATTCAGCGTCCCGTTGGAAACTGGAGTGACATTACGACTGGAGGTTTATGCTTTTAATGCCAAAGGTCGAAGCCCTGCGGCCACCCTCTCCGGGATACGTTTAGGGGATGCAGAAAAACAAGAAGGTAAGCCACAATAAAAATATTTTAAATACATTAACAACTGGTGGTTCAATAATACTTTTTATTGATTTGTTTAAACTAATCTAAAAATAAAATGTCACACGACCAAGAGAAATTATAAGCATCTCCAATATAGATATAACGGCTAAGAATAGCTCGGAATAGGAATTAATGGATGGGAATTGAAGATTTATTTGAAATCCAGTGAACCAAATCGAGCTGATGGTATTCATGTGCTACTTCAATACATTTAAAGATAGAAGCAAGCATTGAATTATTATTTCCAATATACAGCAAATACCGATCAATATTTTTATATAATACTCTTATATAAGCCACGAGGAATCAAATTGTGTGTCGCATAGGATACTACAATAATTTCATACGGAATACATAATTCGTACGTTCATATTCTTTGTGCTATTAAAAGCTCGTCTCTTTTCTTGTATTAAATTTGTATTTTTGCTCTCTTGCTCCCACCAAAGCTCATCTTCAGACGTTACATCCCTTCTACTGTTTTACGATGAGAATCGATCGAGTCTTCAAATAAAATTTTCAATTAAAAACGCATAAACTCTTATTCAGTATGGTTGAGCGACTTTCCTCGCTTTTTTTCGAATCTTTCCTGAATATATTTTATCAATTTCGATTACTCGAAACTGGCACGGATCGCTTCACGCCCGTTGGTTCGGCAAAACGACCTCCGAATTTCGTTTTAAAAATCCGAGCCCATTTCATTACAACCCCCAGTCAATGTTTTATGATGAATCAGCGCCTAATAAGGCGTTATAGTTGGGGAGATACAAATACAAGATCTTCCCCGTAATAGGCGATATTCGTCCCTATGCTTCCTGCCGGATAGACCACTGAAATTGAGATGAGAAGCACTTGACATCATGAAACGGCTATATTCGATTCGGAATGGTGTAATTTCAGTCGAAAGTGCTCCAAAATTACTGGAACAGGGACCATTAACGCCAGGAAACTGTTCGCCCTAATTCCAATTCGAACTATTCCATCGGGGACCAATAATGATGATTTCGACATGCGAAGTAGCAGCTTAAGAACTAACTTACATTTTTTGTGTCGTTACAATTATTTTTATACATTCACTGTCTCGGGTATCTATCGAGGAAGCACTTCTTATTTTCAGAATGGTGCTTTTAGACTTTATGTGCCAATAGGCAATTGATCTGGTGACGTGACCCGTCCGCTGATGCTTCGGCTTTTTTATTAGTTCCACGATATCTTCCGCTTTTCTTCAGGCGTGTAGCCATTTGTTTCTTTTATGTTTCAAACATGTGCCTCTCAGCATAAGACCTTCCTATATTTCATGGAATCATCTGTTAGTTTGAACTGATTTACATAACGAAATTGAAAGATTTCCACAAACATCATGCCATGTATATTGAATGAAGCTTAAAGTAATTTCGTATTTGTATCAATAATTATACACAAATGCTTTCAATTTATTTCAATGACATGATTCTGATGTTCAACTATACGTTCTTGATATCGAAAGATTTTTTCATGATTACATCACAATCTTAACACAATCCGTCATTATTCTTAACTCTTTCCAATTCTGTATCTCACCCGTTTGAGATATCGATTTTTCCACTTTCCAATTTCTAATTAGTACAACGTCTATGTATCGCCACCTTGCACTTTTAGCGAAAATATCTCATAAAGACAAAGCGCTGTTTTGCATCAAAAATGGTTAAATCGCATAACCATGTATTTACTTACAATATTCTACTAAGTCAGCTTAATTTCACTTCTTATATTTTTATCATAATTTTATACTTGCAATATTTTTGTGGCAACTTAAAAATATCAAAAATTGCGTAAAAAAGCACTGATGTAAAAAGGTTTCGAAAATATTGACAACAATTATTATATGTAACGCATCACTCAATAAGTTCGTAGGATGACTAATAAAACAACAACTTTTGGGCAAAATTCGACTAAACCAATTAAATAAATGCATAAATCATTTTGACAAATTAGTCATGTGATCATTTAGACATCCACGTCTTTATTGGGGATATTCATAGGGGATCTGTTAAAGGGTGTATTCATCATCAAATTGTTCATAAATCGTTGATTTTTTTACATCTCTTTCTGTACTCTTTTACTAACAAAAGCAAATATTGCTTTTGATCTTCATCGATTGTCACTAATTCATTATACACCTCTCTTAAGGCAACACCAAGCTCAGCAATATCATTCACTTCCTTCCATTGATCTATTATATGCGCTTTTAATAAATTCTACGGCGGACCACATTGCATCAATAGTCGATCTGCCCATCCTGAATCCATATTGTTGGTCTGAAAGTGTTTCCGATCCCATATTTGTTTCGATCTTAGGCCGTCACTTTGATCACTTTGATCACTTTGATCAATTTTGCCCTAATAGTTCTAAACGTTTTAAACAATTGGATATTAGGAGCACTAGACAGACTAAACGATTGATTCACTACAGATTCTAACATAATTTCCATTATATGATGGCGACAAGCTAGGAAAAGCATATATTTCTCCATTTTTTACTCCAGAAGAACACAAGTTCCATTTCTTAAGCCTATTTTTATAGCTGTAGTGACAAAACATAAACGTAATACTTACCAAATATTGGTTTTATTTCCAGTTAATAAGCTCCCGCCACTGCTTGTGGATGCCAAGATAAGTTAAAACAAGTACGTATAATTAGGGAAATAAAAAGCGCGTGCTTTCATTAATGACTGAGATGCATGGCAGGGCTCGATCTCAATGCGTACCCGCAGGAAATAATTAGGAAAGGGTGAAATGGGAGAAGAATTAACTGTAGTGAAATAGTGAGTCTTTCTCCGTGATATTCCACTTCAAATTAGACAAATAAGCATACCATAATCAATAAGCCGGATTCATAATTAAGTGCACATACAACTTTTTTTTCTGAATTTTTGACTTATGGTAGCGATCTCGTTTATGGTAGCGAGCGTTTTTTAAAAGTCGAAAAATAAGAACCACTCTAATGTATATGTTATATTCAATATCGATCGTATGACGATAGATATATTTAGACGAATTTAATGCTTATTTCTCATATGAAATCCATTATTGTTATTCAACATATAATCGTACACATATAATAATCGCTCAAGAGGGCGTGAGTCCTGGATTCTAGGAAGGAAAGGATGTCCTTCCTAGAAATATCTTCATCATCTCCTTCGTTCTCCTCCTCTTCTTAAATATTTTATAGCTCTTTCCAAATTTAATAAATCTTATTTTATGAAAGAAACTATGCTCAAATTCAATAAATGTGGAGATTTTAATGATATTTGTTTATGTTTTTCTTGAAATCTTGTTTATTGATGTTTCCGGGGGTATATGTATATTGAGACGTAAATAACAACAAAATTTGGAACGGCAAAACCATCGTCGAATAAACGTCGTCGGGACTTAATTTTATTTTTATGACAGCAATCAGTTAGGAATATTAAGTTCGGTCTCGAACTTTAATCATACCATTACAACGAATGGCCCAGCTAATCGATCCACTTCCCCGAAGCCAATGATAAAACTTTTGCCCCCGTCGACAACCCACTTTCGATTTACTTTCGTTCCACCCCGTGGCCGAAGGAACAAAAAATACATATCCTTGGTTCCTCCGATTGATTTATATCAAAAGCTCCGTCCGATTGACATTGCTTGATTTAAAAAAATGTCAGATGGGACGTCTCTCATTTTATTTCATTTTTGTTTTACAGCCGCAAACGAAGATGTATCTCTCTCGCCTTGGTTGGGTGCTGTCGTGGGAGGATTTTTATCTCTGATCGTTATAATTGTGCTCGTCGGCATTCGTTTGCGACGAAGCCGCAACAGGAGGAGGGCCCCTCCCCCAGCGTTTGACAAGCCCTGGCCTCCGCCAGAGCCTACGGCGCCTCCGCTGCTGCCTCCAAAGCGACGACCGACAGATCTCCAAGGACCGGCAGATATAACGGCTGATGACAGAGACCCAGATATCATTCCGGCCAATTATGGTAAAACTTTTTCAATCTAAATGTTTATTTCGTTTTATTTCAAATATTTTATTTTCATTCAAATATTATGACAGCTCAAGACAACCGCTATTTTAAATATTATCACAAACCAAAATCGGAGCGTTCCCACAGACGCACTAATAACCGACAGGCAGCATAAAATATAATATATTAATATCCAATAATATTTTTTTTTTTGTCATATAATAATATTTCTTATATATCAACGCTATATCAACAAGTAAAACGCCTATTGATCCAAAATATTAATACATCCAAACCCTTGATGATTTTGGTATCCGAAATCTGTATTTCTAAGTAAAAAACTAACCCATTACAACAAAGCACAAACTATTAAACAACCGCTACTATGTATGAAACCAACTCTAAATAATTTCAAAATGTGAATAAATTTCATCCAGAGCGTTCCCACGGACACCCAAACGACATCATTCAATTAAAAAGCAGTTCATTAACATTTAAATATTATTAACCCTTTCCACTCGCATTAAGGATATTACCAGCTCGGAATTAATTTTGCGCGTTTTCCAGGTTTCATACTCGAAATTTAAAATTAAATAATAATGAATAGTACATAGTATAAACACGACTTTAAAATTTTGGCGTCACAATGTTAACATACGAGTGGAAGTCGAAATCCATTTTATAACACCGAAAGGGTTAATAAACACAAACCTTCATCAAAAACCCGATGTAATTAGTCTTTAATAAAATTTTAATATTACCTTAATCAAATATTAATAACATTTAGATTTAATTTTGAGAATATCGTCCATATTATTTTACACATCTATTTCAATTCTCAAATCACTGAAAATCAATCAGATATCCAAATAAAATTTTTAAAAAACTTACAATCTGGAAGTTTTTGCACTGTAAAAACGCATAGTCCTAACTGTAACATGTTAAAAGATCGTTAAAGAAAACTCTTTCTATTCACCTTACCGTTTATATCCAGAATAAATTTATCTAAATATCCCATTTATTTCGATTGTTGAAGGTGTAACCATAAACACGAAGAATTTGAACGCTTCCATAAATACAAATAAATGTACCGTTTCGTTCACTATCATGCATTTGTCACGACCGAGCTGGTAAATATCTAAATTTGCAATAAATAACAATCGCACTCGATTAATATTCATATTCAAATCGAGTTTCCACCATCAACAGATGGTGCTATTATCGATAATTATATGGACCCATAATTCGACCTCGTAATTGAACGCGAATTGTTGAGCTTTGAGCCTTGACGATGTGCTAATGTGTGTAATGCACGAGCGTGTATGCAGAAATCTGCATTATCAGGAGCTAATGATAGTATGAAGTCATGACTTGAAGTGTGTATACAATATATGCAGTCAGTTGAATGGGCTCGCATTATGTGTACGTGGGATATGAGAGTGCTTATTAGGTGTGGATGGTCTTTATCATACAAATTGATTCCCGTGCGGGAATAAGTTTATCAACCCTTACAGAATACATCATCATAATCTACGTGATTGTTGTTTGAATCCATTTTTAAACATAGGTCCTTAAGGTTGACTTCCAATAAAAGCCAAGTATTTTATAGATAGTATTCATCGAAACATTTCCTTAATACTGTTTCATAAATGTACCCTAATGCTGATTTTCTTACATGACTATATATTGTTATGTAATGCAAATATAATGATTTTTACTATAAAAGAGAAAAATCGGAATATAAAATATTTACGAGTTATATTTAAAGTTGCTCGAAGTCAGCTCGAAGTTGCTCGAAGTAAAGTTTAGCTCGATAGTGTGTGGTTGAATTTTCAAAACAAAAATGTCAAAATAACTTAATAAGGAAACGAAAGGTAGACCATACCCAAAAAGCTAATTAATGTTTTCTAACTCGATGGTTTGGCGACTAGCTCCAAAGCACCTGCATTCTGGTGTAAAAATCACTGAAATATTAACATATATTACTGCTAGGATATTTAATAACGATCA